>OY731401.1:44814192-45414192 GCA_963425845.1 Sphenostylis stenocarpa
AGTGGGTCACTAATGGACACGCTTAAATACCAAATCTTTCCTAGCCAGTAACCCTCCTGAGACATGCACTCTCACACTACCAAGCTATATCCAGAGTTTCCTATGAGAATGGAAATTATAATTTTTTTTTAAATAAAGCTAGAAAAACAAATTAGAGATGAAATTGTTTTTTTTTTGAATTATTATTTATATATATTTTTTTTAATATTTATTTTTTTGTTATTTTTTTATTTTTATTTTTTATTTTTATTTTATTTTTTAACCAAAAAGAGTTTTAGAACACTATCAAAATAGTATTAAGAGAAGTAAGAATTTTAACTTAAATAGAAAATCAAATAAAATATTAAATAACTTAAAATCAAATAAAATATCCAAATAACTCGAAAATCAAATATTAAATAACTTAAAATCAAATAAAATATTTAAATAACTAAAAATCAAATAAAATATCCAAATAACGAGCAAATCAAATAAAATATTCAAATAACTGAAAATCAAATATTAAATAACTTAAAATCAAATAAAATATTCAAATAACTGGAAATCAAATAAAATATTAAAAACTGGAAATCAAATAAAATATTAAAAACTAGCAATCAAATAAAATATTCAAATAACTGAAAATCAAATATTAAATAACTAAAAATCAAATAAAATATCCAAATAACAACAAATCAAATAAAATATTCAGATAACTGAAAATCAAATATTAAATAACTGAAAATCAAATAAAATATTCAATTAACTCGAAAATCAAATAAAATATCTAAATAACCGAAAATCAAATAAAATATTTAAATAAAATAAAATAAAAACAAAAAAATGAAAACAGAAACAAAAAATAAAAATTGAAAACCTAGACAAAAATCTTGGTCCCCGAGCAATCGCGCCAAATTTGATCGATGTCGTACTCGGTCAAATAATTAAAATAGATAAATGTAGTACTAGGAAGCTTTCCTAGGTCGTCTCCCAAAGACCACAAATTTCTATCAAAGTTTATCAATTTTTAGTAACAAAAAAATTAAAAGGGGAGTTTTTCAAAATTAAAATATTAGATGAAACAAAACAAAAACAGATTATAAAAATGCGGATTAAAAACATATTAAAATGCAATTGATTTTCTGATTCTAATGCAAGCATCACTTATCCTAGATTACGAAATTAATTCGAAATTAACCGACTAAGCGAAGATAAATCCCAAATTATATTTTAATCCAAAATTAATCAACTAAGCGAAGATTAATCTCAAATTAGCTTTAACCCTTGTTCCAATATGAAATTAACCAACTAAGCGAAGATTAATCCCAAATTTTCCTTAACCCTTATTCCAACATGAAATTAACCAACTAAGCGAAGATTAACCCCAAATTATCCTTATACAATTAAGCATTGCATACATCACATAATCTCATATCTAACACGTAATTAAGCAAACTGTGATATAAGTTTCGGTTTATTAAGCATAAACAGATTATAATTCAATACTGAGATTAGAAGATGAAGAGTTAAGAGAACAAACAATATGAAATTGAAGAACAAAACCTCAAAGATCTACTTGCATTCTTCTCAGAAAATCAATACAAAGATTTAGCTATCCATAGAAAGTTGAAAACGCAATAGAAGAAACATAATTAAAATTGAAACAAGAATTTAAAAATAATGACAGAAGAGTAACAAACTTGAATGTAAATTGCAGAAGATGAAAGACGGAAGTGTGGTGGCTGCCTAGTCCTTGTGTGTTGTCCACTTTTCGTGTGATGTGCCTCTCTTATATAAATAACCCTAACCCTAATCTTAATCGAGGTTTGGGCTCAACTAGTCCATGAAACACATCATAAATTGGCTTCAGTGCAGGTCCATGAACTTCAAACACGTGCAGTATTTTCAATACTTATCCAAATTAAGCGATTTTGGTCTCCAACGAAAGCCTTTTGAGCTAGCTTTAAAACGCCACCATTTCTACTATTTTCGGAGCTCTAATGAATTTAGGAGACTTAAATTACTGAAGCATGTCCATTGGGCCGGCCTGGTGCGCTTGACCTGTGTTGGATAATTTATGTAAAATCCAATTTATCTCCGAATTGAATGATTTTGGATCCTATGGAAAGCTGAATGTGTCTAGTTTATAATGTTTTGAAAATAATGATTTTTGGAGATCTGTAGAAAAAATGATAAATAAAACAGTAAATCAATGTTAGTACCCGTATAGAATAAAATATGACATTTGACCCAATTTTCCAAGCCCAAAATTGCTTTAAACTGTAAAATGGCATCTAGCCCAATCTTCTAGGCCCAAAATTGCTTTAACTGTCCTAAAATTAATAATGAGAAAAAATTAGATCAAATAGATTTAAATTAATTAAAATCTAATTATTGGCCCAATGAAGCCCAATTAATAAAAATTCACTAATAATAGAAAGTTAAGCCCAAAACACTAATTAAAATAAGTTCAGAAAGGGAAGAAAATACAAGAATATAATGACTCATCAACCCCCCTCTTGGTTTTTGTCCGACCATGCGAACATTCATGCTACGCGATTCTAACATAAATGACAACTTAAAAATGAATTAACTTATATATATAATTAAATATTTGAATACAAGTATTATAATAATAATGTTATAAGTATTCAAATATTTGAATAGTATAATAATAATAATAATAATAATAATGTTATAAATATTCTCTCTATATATAAATAAAAAATAATTAAATATTTTTTACATACATATTTTAATATAAATATAATAAATTAAAATGTATATTTAATTAATAATAATTATAAATTATAAAATTATAAATATTTATTTATGTATAAAAAATACATAATAAAATTAATTTATTATAAATATAATTTTTTTTTTAAATAATATAGATCGGGTACTGGGCTGGGATGGTTAAAAAAATCGGGGACGGGGATCGGGGAGGCAAAACCCGCCCCCGCCCCGCCCCGTTGCCATGCCTAAGCAAGGGTTCCTAGTGTTAAAATAAAGTTGTGTTTTGACAATAAGCCCATTTGGATTTTGGGCTTCAGAATGAACTTCAAACAAAAATTCCTATATCAAGTCAAACCTGGCTAAGAAAATATTTGGGTTAACTTGGGTAGGAAGGCAACAGGCTCCTGCATAGGTTTGTGTTCGGGCCTTTGGTTCAAACAAAAGGGCCATTTTTATTTTATCTTCATTTATAGTTTCCAATTTCAAAGCCATATGGGCTTCATGCTTGGAATAAAAACCTTTGTAAGTAGACCAAAACTGATCCTGCTTGGCGTCAGAGAGGTCTTTATAAGAAGTATAAACTCCTTTGTTTGGCCCCGTAACTAGGGCATAATGTGTAAACCCCTTACTAGAAGGAGATGTTGTGGAAGTCAACCTAACTTCCTTCTTATCTGCATTGCAGAAACAATATAATGTGTTAATAATGTTCTGCTTCA
Organism: Sphenostylis stenocarpa; assembly: GCA_963425845.1. Taxonomy (NCBI): domain Eukaryota; kingdom Viridiplantae; phylum Streptophyta; class Magnoliopsida; order Fabales; family Fabaceae; genus Sphenostylis; species Sphenostylis stenocarpa. Next base: position 44,817,627 of record OY731401.1, read on the forward strand.
TTTTAGCGACTTGATGCTCATTTTGAGTTGTGTGTTTTGGAATACTCCAAATATTATCAATTAAAACATCTCATTGACATTTGTATTTTCTCTACCAGGAAACCGGTAGATATGTGTAAGTATAGGTAGTTCTTGCTTCCCATACTTTATGTATTTCTCCGCCATAAATGGGGATTTTGTAGGTTTAGGACCTAAAGGCCATTTCCCTTTGTTTGTGGAATCCATCATTGGATTTTCTGTTCGTGAAAAGAAATATTAGTAAAGAAGTTATATTAACTTGTAGTGGTCATCAATGGTCTCTTTGTTCCTGAAAAGCAATCAGAAAACAGGTTATATCAAGCAACAAAATGACTTATTTTCCCTAATTCTTGTTTTAGGGATTTTATAAGGGCCTTATAAAAGGAAACCTCATAAACAAAGTTATGACGGTTTATTTCATCTTTCTTTAGATGTAGTTCGGCTAATCTTATTTTTAGCCTTTTTATGTGTTTAGTAATTTTTATGGCAGGATGATGCTAGAAATAGCACCAAATCTTAATGGTCTGTGTAAAAACCCATATCTCGGGGGAATCTCAGGGTCATTTTGTATCACCAAGTCATTATCCATAATCTTGGTTTTTGTTGGAGGACTTGACCAAGTCCTTAGTTGTGACGTACCTGGAAAGGATGTCAACGAACATATTATCAGATCCTTTAATATGTTCAAAATTTATAATTTAGCCAGAATTCATGTAATCTTTGAATAAAAGTCATCTTCTGTGTGACTTTTTATCTTTATGAATCTGATTTTTTCCATAAGAAACAATTGTTTCACAATAAGTTCTAATGGTTATTTCTGATTTATCTATCAGAAATAATTTAAATGCTTCTAGAGCATGTATGATAGCATTGACTTCATAGTCAGTGCTAGTTTGGTATACTTGGGGTTTAGTAGTATATTTGCCAGAAGCATATCTGCATATTTGTTCTTCTATCTTAGAAGAATATTTATTTTTCTTGCGTTTTAGGATGACTCCCCATCCTAATTCGCTTCTATCGCACTCAATTATAAAATAATCAGAGTCTAATGGTAATTGTAAAATTGGTAATTTGTTTACCATCTGTTTTATATTTTGAACAAATCTTATGTCTTCAGAACTAAATTTTATTTCTCCTTTAATAGAAGTCTTATTGTATAAAGGAGGTGTGTATTTACCCAAATTTGGAATAAAATTTATTGTATAAATTTGTATAAAGAAAACTTACTCGGGAGAAGGGAAGGAGAAGGAGAGGGGAGATGCTGAATATGTTTCTCTTATTGATATAGTTGGATTTACATAAGAGAGGGGGAAGGAGAAGTAGAGAGAAGGAGGAGAAGTGAGGGAGGAGTGAGAGAGGAGGGGGATGGAAGGACTCTTGCCAAGCATAATGGGTTTATAAGTCCTTATATAGAAAAATAAAATTATAAAATGTTGAATAGTAAAATTTACATGTGGGACCTACTTTATGACTTATGGGTCTAAAAAAACTTAAAAGAGAAGTTATCTAAAAGGGAGAGGAGTTTACGAAAGATATTTTCCGTCACTAAAAGACAAAAATTTGAATAGTAATTTTTTTTATTTATTCATTTATTTTTTATTTTTTTATTATTATATCAAAAGATTGGTTCAATCTTTCCGTCATTAACACGCAAGGCTTAAAGGGCCTAACAACGTGTAACAGCAGAGGAATCATGACAAGGTAGCAAGATATCATTATTTGTCATTAACTTTTGTCATCTTTTGATATTATTGTATGACGTAAAGGCTTATGTCATAAGAAGCTCCTCGAAATCTTCAAGGGTGAATTCGCCTTTATCTGAAAGACTCATTGGTTGTGGTGAGACGGGGTTTGTACAGTTCTGTCGTACATAAGAAGATTTTCCAAGTCTTACCCAAAGACTGATAGTGGTGGTTTCTGCTAACAGCTCCTTTATGACATTTTCTTCTTCGAATTGATCATACCTCGCAGTAGTGAAAGGATGGTTATCATGATCAATCTTTTGGAGTTCATCACTGAAGAAAATGTCAGTGAATAACTCAGAATCCAGAAACAAGTGATGTTTAGCTGGATAGTATTCTCCTTTTATGTTAAAGGGGTGTGTAGAGAATATTTCAATGAAATATTCTTCACTGTATATGTTTCGAAAGAACACATTTATCCAGTAATTTATCTTGGTACCGAAAAATGGTTCTATCATTGAGTTCCTGAAAATAATCATCCTTTTCATGAATCCTGAAAAGAATAAATCTTCTTCATTTGGATAAAATTTATCTAAAAATGCATTTATAACTTCGTCCATCTCATTAATGACATTATCTTCTTCATTAATTTGGACATTTTTATTTGTCTGGGACAAAGAATTTGAAGATCCTTGTCTGAACATGGCTATAATAGCCTGATGATGATTTCATTCCTCATCAATCATGTCATCATCTTCATCTCTTTATATTCTACGATATTCATCATAGAAATGTTTTCGTTGTCAGGAATAGTAGAAGTGTTATGTATGTTTTCCACTGACCTATCTTGTTCTAGGTCTAGTCGTGGAATATTTCTATAGTCCGTGAAGCTTAGAATAAGTCCTCTAGATCTGTTATGCAAAATAGCAGATGACGGGGCAGTAACTAGAGTATCTTCTTCCCTTGGTAAGTGGGTTTGCCACAAGTGTCCTTCATTTCTCCTTGTGAAGGCTTGAGCTGGCAAAAATTGTGTACCATGAGAGTTGATAGCTTCTTCTAATAGTCTTGTATTTATCCTATACATGGAAGAAATATGGTTACTAATTCTTCCAATGAAGGTGATGTCTAAGTGTAGATTTTCGTTCACCCAATTGGGTCCAAATCCTACTGTTTGTACTTCTAGACTTATGTGGTTAACAAAATCTGGAAGTGTAAGTGTAAAGTTTGGTGCAAGGTATATCAATGAAAAATATTGATTTAAATCTACCTCTAAAATACCTATCACACTTTGTGAATCATTGTTTTGAAATTTGGAGTCCTGTAGAACTATCAAAGCTCTGGCTCCGATCATATGCCTAGCTAAGGATCTAACTCCAATGATTATCAATCCCATATAGACATATTTTCCTTGTTGACCTAGTAATTGCCTACCACTTTATTAAGTTTATTAAGATATCGGAGGAATTATCTCAAAAAAGTAATATAAAATAATATCTCTTATTTATGTTTGTCGATTCCATTATACTATAAAATAATATCTCATCACTAAAAAGGAAAAGTAATTTTACTATTATAAATATTTAAAAATATCCTAATTATAAGTATTTTATTTTATAATTAATTCTTTTCACACTTAGCAATTCAAATTAACTATATCTACACAAACTACAAAATATTTAACTTAGCTTAAATGATAAATTATTGGATAAATAATTTATTTAAATTGTCTAAATTTCAAACTTTTAATAAAAAGTTTAAGAATTAATTAATAACAAAAGTTATTCACAAATATTAAATATTGTTGTAGAAGTAATTAAAAAAGTTATTCCAAGTGTTTTTTTTATTAGTTATAATACATAACCAAACTTTTATATTCAAAACAAATGAATGCAGGTTAAAAATCATTATTTTTTAAAATCATATATTATTTCGATTTATTATAGACAGTGGCCTAGAACTTCTCAATCTTGTTCAACTCATCAACATGTATATTATAATCACTTTTGGGACCCTATCATCTGAAGTTGCTTATTCTTAGTGTCAGGCTCGTCACCAACATGTCGTCACCAACATGTCAAATGAGATTGCAAACATAGCAATTTGTTCCTATCTATGTCACACATATATCTCTCATTAAAATCAAGACCAGTAAATGTTTGTTGCTTCTTTTAAACTTGGGTAGTAATAGTATTTCTTAATCTGTTTTCATGACAACACATAAGGTGTTTGATGAAATGTTGCACTGAATTGAACTTAAATAGTATCTCTATTTTTATAGCATGTTTGAGAACTGACCCTTTTAGCTTATTTGTCCTCCTTTAGAATAATGCTTAGAAACCACAAATTTATTGACTGTTTATGAAGCAGGGTATGTAGTACATCAATATTGAAGTTGGAGGAAGCACGATACAGCAACATTCAGTTTGAACTGCATTTGTCAGAAGCCTAGACATACCACCACTTAAGAGGTATTGTTGAAGGTACTATAGATCTCTGTTTATCAACATATTTTATATTACAAATCACCCACTCTATTGGAAAAAAACCTGTTGTTAAAATAGTGTTATGCACTTGCTAGACATTTATTAGGGCATAGTAACTCACCTTTCCTTTCCTTTATGTTTATGAAGTTTAGTTTTATATGGCCCAGTTGATGTGCCCTCTATATAATTTTTTATAAATAACTTTACTTTTTGTCCTGTGGAAATTTTTCATGCACAAGATTATAAGATGGTTTGAAAGTAAAGACAAGTGAATGGAGTACCCCAATGTAACCTGTAACTACTGAATTTTGTTCTCCGTCTACTTTATAGTTTTGGGAAATGGAAATGTTAAAGGTACCTAATGATACTATTTCATTGAATAGAAAGCCTAAGAGTTTTTATATTTAGCATGGCGAAATTAAAATTTTGCAAAACATCATGTCTTGTTCTTTTTTAACCCGTTTTAAAACATTTTCAAATTTTAATCTTTATATTAGAAATAATCAAGATAACAAAATTTAAAAATTAATTCAATAAAATTATACAAATTAAAGAAAAATTCCCAAATCAGATCCGTGAGATGAAGAACTTGAACCAAAAAAAAATTATCCCCAAAACATTTATCCCTAAATTTCAAATCAGAGGCATAACCCCAACGAACTTGTCGTATGATCCCCAAATCAGAACCCTAACCAGGCGTCCTGCGATTACGCAAACGACCAGTGCGAGCACAGTAACGACCAACGCGAGCAGCGCAACGACCAACACGATCAGTGAAGCGACGACGGCTAGCACGAGCAGTGCAGTGGCGAGTGATGGCGAGCAGTGGCGATCAGGGATGAGCAACGCAAAAAACTGAGACGAAAAGCAGAACCGGATCTAATGTTCGAAACTTGAAGAAACGCCTGGGGTAACTTCGTTTTCTTTTTCCTCCAAACTCGTTCACTCGCCTTACACCGGCGAGTTTGAATCGAGTACACCGAGTCTGCTGAAAATCGAGTCTACTAACTAATTAACTGTGAGCCCACCGGACTCTTAAATTTGTCCGAGTCATCATACCCGCGAGTTTGAATCGAGTCCACCGAATTTACACCAAGTCTGCTTAAAAATTTAGTATACTCACGGGTTAACTCGTGACAGAGCCACTAACTCGTAAACTCGTCCGAGTTATCAAGTGGATTAGCCAGTTCGATAACCATGTCATGTACTGTCTGTTTGTTTAAAATACCAAATCAAGCTTCTCAGAGTAAAATTTTATTCAACATGCGCTATTGGAGATTTGAGTATGAAGCTAATCAGGCCTGTAGTCATCTACCAAGTTATGGATCTCCTTTCCATTTTTAATCCTCCAATACGTAGCTATCTTTTAATTTTATGCGAAACAAGTTGCTTAATCTCATACCCTTTCATGTATGGAGATGTCATGAAGAGTTGCATTTTCTGCTGTATTCATGAGCCCATAATTGTAATTTGAAATAGCTAATCACCCTTGTGCTATTTTCCGCGGTATGGCTGCAGAATGCATTTGATGTTGTTAATTGTTGTTTTGATTGCAATTATCTTCCATGCATTGCCACTTTCTCCTTCTCAATCTATAGTATCTGCAATCTTACTCCGAGTACATACCTTCATATATAACCTTCATGCATCAACTGTGCACTTTGTGGAAAAACTATGTTGTTTATGTGCTGCTGTGTTTATGTTAAATGTCAATGACTCTGTGATAGCATGTTATCTTGGAACTAATTGAGTAATTACTAGTACGTTGCTGCTCGCTCTTAGTCCTTTTGTCCTGAATTAAGATTTTATTGACTCTTGAATGTTGCATCTGTCTTTTATCTTCTAACCATAGGAATTGTTTCATATTAATAAATAATTTGACTCCTTTTATTAAATTAATAAGAAAATAGGCAAAGGGGTCATTAATGGAAGATAAAGAGAAGAGTATGTATTCTCTTAAAATATGTGAACATATCTTTCATTTTGATATATTTGGTGTTTCATAGTCTTTATTGAACTGATTTCCATGCTTGGTTTTTCATCCTCCGTTAGACAATTGAAAATGCCGGTTATGAAGCGGTATGTTCTGAGATTGTTCATATCATTGAAGTACATTACTGCAAACGTGGTAGATAGAAACAACGGTCGGATTGTAGCAACATCATCCACTGCAGAACACACTATTAAAGAGTCGCTTGAGTGTGGCAGGTCCTGCAATGCTAAAGCAGCTACAGTTGTTGGGGAGGTATTAGCCAGGCGGCTCAAAGTTGAGGGCCTTAATGAAGGAGAAGGAAGAGGGATTCATGCAAACATAGGTAAAGAAGTAGGGAAGAAAGGATTTAAGAACCAAACAAAGGTTTGGGCTGTTGTGAATGCTCTTAAGAACAATGGAGTCAAACTCATTCTCGATGATGAAAATGATGACACAAATTTTTGACCTTTATTCATAATAAAAAGATGGTGGGTCTTCTTCTTATAACATCAATGCAATCAAAAAGTTCATAGAAGTACTATTCAGGCTTATTTCGTAGATGCGTTTGTGTTAGAATGCAACTGAAAATCTTCAATTTAGTTATTGAACAATGCTAGCAATATACTTTCTAACACATTGTTAAGGATACCCTTTATGGTTGGCCAAATTTATTGAAAATCATAAAATTGTGTTCCTCTTACTTTATTGAATGAGTTTTTTTCTTGATTTTGTGGTTTCTAATATCTTTTAATAATTTTAAATATAATTAGGAAAGAAAAATAAGAATAATATATATTATATTAAATCAATATCAGCCGATCCTACTAAATGATTGCGCTTTTAAATGCCATTAAGCATGTCATGGATAATCACTATTAAAGATCTTAATGTCATTATTGTGCTTATTTTTTAAAAGTTAATCACTTTTCCTATTCATGATTATCTTAACTTTCAGAAAGCAAATTGCAATGGTTCAATCTATAAAAATTACATTAAATTATTGAAAAGGTAAATATGAGTTTACAATTTAAAAAAAACCATGAATATGAAAGATGTGCAAATAAAAACACTTGTCTTTTACTATTATTTTTGTTTCAAACAAGTGATAGAGTTAGGTTGCATACTTATTATGCTGAAAATGAAATACCATTTTTATAATGATCTGTGTGAGCGTTGAAATTTTTAAATTATACTATTATACAATAAATTCTGTCAATTTTTATTATTTTTTAATTTTTAAGTTTATTTTATATTAATAATAATAATTTTTAACTAATTAAATAATATTTTTACTTTATTATTTCAAAAAAATTAATTTTAGCATGAATTTTTTAATATAATATTTATAATTTATCAAATAAAAACTATTACATCAATTTTTATAATATAATATTTAATTTTTTAATATATTACCTAAATTAATTTTTTATTTATTCTATTTTTTTCTAAAATTATAACTTAAATAATTCATATAATAAAAAAATATATAAATTTTAAATTTCCTATTCAAAAATAAAAAAATATATAATAAAAAATATTATTTAATATTTTTAATAATTATTTAAATATATTTAAATAATTTAATATATATTTATATAATATATTATTTTTATATAAATATTATTTAAATTTTAAAATTAAAATTTTATTTTTAATATTAATTTTATTATTTTTAATTATATATTTTATTTAATTTTTAATTTAAAAAAAAGTAGTAAGTTTAAAGTTGGAATTAATTCCAAGTAGAGCAGTAAAAAAACTTCAGTTAAGTAAATAATTTCAGGAGAGGTTAATTTGATGAGAAGTTCTGTTAATTTGATGAGAAGTTCTGTTTTATATATATAAAAAGAATTTGCATACAAGAAATAAAGGGATCAACAATCTTTCTTCCCTCAAATTTGATATAAATCTGTTTTAAACCCCTTAAATTAATATATATATATATATATATATATATATATATATATATATTAATCTCTTATAATTTTAATTTCTAAAATTACATCCAATATATTATCAGTAATTTATTGTGGAGAGAGCTTTTTATTTATTTCTAGAGACTAAAATAAATGTTTTTAAATTAAAAAAATCAGAATATTTAAGTTTCAATAAAAAGTATGATTAAGATTTTAATTAATCCCTTTATAAAAACTTATCCTTTTTTTCGCTTTAATTCATATATGAAAAAAAAAACATATTATTAAAACATTCATAAATAACAGAGACTAAATTGCAGATAATGTTTTAATACAGACTAAATTGTAATATTCTAAAAATAAAAAGTGAAAATGAATATAATATAAGAACCAAAATTTTTATATAATGTAATAATGAAAGAATAATACAAGATAGAGACCAGCAACCACCCTTCTTTCTTTAAGCAACAAAGGCATCACCAATTTCAGCAAAAACAGGATATAAAAAGCAAAGCTCCTCCTGATTTCTTGGTGGATGAAGAAAAGTTGATTCATCAAAGGAAAGGAGGAAAAAAAGAAGAAGAAGAAATTGGAGAAATTGATTAATTAATTCTTGAATTGATTAGTTTCTTGGATCAATTAATTTCCTGAATTAAATTGATTGATGGAATTCATGGTGGGGGAATCAGGAAAGTGGGTGGTTCTTCTGGCAGCAATATGGGTTCAGGCATTCACTGGGACAAACTTTGACTTCTCATCATACTCTTCAGAGCTGAAATCTGTTCTTGACATAACTCAGCTTCAGCTCAACTACCTCTCTGTGGCCTCGGACATGGGAAAGGCCTTCGGCTGGTGCTCAGGGGTTTCACTCATCTATTTTCCTCTCTGGGTGGTTCTGTTCATGGCTGCTTTCTTGGGACTCCTTGGCTATGGCTTCCAATGGCTTCTCATTCATAGGTTCCTCACTTTGCCTTATTCTGTGGTCAGTTTTCTTCACACAACACTTGTGTTAGTTATTCTTTTGATTTTCATTTCATACATTGTGCTTTTTGATGGTGTGGGGTTTCATTACTATCTGGAATTCTTTTCAAACATTCATGAATTTGGGAAAGTAAGTAGGTTAATAACTCTCTGTCCGGTGAATCATTTGCATGGTAAAATGTGCTTTTATTATGCAGAATTTTCTAATTTCTTTGACTAGTTCATGAAGATTTATGGAATCACATGACATTGTCCAAGGGAATGGAAATTATGTTCTTTGGGATTTTATGGAAGAGCTTTGTTTGGAGTAGAATTATGCACACAATTTTCACCCTCGTGCTTTTTGTTAATTTTTCAGAAGGACATGAAAGTGAAAAATCAGATTTTTTTATTTTTTTCTGAATAACTATTTTTAAAAACAGTTCATTTTGAAAATAGTTAAAAAGGCAAATTATCTGCTTTGCAATTAGTAATTTTTTTAAAAATAGTTCATTTTTAAAAACACTTTTTAAAAAAAATTGAAATCATCCTTTCTTAATAATTCTGAAAATTAACTTATGTTAAAAACTAGAAAAAACAATTCTGCTTTTTTTTTTTTATCATCACTCATGTAATCATTAACAAACAAAGATTAGCTATTCATTACTAGAGATAAAATAAGATATTCAAAACTTAAGTTAGACAACAATTCTCACCAAACTTATATTTCCCTTCACTTTTTTTTTTCTTGTTCTAGCAATGAAACACATAACTTCATTAGTGGTTGCATAAAATAATCATTAGTGTAGTGGTTGAACAAATAATCCTGTAACTTTTAGGATTGGCATTGTGTGCTGTTAAAAAACTATACCAAATCTAAGTAGTAAGAAATAAAATCATATAAAAAAAAAGTCTCATTTCCTTGTAAAATAAATTATACTAAAAAGGTCATAATCATAGCACAAAAATAATAAATAAAGTATCATATCTCTACATCATATTCATATATTTTAATCCATGTGCTGCTACAGATGATGAATTCTACAAATTCCAAATGATTGAGGAATTAAATATATAGATGACATTATTATTATTTTATTATTTTTTTAATTGCTTCTACTCTTAGATTGTAGTAATTCATAGTCAAGATGATAAAACATGTCACTTCGTCCCTTTTTTTATCTCTTCAATTTTTATCGTGTCAAAAAATAAGACAAGATAAACTGCTCCACGACTTATATATCCTAATTCATTACGTTAAATGGTGGATTGACATGCTAACATACTACCTCGCTAATATTTCTTTAATACAATTGTTTTATATATATAATTTAAAAAATACATATTTAATTATATAAATAATTTTTAAGTTTTTATTTATTAATTAATATTTTTATTAGATAAATTGAAAACAAATATTATATTTATATGTTAAAAGAACTAATTATAATCAATAATTTAAACTTAATTAATTAATATTTATAATTTAAATTATATTATTATAATATATTTGTATGATAAAAAATATAATTTTTTAATTTTAATATATAAATATTTTTTTAAGTTGATCAACTTGTCTGACCCACCCTTGATTCATCGGATTTCCGGGCTGGATCGGACTAGCCAAAACAGGTTAAAATCACTCACTCGTTCCGTATTATCTTAACCCGTTTTATCATCGTGTTTATATTTGGTTACATTCTAACCAAATTTTGAATTGATCTAATGACCAACTTTTGGTGTGCAAATAAAAAATTGTGCCTGAATTTAGGTTTCTAATAAAAAATTGCCCTGTTGTTTTCAACTAACTAGACTGCTGGTGGAGTTGTTCTTATAGTTGCAAATTGGTTAGGATTATTAGCTGACCAACTTTGGACATGCCCTGAGTTTATCTGTTTTAGTTTCTTTCGTAGATTCAAGAAAACTAATACAATTAATAATTTATGCACTCTTATGAAATTTTCTATCTTTTACTCTTCTTTTAACTCAAGTATCCCTTTGGTTCGAAACAAGGACTAATCTTGTGAGATACTGACATCCATTCAAAGACTGTTATTTTGCAGTATATGTTTTTCTATATTTACCAATTAATAATCTAATTTGTAATCACATATTTAGGGAATAAACTTATTTGTCCCTAACTTTTACTTTTAAGGTTCAAGCCAATTACTGTTTATAGTCAGTTCAGTGGGGATATCTGAACCATGAAGCATTCTTCTGAAGTTCTTTTCACCATTTTGTTGTGTTAGTTGACCTACCCTTTTTTTCTTAAAGTGGGAATAGAGGATTGCGTGTGAAGATTTGAGATAAGTTTAAGTCAAAATCATGATAAAAAGATTATCCAATGAAAAATGCATTTTTCCCCTAATAAAAAGATCAGTTTCACTTGGATTTAAAATTTGTTGTGATTAAAATTTGAGGGACTTTGGTAACATGTAGATAGCACAAATCAAATGAAAATTATATTTCTATAAAATATTCCAAATTGATTGTTAATTTGTTACTAAAAGAAAAAAAATGGTGCACATTGAACAGGTTTTTTTCCTCTGTCTGATTGCTGGCTGGAGCATCTGCTGTTTCAACACCATCTGCTATGTCCTATGCATCAGACATTTTCCTGCTAACCGGTCACTTGCATTATCCTTGACCGTTGGTTTCAATGGTGTCAGTGCTGCTTTGTACACGCTCATTGCCAATGCAATAAATTCAAATGATGACTCTCTCTACCTGTTACTCAATGCTACCGTTCCTGTGCTAATATCTGTTCTAGTACTCATCCCAATTCTCCATCAACCACAGCCTCAACCACATTCTACTGACACCATGCAGCGTGATTCGACGATTTTCCTCTGCCTTAACATCCTTGCCCTTGTCGCAGGCCTCTACCTCCTCTTCCTATATTCCTTCTCTTACACCGCTACCATTGCTCGTATAATCCTTGTAGGTGCCATTTTTCTCCTTCTGTTGCTCTTTTTTGTGCCTCCCATTGTGTATTCTAGAGAATCGTCTTGCTTCTACTTTTTAAGATTCGCTGGTGCTGAACTTGATGACAATGATCTTTACAAAGAGCTCATTAGCATAGAGGACAGTGCAACGAATAGAAGTGCACAAAGCACAAGTGAAAAAATATGTTGTCCTGTGAATATGTTGGAGAAAGATCAGCTTACAATGCTAGGGGAAGAGCATTCAATCAAGTTGCTGGTGCACAGATGGGACTTCTGGCTGTACTACATAGCATATTTATGTGGTGGAACAATTGGGTTGGCTTACAGCAACAACTTGGGGCAAATTTCCCAATCACTAGGACACTATTCTCAGATTTCTTCTCTTGTCACACTCTACTCCACATGTTCCTTCTTTGGTCGCCTTCTTGCAGCCACACCTGACTTCTTAAGCAGGTACTTTTAATGGTCTTTGTAGGTGGTGATAAGTTAGCTAGAATTTTGATAGAATTCAACTATATTCATAGCTGGTTTTGCTTAACATAATGTGGTTCAAACAAGAGTTAATAAGCATGCCACTAAATAGGTATCAGGAGAACTCTACCCCTTAAATGAATTCATCTGACTTATAACTTTGATTCCCTTCTCACATATGTACTAAAATCAATTTCCAAATCTAGATGTTCTGCAAAATAAAATATTCTGTACTTTGGTATTTTTCCATTTACAAAAAGTTATGAATGAACTAATGTTGTATGACAATGCAGGAGAATACACTTTGCAAGAACTGGATGGTTTGCAGCAGCTTTGGTACCAACACCAATTGCATTCATGATGCTGGCCATATCTGGCAGTGGAGCAGCATTGCACATAGGCACTGCCTTGATAGGGCTGAGTTCAGGCTTTGTGTTTTCTGCAGCAGTGTCTATTACCTCAGAGCTATTTGGTCCAAACAGTGTTGGAGTGAACCACAACATCCTCATCACCAACATTCCCATAGGTTCATGCTTCTATGGCCTTCTTGCAGCCTTGGTTTATGATTCCAATGCAATAAAAGCAAGCCCTGCATTTTGGCTGCGAGAAATTTCCATGTGCATGGGGAGGAAGTGCTACCAACAAACCATATGGTGGAGTTGCATTTCAATGGTGGGATTGGTTTCAAGTTTCTTGCTCTTCATAAGGACTAAACAAGCTTATGACAATTTTGAAAGGAATAGTAACAGAAACAATATAACTACAGAATAAGAACTCTTATTATGTATAAAACATTGTACCATGCTCTAATTTTTTGATGTATTGACAAATTTTATTGTATAATACAAGATTTAATAAATCTCTAGTCCCTTATTTTGTATCCAAATTAAAAAAAAACAGTCCTTCAAAATAAAATAAAATTATTATTGTAATATTTGAATACCAAAATTGAGAAACTCAAATGATAATTTTTCTAATTTAATATTTAAAAAGACTAAAATCATATTTTACAAAAGTTGGATTGTTCAAAGGAATTTTTTTCTAATTTGGAAACTAAAAAAATCCAAAACTATAAACACAGTTATACATAATAAAAACTACTACCAATTTTATGTGAAAATAAATAAATATCATGCAAAATACACTTTCGCTTATACGTTACGAAAATTTGTTAATTTCATGCGTATATAAATACGTAATATTTACAAATTTACCTGTAGATAATTTAAATGACTCTTACATATCGATATTACCTAAGCATTATGACCATAGATGATACTGTTTATATATATATATATATATATAATAATAAAATGTTTTACTTGTAAGTAATTTGTGTTATACCTAAATTAAAATTACAGAAACTACTACATAAAATTTAGGGTAAAATGAAATTTTAAAAATAAAAATTAATTTCTTGTCCTAATTTTGGTTTTCCTAATTTTTTTTATGGACATTTTTTTATAATTTACCGATTTTTAAAATCCGCAACTTTGCTGCATCTTAAATTCTGTATATGTAACATAAACGTGTACTAGATGAAGGGCATGCAAATTAATTAATTGCATTTTGCATTATTTATTTGAATCAATGTTTTGTTTCCTACAATAACCACGGATTTGATGTTTTTTTTTAATAGATTGTAACTATTAGAATAAAAAATTGTATGTTTTCTTTATTTTAGGTATAGTAAATAAGATAATTAAAATAATTTTAAAATAAGATAAAATTCTATGTTAGGATAATTTTAGAATTGAATAAAATGTCATAAGTGAGTGAAATATTAGTTAAAATTTAATAAACATAGTGATAATTTTTTATACGTAAATTTTATGTGTTGATATATATTTTAATATATGTGATGATGAAATATTTATGTGAAATGTTATTTCGTGATAATTTGTTTTTTGTTTTAAAAAGTTATAATAATGAGTTTTTATGAATTGTTTTAAAAAGTCATAACAACTTTTAAGTTATATTTGATTATTTAAAGATTTTAAAACATAAAATATCCTTTTTATAAAAGAAATGAATAACCATCAATTATATTATTAATTTATCTTTTATTAGAGTCGTTTTATTTTAGAGTGGATTAATAATATTTATATGATATAGTTCATTTATTTTTAAGTACCTATATAAAGATAAAAAAATTTAATACATTAAGTTAATTCGTGTATTTTGGTTATGTGGTGTTTATACTTGTATTAGTTCTACTTTACTTTTTATAATATACATGAAAAATACTACTCCCTTTTCTACCTTCGTTGTTTGTTTTGAACTAAATATATTTACTGAAAATCTATTTTCAATATGGAAAAAGAGATCATTGAACATCTTTTATTTTATTTTTTTCATGGAATGTTCTAATAATTCACTAGGATATGAAACAAAGAGAATATATATTATTTTAAAATTTTATTATTAAAAAATTGTAAAGATAACTCTATTGTCTAAAAATATTTATTTTAAATTCGCATTTTACTTATTTTTCTGAATATTATTTTTAAAAAATAAAATTTCAGTGATTTTTGAAAGATTTAAAATGCGTTAATTTAATCTAGTAACTTATTTGCTTCTGCTCCCATATCTATTTTTGAATGTGATTATTTGATGAATATGTTTATGCTACAGAAAAAATGTGATTTAACTAACATATGATCAGTAATGAAATTATTAGTTATTAAATAAATACTTGGTTGTTATAGTAATTACCTAATTTATTAATATAATTTTTTTTTAAATAAAACAATGCCTGCAAAAATATAGATAATGTGATATTTTTAATCTTTATTTCTTTTGTTATTACAAATCATAATATTGTTCCGTTGGGTTCCAACACCAAACATATTAAACGCTTGGTTTGGATGTGAAGCGGCAATAAAAGGGGTTTTTCTTCTTCTTCTTCTTCTACTACTCTTTTTTTCTTCTTTCCAGTGTTGTTATCTGTGTCTCTGTCAGTGATACACACACTGCAACGAAACGAATGCACAAAATATTAAAACTATAAAACCCTAACCATTCACGAAGTGTGCGTTCGTGTTGTGACTTGCGATTATTCATTGAATCGAGTTGAATTCGTGAGATGGAGGCGGAGTTGGAGCCTCGCGTGAAGGCGCTGCCGTTCAAGGTCAAAGCGACGTCGCGAGAATCGGCGTCGCAGAAAGCTCTCAACGTCCTCGACAACGACCTCCGCACTCACTGGTCCACCGCCACCAACACCAAGGAGTGGATTCTTCTAGAACTCGATGTCTGTCCATCTCTCTTTCTTCAATGCCGCTCGACATTTTCTTCAATGTTCATTCTCATGCATCTTATTATCATTGTAATGATATTAATAATACTAATAATCATTCTCCTCTGACTTATTCAGTTTTGTATTACTGTAATCTCTTCATGTACGGTGAATGATGTTTCCTTCGTTTGGTTTTTGAACTCTAGGTCTGCTTCCAGATTACGAGCTTTATCAATGAGTGAAACTAGAACTTAGCTTTCGACTTTCGATTAACTTATTATTATTATTGTAATTTGTCATTGTTATTTAACTTAGACTTATTCGTTTTTTCAATATTGCACTCCGAGTTAACGGTGAATGGTTGTTTCCTTCGTTGGTGTTTGAACTCTGGGGCTGAGTCCTTATGGATGACATTATTTATTTGTTTAATTTGTTGCGCATACATGAGTGAAATTAGAACTAAGGTTTTTGCACTTTCGATTATAAACGGTGGATGATTGTTTCATTCGGCTGGTTTTTGAGCTCTAGAGCTGCTTCTAGTTGAACTTGTCTGTTTTGTTTAATTTGGTACATAAATGAGTGAAACTAAAACTTAGGTTTTGCACTTCCAATTATAAACTGTGGATGATTGTTTCTTTCGGTTGGTTTATTTAGCTCTACTGCTGCTTCCAGATGGAGAACTTTATTTGTTTTTTTAATTTGGTCCATAAATTAGTGAAAATAGAAACTTTGGTTTTGCACTTTCGATTATAACCGGTGGATAATTGTTTCTTTTAGTTGGTTTGAGCTCTAGGGCTGCTTCCAGGTGAAGAACTTTATTTGTTTGTTTAATTTGGCGCATAAATGAGTGAAACTAGAACTCGGGTTGAGCACTTATTTTTTTTGTTTTCACCTTTTAATCATCATTATAATTATTTGTAAATGATGGATGATTGTTTATTATTTGTTTTGAACTCTAGGGCTGATCCGAGATGAATAAATATATTATTTGTTTTGTTTGTTTAATTTGATGCATAAATGTGTGAAACTAAATCTTAAGTTTTTGATTTTTGTTTTCACCTTGTTATTATCATCTTAATAATTATTAATTATTGATAAGTGGTGAATGATAGTTTTATTGGGTTGGGTCTTGAACTCTAGGGCTGATCTAAGCAGCTTTATTATTTGTTTGTTTAATTTGATGCATAAATGAGTGAAACTAGAATTTAGGCTTTACCATTTCGGTTTTCTTTTTCAATTTATTAATCATTATATATCCTTACAGTTATTTGTTTTTATAATACTACACTTTCTTCATATATAGTGAATGATTGTTTCCTTTGGTTGATGGTTCAACTATAGAACTGCTTGAACATGGGGAACTTGATTTGCTTATTTCATTTGATGCTGAAAATGACTGAAACTAGAAGTTAGATTTTTCACTTCCAATTTTTATTTTCACCTTTTTATTATACTTATTATTTTTTCCTATAGACTTATTTGTTTTTATAATACTGTACTCTCTTGATATACAGTGAGTGATTGTTTCCTTTAGTTTGCTTTTTAACTCTAGGGCTGATTCAAGATAATGGACTTTATTTATTTAAATTGATTCATGAAGGAGCGAGGCTAGAACTTAGGTTTTGCACTTTAAATGTGTTTCAGTATTTGACTGCTCGAGTGGGGTGTAATATTAGTTAAGATTAAGTATTCTGAATCATATTTCTGAGTTTTTATTATTTATTATTGTTTCTCAACTTTTGAGCTAGGTTTTAAATTGCATTGTGGCTTTGTTGTGTCCTGTGATATTGTGGGAAATTGTGGACAAATGTGGCAAAATGGTGCCACAATTGTAGCTGAGGACACATAAAAAACATTGATGTTGCAGTTGAAATCTCAGTCATGGACTGTCTTTTAAAATCTTGTTCTTTAGTAATAATTATTGGAGGAGTTTTGGCTGGTGTGACATATTAGTGATGCTGAAATGGCTTAAATAAGTCTTAGATCCCCAATTTATGGCCGATTTTTATTTTGTGTTCCCACTAATTTTTATTTTTTTATTTTTTATAAATTGGGTGCCTAATAAATCATAAAATTTTGGTTTAAGTCCTTGGAAAAAAATGTTTATTTGTATTTTGTTCTTACTATTGTGTTAACGTTTTAATTGATCCTGAAATATTTTAGATTTCTCTCTTGGTCCCTCAAATAACAATCAATATGTTTCCCATAATTTGGTGACATATCTCAGTACATGTAACATACGAGACTTAATGCATATTATTCCTCAACACTCCAGATCATGTGACATGCATTTTAACTTAAGGGATACGTTGGCATTAAAACTGACACAAGTAAAAAATAGACTTGAACCAAAATGTTCAATATCTTAGGTATCTTATTTGAAAAAAGAAAAAAACATTGGTCATATATTGGAACCTAAAGCATATTTAAGCCTTCTGAAATTTGAAAATGAAAAGGAAGAGTTAATTGTGTTGTGTAGACTGTGGATAGGATTGATGTGACAAATGGTTTGTTTGGTGCAAGTTTGTAGGCCTTGTAACTGCTTTTTCTGTGTTGCACAAGATTCAGTTTGGAAGCAGTTGGACATTTGTTCTTGCATCTGTGATGTTTTGTGTCTCATTGTGTAATTAAATGGTAGTTATGTTTCTTTGTCGCAGGAGCCTTGCCTGTTGTCGCATATACGGATTTATAACAAGTCTGTACTTGAGTGGGAAATTGCGGTTGGCTTACGATACAAGGTTAGTGGCTGGAAATTGTCAATCAATGAGCATTGACAATTCTTATTCTTTTTATCCTGTTATTATTAGTTTATAAAGGAGAGGTATTGGTATACCTAATGGTTTACCTCATTCTTTTAGGTCTAATTAGTGTTGAACAAATGCTGATATATAAAATCTGACAAGCAAACATTTGTCACCAGTAGGTACTGTAAAAAATTGGGACCTTAGACACTGACAAATTTAAATTCTGTCAAGTTTAAGCTTTATTGGATCAACTGGTTTTGACAGATTGTCATCACATCTTTTGAAAGCATAATTGTGGTCAGACTGGAAATTGTGGATAGAATAATTCACTTTTGTGTTTATTTTTTAGGTTGAATCTTTTGTATTTCAATCTGATGAGAATTTAAGAAGTCTGATTGTTGTCTTTTATTAAAGGTTATCTGAAGTCATGTCTTGTTGTTTTACTGACTTAGTATAGTCAGCATGATGCATGCTTCTTGAAATCCTTCTTGATAAGATCATTCTTCAATTATGATGTGATTAAGTTGTGCTGATTAAATGAAATTGATAAATTAATTGACTGGGAATGATAATGTTGGCTAGCATTCAGTCTAACAACCTGGGTGTTAGGAAGATGGAGGTGAATTGGTTGAGTCTCACTGTATGTAGATGCCACCATATTTTCAGCTGAATGTTGAGTTGTTTCTCTTCAGCTTTTTAATAAAAATTTGCATAAATAATGTTAAACTGAACTCCTTCAATTCCTTGTTTTGACAATGATGCTGTATTATTCCTCTGCAATTAGATGACTTATTTTTGCTTTTAATTATGCTATGCATATTCCAAGATGAACAACTCTGGTCCATGCTTTGTTGATTCCTTTTATATTTGCTTTCCAGCCAGAGACATTCCAGAAAGTTCGTCCACGCTGTGAAGCACCTAGACGTGACATGATCTACCCTACAAATTACACTCCATGCCGATATGTGAGGATATCTTGTTTGCGTGGAAATCCAATTGCTATTTTCTTTGTTCAGGTATATTGTAATAGCTTTATCATTTCCATTATTTGTTATTACTCTATAATCTAGAGTTAAATCCTGTACATTTGTGAGATATTTTTCTTCATTTACCTTAGGCCATTTGGTTAATTAGATAGGAAGATGCACATCAAAAGAAAGATTTAAAGGGAATAACCTCTTTTGGTGTACACATTTTCTTAGATATATTTATCTGTCAAATATTGTATACCGCCATTTAATGAAAACAATACAGCTGAAAAGTAATTGTCTGTGTATTCCGTTCACCAAATCTATTTCATCTTGGTTCCTGTAACAACATTGTCTCACGTTATTTGTGTTCCGTATGCATTCAGTATATCCATTCAAACCCTCTTCTTCTCTCCCATAAACGACACAAGTGCTGCCAGTTATAACTTAAGAACCTGAATACTAGACTCTCACTTTTTTCAAAGCGTACTTTTATATTTCTTGATTTTTGTGTATTTTGATGGGGAGGAGTCAAATAGACAAGACACAAAGCCAACACCTGAAGAATATAAACTAAAAAGAGAACTATTTTGAAGCTAATCTAGGCAAAGCTGCACTTCATACCCTACCAAAGGTTTTTCATTGACATCTCTTATTCCGCAAGAGTTTTCTTGAAAATCTTTTCTAAAGTATCCTGTCCCATCAAATAGCAACAGTGTGTACGAAAAGCCTTTTCATAGAACACATCTTGACAAAGTTTTGGACTGTTTGCTCTGTCACAGTCATAGCTCTTCTACATTGATTGGTTTTTAACTATTAATGTTTCTTTATTGTTTTTTCTTTATCTACTTTTGTATCTCCATGATTGTGTACTCTTCTGCCTTTCTGTTTTTAACACAACTTACTTTTATGAAAAGGGTTCATATTGTGAGCTGCTGTTACTGAGCTTGTTTTTGTCATCTGTGACATGCAGCTAATAGGAGTTTCTGTGGCTGGTCTTGAGCCTGAATTTCAACCTGTTGTTAATCATTTGCTACCCCATATTTTATCTCACAAACAGGATCCTCATGATATTCATCTGCAGGTGGATTACCTTGCTTCCGTTGACATGATTATGATATAGTTTATTTATTCTATTATTATTCTTTCCTTATTGATGTTTTATAGTTTACAGTTATTGCAAGATGTGACAAGTCGGTTGCTTGTATTTCTTCCACAATTAGAGGTAGACCCAAGCATTTTTACTTCCATGATTTTATTTATAATTCCTCCTTTTTTCTCTTTGTTTTGTCCATATTTTTGTTTAGGTCATTCAACAGTGTATGTAAAACTGCAGACAGACCTTTCAAGCTTTCCAGATAATCCTGAATCTAACATACGATTTCTTGCCATGCTTGCTGGCCCTCTATATCCTATTCTTCATGTGGTGAATGAAAGGTTAGTTTGCTTTTAATATCATCTTGACTAGATAATTATTTTTCTCTAAATGGAAATTGTATTCTCTAATATTTTTTCAGTAAGAAAAAACATAATTTCTAACAAAGATTGTCAGTAAAGTAAACTGACGAATTGTCATTTGTTAGATATTTCAATTGATATGCCCTCATTAAATAGATACTTAAACTATGTATTCTGCTTCATTTGTACACTGTAAATTTTATGAGTTTTCAGCTTGAAAAGTAAGCCATTTGATTTTGGGCTTCAAACTGCTAAAGGATCTAAAAATTATGTAGGAGAGAGAGATGCAAAAATTAAGGTGGATGGGAAACATAATAGAAAATATCAGTTTAGGAATAAATGTGCTCGGGAGGAAGTTGGAGTAGAATTAATAGGAGGGGAAGGAAAATACTTTCTTTGCAGTGGTTTTGCATTTAGAAGACATCCCATAAATGCCAGTAAGGGGATCAAAAGGAAGAAAGTTTGGTACTTAAATTCAAATGGACAGGGCAAGGCCACCTATAGTTTTGGGGTAAACATTTGAAAGAGGCTATCGCTGTAATGGTTATATTGATATTATGGGTTTTGATAGAATTCAATGTTGTTAATTGACACTTGTAGCCTACTATACATACAGTATTTGTGTTGTTGTTGTGCTTGTTTTGGAAACTAGTTCATATGGTTGTTGTTATATGTACGGAGTACCTGAATTTCTTTAAGAACATATTTTATTTATCTATGTGTGCTTGTGCATGAATGGTCTATGTTGTTTTTCATAAGTTCTCTAGTACAAATAATTTGTTTAATTACAGGACAACATCAAAACCTCCAGGTAATATCGCTGACCTTGATGTCTCCAAAAGCAGTCAACTGTCACCAATCCTAACTGTTTCCTCTAACTTTGAGGTACATTCCCCTAAGGTTTATTATTTTTACTACACCATGTTTTTCATTTCTTTGATTATCACATGATAAGTTTGTCTGTTTCCACGCTCAAAATTGAGAAAATGATCACCTTCCTAGCTCCAGTTAACCCTAGATGTGACTTCCTTTTCGGGAGGTTCAATTAACCCTTGAATTATTTTCCTTTAGGTCTTCAAAGGTGCTAAGGTACTTTTGTAAGGCCCTATTTATTTTATATCTGATACTAGAATCTTGTATAATTAATCATCAGCATGTATTTGGTTTACATATCCAAAATCGACCAATTAAAGTGAATGCATCATTGCTTAATTTCCTAAGTATGACTTTTTCTTACATCATATTCTGGGAGGGGAAGTTATTGTTAAATATGATATTTTCTTAGTTGATAGACAGACAATGTTTTTTTGCTTTAGCCATTTTAATTTCTGAAATCCAATCCATATTCAGTCTCTTCTACTTGCTTTATATTATTTATTCTTCCTGTACTTTTTATTATGTGATACTCATTCCACATGTATTACCCCTCTATCCATGAAGTTCATGAACCTTATTTCTATTTTCTTGCAGCCAAGGAGATCACGAAGTGCATCACCTTTAATTGTATCTTCATACCGTGCCATAGTTTTTAGGCCAGATGCAATTTTTGTGCTTCTGAGAAAGGCATATAAAGATTCTGATCTGGGCTCTGTTTGTAGAATGGTATTTATCTCTTACCCATATAGTTATTTATCTATCTATGTATCTATCAATATATATATATATATATATATATATATATATATATATATATTTATTTATATATACTATTAATGTAAGCTGCTCAACGTCATCTACAGTACTCACCTGAGAATTATTCTTTTCTATTTTATCTATAAGAATAATATCCTGTCAACATATTTTCTTATATACGTGGTGTGTATGTATGCATAATGAACATAATATTATTGTAATGTTATAAAAATAGATATTATTATAAATTATATACAGTCAATAATATTATTAAAATTGTATGAAAATATTTTATTGTATTAAATAATATTTTATTATAGTTATATTGTCATTGCTTATCTTAAGTAATTAAGTAACTGATTATTTTTTCACAATCAACATAATTATTTGTTTTTATTTTTATGTTATCAAAATTTAAAGTGCACATTACGAATCATTCTATTTATATAAGGGTAGATAAATATAATTTATTTTTAACTTATATAGTAAATATTGTTTTTTGTAATCTTCTATAATCTATAAGAATTATTATACATTAACAATTAATAAAGAGGATACATCTTTGTAACTGCTTTTTTGGTTTACACATTTTCTTTCTATTTTACCCTCAAATTTGCTTTTACATCAAAGAAAATTGTGTTAACTATTTTTTTATTATTGTAAAAAATGTGGACGCGTTGCGCCCTGTTAGTCATAAATAGTTGTTCAAAAGCTAAATAATTATTCTTTTAGTTTTTAAAGATTTTCTTATGCTTTAAGTTTTTAAAAGAAAATATTTGTTATATAAATATTTAAGAGCTAAATAAATAATTTAATAATTAAAAATTAATTATTCAAATTTATGCATTAAAATATATAATCTATATTATGATAAAATGTGTGCAATGTCTACTACAGTATTCTCCTATTCTTTCAATTCATTTTTTGTTTCATTTTTTACTGTAATAATATTCTATTTTATTTTTTATTATCAAAATATTATAATATCATGCTACTACAACAACAACAAAATAGGAACAATACTGAAACAATATTATATTGTTCCTATATTGATTTAAAATTATATCAACTTTTTACTTTTATTTCTTACATAAAATATTTTATTACATTATTTCTTTTACTTATCCTAAACATAAAATGTTTTTATGCCTTAAGCTAAATTATGAATTGATTCATCCAAATATTGACTTAAAGTTAATTTGATATATTTATTCTTTTGAGCTAATAAATATATCTCTGAGTTATTTCGTTTCTTAATTTTAAAAATTATTTGATATGTTGCAAATATTTGAATAATAACAAAATTGATGTTAAATAAATGACTTAGAAACCAATCCATACTTTACTCTTTTTAAATAAGTTAAAATATTCAATTTATAAAAACAAAAAATAAACCTAATTAATATTATAATAAGCAAAAATTAAATAATTATTGTTAAAAAAAAAAAATTTACTGTGCCACGCATGGATCTGTAATCTAGTTTAAATACGCTTTTACTACCCAAAAGGGAAATATCTATGTTTTTCTTTTCATGTCTGTGCTCATCCGGTTCTTGCTAATGTGTTCTTCTGCCATGTATTACCTTTATTTCAGGCATCTAAAATTATGCACAAGCTCATTAATCCCGATACTAAGCATAATGTATCAAACCCTCAAGATGAATCAACTTCTCCTTTGGAAGATAAATCAAATTTGAAACTGTCTAGCCCTGTCAATTTTGTTGATTACTCAAAAATGTTGGGAGAGGAATTCCGGATTCCAGATGAGCAGTGGGATTGCAGCTATCTAAATATATTAGATATTGGGGTTGTGGAAGAAGGGATCTTACATGTTCTTTATTCTTGTGCATCACAGGTTTCTTTCAATTAAATGTTATATAATTCCTTGGCATTGATTATAGTCACAATTTGCAGTATTTTGTATACATTGTTTGACACTGCAGTTTACAGCCTGTTCTTTGCAGCAAGTTGGCAGAGAGATGTTCGGACTTGTGGGCTGCACTGCCACTTGTACAAGCTCTGCTACCAGGTTAAGGGTTTCTAATAAATTGTGCTTCAATTTAGTAACAGATTCACGGCATAGTGAAGCCATAAGAATACATAATTTTGGAATGGAAATCTTGCCATGACCCTTGTCCCCTATTTGAAGGAAGCAAAATCTAGTTTGACTTAGTTGAGCTTTTTCTGAATTGTTAAAATTAAGTCTCTCTGCTCATATTTTCTACAATATTTAGCAGAAATATCACGATGTGTGATGTGAGTACGTGCCATTAGTTTGTTTACATTGTTGTATGCAAAATATGTACATCTAAAATAAGAGCAATACTATTGGAAATCACCCATATCCATGATGCGGAGTGTTAAAAATCCCACTTCGTTAGAGATATGCTTAAATTGAAGTATATGAGTGAGGTGCAAACCTTATTTCATAAGCTATTTTATAGGATTGAGTTAGGATATTTGTAGTTGGTTATTTGAGATACTTCAAGGATAGGTTTTGATGTTATATTAGAAAGTGAATACGACTCAATCCTTAAAAACGACTTATCAGATTATATTTACACCTCATTCATATACCACAATTTAGCAATATTTTTAGTTGATGTCAGATTTCTAACAAATACCTTATTTTACTATGCTGCAAACTTGATGTACGATTAGCTGTCAAACTATATGTGATGTAGTCTTGTACATGCCTTTGCACAACTTCTATTGAAAAAAAAAAGGTCTTGTTACATTTCGGTTAATTATTTGCTACCTGTCATGTTGCATGGTTGTTTGGATCCTCTTTTGGCTTCAGTCAACTGTCATATCATTAATCTGCTCCGGGTCTTTTCCAGTGAATGATATTTCGGGCTTGCAGCTCTTCCTGACACATTGCCCCATTTGTTCTAATCATAGCATGCCATGTTCTCTCAACTATCTCCAACTTTCAACATCCATTGGTGTGAATATGTAGCTGTGTCAAATCTGACTATGTTCTGGACATGTCAATCTCCAACTATTATTAGAGAGTTCATTGATCCTTGTCTTATTTGATCCATAATTATCAATCATGCACAATAGTTTGCAATCGCAGTGGAGTGTTTGCTTTTCGGAGGAGCTGTTGACTCTGTGTTTCTTATCTTTTTCTTACGGGTTTGGTTGTAGAGCACCTGTGCCTCCATCTTGCTTCTGTTTTGCTCCTATGCAACATCTTACTTTCTCTTTACTCTGGTCAACCTCTGCTCTTCTTGTGATTTTATTAAAACAATTTAAAACAAGAATGCCTAGCATAGAGTAGTGGCATTGTAATTTAGAGAACAGGTAAAAGATGGATGGGGGAATGAGGAGCCCTAGATTATTGTTTGTATATTGATAAACTGGTATATCCATTCTAAACCCTAGATTATATTTGCAGTTTTGTAAGTCAATGACACGCCCACATCAATTTCTGATGTTTCACATTTTGTTTCGAAGTTATCATTTAAGAGAGATATTTTTATGTTAGTTCTTAGCATAGATGAAAGTTGCATATCCCTAAATTAGTTGTTCAGGAGCATAAACATCTAGTTATTTTACATTTTGACATCAAATCACATTTGTTTTAGATTTTATATAAAAATGTTTGCAATAGTTTTGTTACAATTGCTTTTGAAGAACTGCTTTGTTCAATGTTTGGGTTCCACTTGCTGTTTTTGTAGCTCTGCGTCCATGGGTGAGCAATTCTTTCGATGTTGTTGATGATACATTTTCGCAGTGGAAGCAACCTATTGTACAACAAGCTTTATCTCAGGTTATATTCCAAACGCATTTGCAGACCCAAGTGTCTAGATGTTTATGTTCTGTACTATGTGGCATCTTAAGCTTTCTTCTCTTGATTATGTGTGCAGATTGTTGCTTCAGCAATATCAGTGACATATCAATCACTTGTTCACGCTTGTGCTGGTTATCTGTCATCGTACTCACCATCTCATGTTAGTCAACCAATTATTTCTTATTATAAAACCAGAGTGTTGTTTTTTCCATGTATAGTATGTGTATGTCCTTCTCATTGATTTTTGAGCGGTTTAATTGTATTGTATCTTTTTGTGGACAATTTACTTTTTTTATTCTCTTATATTTTGATGTAGAAACGCTTTACTATAATTCAGAAACAGTTTACTATAGGTTGGATTAAGTTTCTATTGATAAAAGAAAAACAAATCCGTAACATGGCGATAAGAAAATTATATCAAAGAACAAAACCTACAAAATCAACAAATGAAAAAAGAAAATATAGTATAGTAAAGATGCACAATCCCTTTAACTTATTAAGTTTCTTTTAATGATATTTTTTTTTTAAAACCAAAATGTCCAAGCTATATACTTCACAGCGAGATAGCAGCAGGACTCTGCAAGAACCACATATGGAAGAAATTGAAATTCTCAATATAGCAGTCCATGTATGTAAACAATTCTCTTGGCTGACTGTTGATACCCAAAAATAACTCTTTCTCAACTCCTTACTTGATCTTGGCCTTAGGTATATGGCAGATTATTACCTGTCAAATGAGAGAAGGAGAAGACTCCTGTGAGAAGTAGAAATCATGGTTGGAGAAAAATAAAATTTCAAAGAACTTAAAAGAAAGAGATGGAGATAGAAAGAAAGAGAAACATATCAATAACTATGATCGACGGACAATTGGAAGGTGACTCCCATGGTAAAGAGGAACTACAAAGCACCTATTGAGCAAACCAGAAAATTGCCCATGGGATATAAAGGATAAATAAATTTGTAATTATTTATTAATAAAATGTTATTAACTGGCAAATAGAATAGTAAAATCTTTCACAAAACAGAAAGAATATTAAAAGAGTATTGGAGTAGTCATTACACATGGTAATGACACTTGTAAAAATTTAAATTGTTGCTTGGAACTCTGTATCATAGTATCATTTATAGATAGATAGATAGATTGTGGATATTGCTAGTATAAACTTATAAAATAGATGGAAGTGCTTTGCAAACCCGTTGTAATATCAACAAATTAAAAGTGTAATTAAACCTACATTGAATTTTGGGTTCTACATGAAATAATTTGATCTCTTTAGCGTCATCAGCTGATTGGATCTTTTCTTTTGTCTAGGCTAGGGCTGCATGTGTACTGATTGATCTCTGTTCTGGTGTGCTGGCACCATGGATGACTCACGTGATTGCAAAGGTAAGCTTGAACCTTATTCGTTGTTTCTTGTGATATTATGAGCAATCTATTTTGTATTATCCATTATTTTGATCCAATATTGTATTTTTATCTTCATAATTACCATTATGATAATACCAAAAACTGGTGTTGATGTTTGGTCTGTCCTCATTCTGTTTAAATTTCATGCTCTGGTTCATGCTCACAATCAGCACATCTGTTCTTACATTAATTGTTAATTTTTCTTTATGAAATATTCTGTCTGTTTCAAAATATATGACGGATAAGGTTGAAAGACCAAGATAAGTATTAATTTTCATTATTTTCAATAAGTTTGTTATTTTTTTTTTCATTTATATCCTTAATAACTTGTTATATTCTCTCTTTGCATTATCTTCTCTCTTTGCAATAAATATAATTAAAAAGACAAGGGTATCATTGGTAAAAAGGTAATTAATGTAATCTTAAACTTTGCAAAACACCTTATATTTAGGAAAAAATAAATTCTCATCAAAATATTATATATTTTAAAATAGAGGGAGTACATTTTTCAGCGTTTTGGTTAAGGTAAGTGTTATCGATTATTGCACTAAAATTTGCTAATCATCTTAAATGGTGTTACAAGAAGTTAAAATATTAATTTTTGTGAGCAATGGTTTTGATTGCTCGTCTATGCGGCTCTTTTTGCACAGGTTGATCTTGCACTGGAGCTTTTGGAGGATCTTTTGGGCATAATACAAGTATGTTTGTCTTTCTTGCTTAATTCATGTATATCGTCATCACTGATAATTATTTCTGCTCAGCATATTGGAAAACACTGTTTTCTGATGATAAGTAATATTTGTGAACCTCCATATTTGCACTTACACATCTCTTGCATTGTACACATTTCTTTCTACACGTCGTCGCTATTAGTACATGACCTTTTGCACTGTGCATTTGTTGAATGATTTTAGGTAGCAATGCTAGAAAGTCTGTTCAATACTCCATCGTTATCTGGTTTCTTGTTATTCTGTACCACAGAGCTTCTTGTTATGGTTTCAAATTAAGAAACTATCATGTCTGTCAGGATGCGCACAATTCACTTGTTCGTGCTCGTGCTGCCTTGAAATATATTGTGCTAGCTTTGTCTGGGCATATGGATGACATACTTGGAAAATATAAGGTACTTAAGTTGCTCCGAATGAGAGTAAGAATTATTTACCTTTTCCTCTCTCCCTTCTTCTCGTCTTATTGATATTATGCATGAGCCAACAGATTGGAAGTTTCGGTGCCATATTAATGTGCTGTATATATGAAGAAGCACATTCTGAATGACTATTTTGGGATTTGTCCTTCCACTTTGTTTTCTTCATCTTCCCCTTTTCTTGAAACCTCTACCCCTATTAATACTACACTAAGAAAGGAAACAGTCACATAATAATTCGGTAAATGTGGACACGATTCACAAAACCATTCTAGGTAAATGAATAAATAAGTTGCAAATTATTAAAAACAGAAAAATAGGTAATAATCCTAGGTAAATGAATAATATATTAGAAAATGTAAAATGTTAATAAATAATCTCAAGTAAATGTGGAAACAAGTCAGACAAACTAGAAAATATTAAAACTAATGATTCTTTGTGATAATTTCTTTGATAATAGATATATTAGTTTTTTATTATTACTATTATATTTTTAGATCCTTCTGTACACTTAATAGTTGTACAAAATTACGTGTTCACACCTATCACCCCCTATGGCTCTCCATTTTCATTCCCTTTTGTGGTACCCACAAGTTCCTGGATGGGGATCTGATTCCCATTAATAAAACTTAATGTGAAAAGATTATCTCAACTAGAACAACTCTGTTTCTTTGGTACACTATGTCCTCAAATAGGGAAAACAGAGTAAAGTTGAACATACCTGAAAGTTCAAGAGCTTCATGTATCTCCCAATTTTGTATTTTTTTCCTCCCTTTAAGTGTTTGGTTGATAGGAGACTACCTACCTACAGGTTAACTTGTGGACCTTTCTAAGTATGCCTTGCATAAACTTAGTGATTGGGGTCCGTCACTTTTATTTTTCTCCCATTGCAAGGGTATGAACCATTTCATTACCTTTGAAGTTTCTTATGTGGGTTGGGCTAAACTATGTATTTAAATAGGAATTTCGTTAAGGATTTGATTGTATGCAAATGCGACAACCCTAGTAATGAAAATGGGAGAAGGGAAAGGATCTTCTATGATGTTTGGTTTGAAGCATTAAGAAGGTGTTTTGAATGTGGACAATGATTTTTGTGTATGAGAACTTGTTATTTTGTTTCCCCTATAGGAACCAGAATGAAAAATGTGTTATATATTTGGAGCCACCATAATGAGAAAATGTATAAAAAAATTTACGTGACAAGTCATTTTAGAATATGTTATCCATCGGAAGGTGTCATAATGTGAGATGATAGCCAAAACTGTGTTTAAAACATTTTTTTTTTGTTTAGGGTTTTGTTTACAAACTCTTATCATTAAGGAACAAAAATTAAGAAAAGGGTTTTGTCTAGGGACCATAATGTTATTTAAGGTATTATATTACATTATTATTATTATTATTATTATTATTATTATTATTATTATTATTATTATTATTAACTCAACAAACTACCTCTTGCAAGATCCCTTTGGATTTGAAGTTTGGTGAATGCTAGTATCCACTTTACTACAACAAATAGCCTTATCCCACTAGATAATGCTAACTACTTGAATTACATGCCAGTGGGCTTGATATAAATCCCATGCTTACGGATATTATTCATCTGACATCCCTTGTAATAATTTCCTTCAATGTTCTATATCTCCTTTTGCCCCCACTTCACAAGGATAAAAAAATGCTATCTCTCCTCACCAATCCCTCTAATGCCTTCTTTGCACATGCCCACACCTTGGCTGAATTTTCTGTTTACCTTTTCCTATATAGATGTCATTACAATATCTTCTCCTTTATTATATCCTATCATTTCTTGTGTGGTTATACATCCATCTTAATGTACTCATCTCTATTAGGGTACTTCTTTAACTTTTTTCTTTTATCTATTTAAAGTTGGAGTATAGCTGATCGTAAAATAGTATGTAAAGGTTTTACCTTGTTGTAAAATTATATTTCATTAGCATAAATTAAATTGTAGACCACAAAATAAAATAAATTTTGATTCTTTTTATTTGTTGTTGTTATAATTAGAGAAATACTAATCATATCTTTATTATTACAAATATCAAGATCATATCTTTAGCATGTTGAAAATATGAAGATTATATCTCTATTATTAAAGGATATAAAATCTTCCCTCAGTTTATTGTATTGATTTTTTTTTTCAATATAAATAAATTATCTGTGCTATCACAAAGACCTGGCTTGGCCTAAGCTAAATGAGTTGGCTCAAATTCGGGGAATTTAATTTAGGCCACAAATTTTTTAGTTTGACTTAACCCATTTTTGAACTTTTTGGGCTGGATCCATTTTGACATCCCACTTAAAAAAAATAAATTGGATAATATTTTACAAAATGTAGGGAAAATGTGTCCTACCCATTTTGCGTAAGTGGGATTTCATAAATTGGTGGAACAGAATTGTTAGAGCCTTAAACAAAAATAATTTCATATAACATTGTATAATGATAGTTCATTCCATCACGCGAAACTGCACCTGAAAATTTGATGTGTAATAATAATGTAGGGGATTATATCTGATACGTGGATGTGATTTCATTACATAATTTAACCCCAAATGTGATTCCTTAGCCAAACTATCATTTGGTGTGAATATTGTACTGAGTTAGTTTCCAGTTAGTTCAGTCCAGCCGCTGGTTTGTGAGGCTTGCTGTAACTGTTTCAGTTACCTGTAGCTTTATAATGCTTTTTGTAACAGAATTCTAAATGCAATGAGAATTAAAAATTGTCACATCATTTCTGTCTCTCTCCTCACTTCTTTGTAAACTAACAGAGAGTTGTTAGCAGTATAAACATCTATTCGGTAAATAAGTGTGTCTTCTTTTATTTCATTATCTTTACACTATGTCCTTGTTGATTTACAGGTGATGAATGATTGAGCTCTTTATATGTGAAGATGTTACTTTTCATTTTTCTTAACAAACTAAAAAAGGTTAGCCAAATAATGTTAAAAACTATTTAATATGCCTTTTCCAGGAAGTCAAACACAAAATCCTCTTTCTTCTGGAGATGCTGGAACCTTTTCTTGATCCTGCCATTGCTGTATCAAAAAGCAAAATAGCATTTGGTGATTTAGCTTCTTCATTTCCAGAAAAGCAGGAACATAATTGTACAATTGCTCTAAATATCATCCGTACCGCCGTACAAAAGCCAGCTGTATTGCCTTCTTTGGAATCAGAATGGAGGCTTGGATCTGTGGCTCCTAGGTACTGTATCGTTGTGGCTGTGTCCCTTCTGCTTTGTATTGTTGAAAATTTAGTTGATATTTTGTAGAGAAAATTTACCTTGTTGCTTATCTTTTACATCTATTTAGATGAAATATAAACCAAAAGTAAATATTTTATCTATTGTATGGGTACACATGTTGCAACTTAGAATTTGTTGAATATAGTGAAAAATTAGGTATAGAGTTAATTTCCCTTATGTCTAAAATACACATAGGGTAATATATTTATAATTAAGAGTCATACAAGTAAATATAGTAAATACATATATTGTGACTAATAATATCTAAAATATCTAACACTTCCCCCTCAAGCCAATGCATATAAATCATATGTACCAAGCTTGTTACAAATATAATCAATTCTAAGTCCCCTTAAGACTTAGTGAAAATATCTGCTAACTGTTCACTTGAGTTAACAAACTTGGTTTTAATGTCTCCAGATACAATCTTTTCTCGAATAAAATGACAGTCAACTTCAATGTGTTTGGTCCTTTCATGAAAGACAGAATTAGAGCTAATATGAAGAGTAGCCGCATTGTCACATATAAGTGTCATTTGAGTGGCATCTCCAACTTGCAACTCTTTTAAGTAATTGTTTAAGTCAAATAAGTTCACAAGTAGCTGAGGTCATAGCTCTATATTCTGCTTCTACACTAGATTTTGCCACAACACTTTGTTTCTTGCTCTTGCAAGAGATCAAGTTACTTCCAGTAGAAAGAAAATACTCGAAAGTAGATCTTCTATCAGAAGGAGATGCTGCCCAATCAATATCTGAATAACAGACAACTTTAGCTTGGTTATTGTGATCATAAAACAAATCTTTTCCATGAGATCCTTTAATGTACCTTAATATACAGATAATTGCATTCAAATGAACTGTACATAGGGAATTAAGAAATTGACTCACCATACTAATTGCAAAGGAAATGCCAAGACAAGTAACAGTAAGATATTTTCCAATTAATCTTTTGTACTTCTCAGGATCTGAGAAAGACTCTCCCTGATTAGGTAGGAGTTTGGTATTGGGATCCATGGGTGTGTCAATAGATTTTGAGTTCATCAACCTAGTTTCTTCTAAAATATCCAATCCATTATTGGATTGTGCTACCTCAATCCCCAAAAAATATCTAAGTTTGGCAAGATCCTTGGTTTGAAAATGGTGACAAAGGTGTTGCTTCATGTAGGAGATGCCATGGTGATCACTCCCTGTAAAAACAATATCATCAACATATATTATTAAACAGATACATACCACACTTGAGTGACGATAAAATAGTGAATGATCTGTCTCACTGCAAGTTATACCAAATATTTAAAATATCTAACAGAGTTATATATATATACACACACACACATATAGATAGAGAACTAATAATAATGTAGATAAAATAATAAATGCCCAAATAAAAGGCATTTGGATCTGTATAGTTCATTTTTAATAATGACTTACTAACGTTACAAGTTTCTTGTCCACTTCCATGGATGTACCTAGTTTAATAATAAAAAATAGTTAGAAAATAAGCGGATTTCTCCTTTCACACATTTACTTTTTATCTGCAGCGTGCTTCTCTCAATATTGGAACCACACATGTTATTGCCATCTGATGTTGACCTTTGCAAGTCAGTTTTACGACCAATTGATCATGAAAGTGTATCTATTTCACCTCTTTCCTCTGGCACTAATGGTGGAGGTGCTTTTTCCAAGTCAAATGGTCCAGATGATTCTGATGGAAAAACGGATGTTTCAGAAACAGCAGGAAAATCTGATTCTGCCGAAGATCGTAATCTACTGTTTTCCCCACCAGAATTGCAGAGTATGACATTGACAAATTTCTCTAATGTCATTAATCAAAATAGCTCTGTTTCTAGCATTGGGGATATGAGCTTGGAATCGAAAAACCTGGCTGAGAAACACTCCACCCGTCATTTATCTACTAATATCTTGGATGCTGGCCTTGGTTTTGAATACTTCGACCTACATGCAGATTATTTTCAACTTCTGAACTACCATGATTGTGAACTTCGTGCTTCTGAGTTTAGACGCTTGGCTTTAGATTTACATTCTAAGAGTGATGTGACTATTGAAAGCCATGACGCTGCAATTGATGCTCTGTTGTTAGCAGCAGAATGCCATGTAAATCCTTATTTTATGTTGTCTATTGGATCCTCATCAAAACTTACAGGCTTTTTAAACTTCAATGAAAGTAAAACGGTGCAGCCTCATGATAAAGTTAAGGTGAAAAGGACTTCCGGAAAGAATGAACCTAATTCAGAAACAATCGCTCGAATAGAAAGAAAAAGAGATCAACTCGTTTTTCACATACTGCTTGAGGCTGCAGAATTGGACAGGAAATATCATTTAAGAGTATCTAATGGAGAAATTGGTCCTTATTCTGCTGAAGGTTTTGATGAACAGGTTATAAAGCTGTCTCCCCTTGATGTACAGTATGCTGATGCTCTAACTTTGGTGCGACAAAACCAAGCCCTGCTGTGTAACTTTTTGATCCAACGGTTGCAGGGAGACCAAATCTCAATGCATGAAATTCTCCTGCAGAGTCTTGTGTACTTTTTGCATACAGGCACCAAGTTATATTGTCCTCCAGAACATGTGATTGACATCATTTTAAAATATGCTGAAGACTTCAACAAGTTGTTGTCATCTTTTCATCAGCAGCTGAAGGAAAGTAGTTTGCATATTACAAAGGAAAGAATGCAAGGGGTAGAGCGACGATGGTTACTGCTACAGAGATTGGTAATTGCTGCAAGTGGTGGAGGTGAAAAGGAAAATTTTGGAACTAATGTACAAAATAATTACTTGTGTGGAAATTTAATTCCTTCTTCAGCATGGATGCAGAGAATTTCTGATTTTTCTGGTTCTGTATACCCTTTGGTTCGATATCTTGGCTGGATGGCAATATCTCGTAATGCAAAACAGTATATGAAGGACCACATTTTCCTTGCATTTGATTTGTCTCAGCTGACATATTTACTTTCCATTTTTGCTGATGACCTAGCTGTTGTGGATGAAGTTGTCAGTAAAAAGAATGAAGAGGTAAAAATTGAAGATTCAGGGGTTGAACACAGTTCTTCTGCTAAAAGAGAATTTGAGCATGGTAATCAGCGTGATGAGGAGCGGTCTTTTTGTGCAATATATCCGGAGCTCTGGAAGTTCTTTCCCAATATGAAAAGGCAATTTAAATTCTTTGGAGAAACTATTTTAGAAGCTGTTGGTTTGCAGCTGAGATCTGTCTCTTCCACTCTGGTGCCTGATGTTTTGTGTTGGTTTTCTGACTTGTGTTTATGGCCATTTTCTTTTGTTTCTTCAATTGGAAGTGATCATTTGAAAGGTTA
Organism: Sphenostylis stenocarpa; assembly: GCA_963425845.1. Taxonomy (NCBI): domain Eukaryota; kingdom Viridiplantae; phylum Streptophyta; class Magnoliopsida; order Fabales; family Fabaceae; genus Sphenostylis; species Sphenostylis stenocarpa. Next base: position 44,853,050 of record OY731401.1, read on the forward strand.
TACTGCAAAGAATGCTAGAGCGATAATCCTTTATATACTTGAAGCTATTATAGTTGAACACATGGAAGCTATGGTTCCTGAAGCTCCCAAACTAGTTCAAGTGCTTGTGTCACTCTCAAGTTCTACATACTGTGATGTATCCTTTCTTGATTCTGTTTTGCGTTTGTTGAAGCCTATCATTTCTTATTCTTTGTCCAAGATTTGTCATGATGAAAAGTTGTTGGATGGTGATTCTTGTCTGAACTTTGAGGAGTTGTGCTTTAACACCCTTCTCTTGAAATTAAAACAAAAGAGTGAGGTCGAGCATAGTTCTGAAGATAAAGGATTCAATACAGCAATGGCTATTTTTATTTTGGCATCGATGTTTTCTGATTTATCTATCCGATATAGGAGGGAGTTTTTGCAGTCCTTATTGAATCTGGCAAACTTTGCTGCTTTTGCCCCAACAACTTCTTTCTTTGATTATCTCAGTGCATTTCAATGTGTTATGGACAATTGCAGATTACTATTAGTGAATGCATTAACAGAATTTGGTATAATTCCTCTTCAGCTGCCCTCTTATCCTCATGCCAGTGGAGATGGACTTTCGGAAGATAACATAAAACCAAATTCATGGTTTCTTAGTGATGTCTGTTGCATTGTTTGTGAGGATGATGTTCATAAAGTAGGGAGCAACAACTCTATAGCTGATGTTGGTCATTGTGATGTAGCTTCTTATTATTTAGAAGGATTGGCTAAGGACATAGAGGGTCTCATTTTGGGGCTTAATCCAGCTATTGAGCGCAGTTGGAATCTTCATCATCAGATAAGTAGAAAATTATCAATAGCATCAGCCGAATGCTTTGTCTTTTCAAAAAGTTTGATATCAGTTTCTCAAAAGTTTCATAAAGCTGAAGCTGATCAAAATTCTTCACCAACTAAATCATCTGACATGGTCATGCCTCATTGGAGAATAGGTCTTCAAGGCCTTTGTGAATTGATTGTTATGCTTCAAGAAAGCAGTTCCTGGGAAGTTTCTTGCGTGATTCTTGATTGTTTACTTGGAGTACCGTATAGCTTTTCCCTGGATGGTGTGGTAGGTATGATATGTTCCACAATAAAGAATGTTTCTTGCAGTGCACCAAAAATTTCTTTGCGTTTGCGGAGTGATAAGTGGTTAACTTCTTTAATTGCTAGAGGTGTCTATAACAGTCAAGAAAGTGAAGTTCCTCTTGTAGATCTATTTTGTACACTGCTGGCCCATGCCGAGCCTGAGCAACGTATTATAGCAGTGAAGCATTTGGGAATACTTGTTGCCCAGTGTACGAATGGAGAAAGAGCTGCGATGAATTCTAAAATTTGCTCAGACTTAATTCCAAATAAGTCAGTTCTATCCATTCCTGATTATGTTCTATCTCGTCTGGTTTCTAGTACTTGGGATGAAGTTGTTGTACTGGCCTCATCTGAATTGTCATTACAATTGAGGGTTCATGCAATGGCACTTCTTTCAAATTACATACCATTTGCTGAGCGCCATCACTTGCAAGCTTTTCTTGTGGCAGCTGATAGCATTTGTTGTTTGTGTAATGCACAACCGTCTCAAGATAGTCCTATCCTGCAACTTTCATTAGTTCTTATTGGTTATGCCTGCTTGTACTCACCAGCTGAAGATATTTCTTTAATTCCTCACAATTTATGGGAAAATGTTGAAACCTTGGGGTCTACAAAACATGGTATTGATATTAATCGCTTCTATATTCATATTAAATGGGAATATTAGAATTTTGGATAACGTTATACATCTTTTGACTTTTCTAGTTGGCAAGCTTGGAGACCTTGAAAAGAGGACATGCCAAGTCCTGTGTAAATTGAGGGATGAAGGAGATGAGGCCAAAGAGGTATCTTCTAGATTGAAACAAGCCATTCAGGCCAGTTAAACAAATATCATTATATCCTTTCCCTGTCCAAAGCATAATTTTGTATTTTGTTTTATCTTATCCCATAATGAATTTCTAAATTTTGCCTTTATGTCAGGTCCTGAAAGAAGTACTTTCTTCGAATTCTTCAAAGCAGTATGACCAAGACTTTGCTAATACACGAGAATCTATTCTTGAGGTATGAATATAATATACTTAAAAAACCATATCGTCTTTTCAATTTTCAGGAAAGTGCTATTTTGTTTGCATCAGTCAATGACTTTTTATTCATGCAACTTGTAATTGTTTATTGCTGCTGATAATTTTATTGGCATGTAAGATTTAGTCCTACCCCATTTTGTGGTCTCCAAGTGAATAAACGAAAATTACTTTTCTTTGTGCTGATTTTGATGTATTAGATAGCATATTTAACACACGTTAAATATGCCTGTTATTAGAAATTAGGGATGCGGTTCCCACAATTTAGGGGTTTGCTTTATTTGTATGCATAATGATATTAAAAAAGACTCGTGTGTAAGAAACATGCAACACACAATAATATATATTTGCCTGCATATATTAGTAATCTTATTCTTTAAAAATTCAACAACAGATTGAAATTTTTGTAAACTTTGATGTACAATTAAATTTGCATTTCTGTTGTTTACATAGTTAATATGTCATATTTTCTTAATATATTTTTTTGCAACAGGTCCTTGGCAACTTAACAGCAGTGAACTCATACTTTGATTTATTCTCACAGAAAATCGAGCAAGATGATATGGTATGTGTGATCATCAACTAAATGCATTTCTTATTGTTGAGAAGAGAGAAACCAAGGTATATGATGAATGTCGCGTGTTTAGATCACAATGGATCTATTCAATTTATAGAGGAGAGAGTATAATTACAGAATGTTTTGTTTCCCTATTTTAGGCTAATAAAGTAAATATAGAATCAATCTAATCAATCCTAATATCATCAATAGATCCTAGTATCATATCTAGAGGATTCTAACATATCTAAAAGATTTTAACAGTCTCGCGCAAGATGGAGCACATAGGTTTTATGCACAAAGGTTGTTACATATGTGGTTAATCCAAGGATCTCAGGGACTTCGTAAATATATTTGCTAGTTGATCATGGAAACTAACAAAGCTAGTAGATGACTTTCTCTTTGACAAATTGACCATCAACCTTCATCTACCTCGTCCTTTTATGCAATAATGGATTTGAGACAATCTGCATAGGGGCCTCATTATCATATCAAGCGATAATTGTGTAAACTCAGTAAACTTTAGTTCCTGAAGCAACTAATTGAACCATGTAAGTTCCGAACTATCTATAGCCATAGCTCGATACATTTGCATTTGAACTATCAAAAGGCAAGGTTATCTCTGACAAATACACATAAGTAGAGGTGGATCTTCTATCAATGGGGTAGTCTGCACAGTCTTCATTAAAATAACCCACAACTCAAGTGTTTCCTTTTACTTCATATAAATGACCTTATTTGGGGACTCCTTTTATGTATCAAACAATGTGAGTTGTTGTGTCCCAATGTTCGTTACATGGAGAGTTGAGGAACTTCCTACACTTACTGTGAATTTGATATCCATACGGATGATAGTACCGTAGTCTAAACTTCCTACCAATTGTTTGTACCTTTAAGAATTTGCAAGTGGCTCACAAATATTTGGTAGTAGTCTTACATTGGGTGTTATAAATAATTCAATGAGTGTTGTATGGTAGATATGTAGCTAATGGGCTTTTAACGAAAATGGTATTATAATTGTAATGATGTATTGTGATAGAGAAGTGTGTGAAATATAAACTTTCAAATTTAGTATCCATATCTCTTGTTCTTTTTTCTTTTCTTTTTTTTTTTCCTGTTTTTGTTAGTGTTTAGTGTGTGTCTAACATTGGGATCAGTTGGGGTGTCGACTATCTTGAAATTTGACATTCCTGTTTCTTCTAGAATAATATCCATTCTTTATTTTTGTTGGATATTAGGATCCCATTTTTGGACTATGCTACCCGAAGGAATATTTTAGTTTGCCAAAATCTTTTGTTTGAAAATGCTTGAAAAGATATTGCGTTACCTATGAGATATTGAGATGATCACCACATTTGATGACATTGTCATCAACATAAACAACTAGATAGAGGCAACCAGTAAGTGAAGAAGATAGAAGACTAAATGGTCAGCCTCACTTTGAATCATACTAAACACAATCCAGTACTAAGTTTAATGAATCATGCTCATGGTGATTGCATGGGGCCATAGAAAGAATTTATTACAGATATACAAGATCAAAAGACTCTCCCATAAGCATCAAAACAAGGAGGTTGTTCCATGTAGACTTTCTCAAGCAAATTACCATGTAGGAAGACATTCTTTTATGTCCAACTAATAAATCGATCGATGACAAATGGCAACAATGGATAGAAATAGTTGCAGAGAAGGCATTTTAGCAATCAAAGAAAAAGTTTCTCCATAATTCAAACCATAGATTTGAGTGAAGTCTCTTCCTACGAGACAAGCCTTAAGACGATTAACATTGTTGTCTAGACTGACCTTGACCTTAACATCGTTGGCAACCAACAACATATTCCTAGCAATTGAGGAATAAGATTCCAAGTCTCACTGCTTTGTAATACCCACATCTCGGTTGTCATAGCTTGTTTTCATCCTGGATGAGCAAAAGCCTTACTTGCTTTCTTAGGAATAGAATAAAAAAATAAGGAAGAAAGAAGAAAAAGTAGAGACGAGAAATAATGAGAAGGATTACAAGTTCAACATATACTTTTTCGAATAGCAATAAGAATTTCAAACTTAAAAGGTCAAAGAAGATGGCCCCAAAGGTGAGTTTGTGCATTGTTGAATTTTGACGACAATATTATAGGATGAGTAGAACGCTTAAGATTTGCAAGGGAGGTATGTAGTCTCTCCCTCTTTAGACCCTGCGATCTTTAATTCTAGGGTCATTGATCATATGAAATAAATATATTTTTTCATCTCTTTCTATTCTTCGTTATTTACCTTTTGTCACTATGGAAAACAGTACACAAACACAGTTGCAACAGAGTTTTATTGTTATTGCGAGAGACTAAAGCAGAAGTTTCAACAAGGCCATGAGGGGAGGCATGGACTCTGTTAGATATTGTTTGATATTGTTAATCACAATATCAAACAATACCTTCTATTTACTCTAATTATTTTTCATCTCTTTCTATTCTTTGTTATTTACCTTTTGTCACTATGGAAAACAGTTCACAAACACAGTTGCAACAGAGTTTTATTGTTATTGCGAGAGACTAAAGCAGAAGTTTCAACAAGGCCATGAGGGGAGGCATGGACTCTGTTAGATATTGTTTGATATTGTTAATCACAATATCAAACAATATTTTCTATTTATTCTAATTATTTTTCATCTCTTTCTATTCTTCGTTATTTACCTTTTGTCACTATGGAAAACAGTTCACAAACACAGTTGCAATAGAGTTTTATTGTTATTGCGAGAGACTAAAGCAGAGGTTTCAACAAGGCCATGAGGGGAGGCATGGACTCTCTTAGATATTGTTTGATATTGTTAGATATTGTTAATCACAATATCAAATAATATCTTCTATTTACTCTAATTATTTTTTAGTTACTCTTTTTTATTGCACTTCTCTCTATTATAAATAGATTATCCTATGTGTAGTTTATACACAAGGGAGATAATCTCAAACCCTATTTTCTCTATATTCAACATAGTATCTAGAACTTAAGGTTATTTTGAAATTTTTTCGCCTTTGTCCACTGCTGCCGGAGCCATCGCCAGTCCTTTAAAAACCTAGACTACCTCGTTACCACTTCTCACACCACCTCGTGCTGCACACAACGCATTGCAGTGTTGTGATTTTGCAGATCACCAACCCTAACTTCGTTGTCTCCAGCGTCATTTAGTCTCGACAAACGTGTTTTGGTTTTCTCGTTTTTGGATTTGTGCTTCGTGGGTTGATTGGACTGCTTTGGATCTTTTTTTAGGGTTTGTTTTACCTCTTTGCATGAGTGCTTCTGCTTCTTCTGTTTTATCCGACACACCTACTATGTTCAATAAATTTCTCAAATGGTATAAAGATCAACAATCTTCTAGTTCCACTGTGTCTATCGCACACACAGGTACATCTTTTGCTGGTCTGACCCAATCTTCTTCTCCTGGTCCTTGGGTTTTTGATTCAGGACCCACTGATCATATTACTGGTAGCAAATCTTTGTTCTCCTCTTTATCCTCTCCTAATTCTTTACCCTCTGTTACGTTGACTGATGGCTCTAGAGTATCATCTCACGGTATTGGAACTGTTAAACTTTTCCCTTCTTTAATTATTGATAATGTTCTTTATGTCCTTGGGTCTCCTTTTAACCATTGATAATACTCTTCATAATAGTGTGTGGGAAATCAAATAGTATTTTAAGAAAGAATAAATTAATAAATTTGTAATCTGTATAGATTTGAACAATTAGGAAAAATCCCATAAATCAAATAGTATTTTGTAACAATTTCTATGGGGGTATTCTGGATCTAATCACGAATATAACAAATTGCCGACGGGTAAACCATATAAATGTTGCAGTCCATGGCTTTCAAGTTCTACCTCAAGAGTGACATTGAAAGGAAACAATTCATCAAAGTTACAAAAATGTCTAGAGAGACCTAGATAAGTCATCATAGAATCCTTAATCTCACATCCACTATCTCTAGGTTGTAAAGAGTTGTTTGGCTTGAATCGACACCGTTCGACAAGTTTTGTAAGTGTGGAGGACATCATGCAGAGATTGATGAATGGTGGTGCAGAGGATACAACACAACTGAGCCTCAACCTTCTTCCACATAGGGTGGTCTGCCTTTGGGACTACAACTTATGTTTGGTGAGATGTGCCTCATAACCTTGTTCAACAAGCCAAAGTTCAATGTGAGAAGTTAAGATCAGTTCTTACCATCCAACAACTCAGAAGTGATTGGTGTAGTGATGTGGTTGGTAAAGTTTGAATGTTTGACTTAGAGGTAGCCACTCGGCTGCGAGAGGTGAGAGATCATTCTAGAAGAGAGAGAAAAACAGTCAAATAATGTCTCAAACAGCCAAAGTGTGAACATTGACGAAAAATAGAAACCGGGATACATACTTAAAAAAATTATACCTATGAGTAATGGGCCCACAAGGGAAAACACTGATGAGGGTTTTCCTCTTGTTAGGTTTTTAATACCATGTTGAGAAGAGAAAAACCAAAAAGATACGATGAATTTGATTCTGTTTAGACAACAACAGAACTATTCAATTAATAGAGGAGAATAATAATGCCAGAATATTTAGTTTTCCTGTTTTAGGTTTTGATAAGATAAATTTAGAGTCAATCTAATTGATCTTAATATCATCAATTGGTCCTAGTACCATATATATATATATAGGATTCTAGCAGTTATTTTTATGATTAGTTACATATCGTTGAGTATTTTGTAGGAGCTTGAGGAGGCTGAGTTGGAGCTAGACATTATACAGAAGGAACATGCATTACCAGGACGAATGGAGGATTCCAATGATTGGAATCAGATTCCTGGTCTACCCTGTAAGTACATTATGGTCTAGTATCACGTGTTAATTCTTGTAATCAATTGAAACAGAAATCTTTGTGCACTTGTTTTTTGTCGATTCTAGTAGCGCATGTTGATTCTTGTAATCACTGTTATTGATGCTGAAAATATTCACCCTGCTTCAAATTTGATTTATAACTTTGAACTTTACAGCAAACAAAAAGGATGTCTCAAGGCTTCAGCAAATCAGAGAGCATATTCGTTCTGTGTAAGTGATAATAAGACCTGATTTTGTTTTACTTATATATTTGAAGTATTTTCTTATTGCAATGCTTGATTCAGAGGGTTTTCATACTTTTAAGTATGAGCTATTCTACAAATCTCCCTGTTGAAATGTTTTCTTCTTGATGGTTTGGTTCCGAAGGATGCATGCCTTTAACTATTTTTTGATCAGTTGTAATCGTTGTCAGCCTAGTCTGGTGTGTGTTAAATGTGACCTTTTCTTTTAGTCTTTATCTTTTTTGAAATCTTAATCATTTATGCTACGGAGGAATGTGGCAAAGTGTTTGAAACTGGTTATTATAATGTTATCAGAGAAAAGTCCAAACTTAAAGAAGATATCATAGCCCGTAGGCAAAAGAAACTACTTATGAGACATGACCTTCAAAAACATTTGGAAGAAGCAGCATTGCGGGAAGCTGAACTTCTGCAAGAACTTGATAGGTATTAGATTTTATTGAGGATTTTGGTACTTGGTATATATTGTTTTGATTCTTTTACTGGAAGCTGAGGGTTTTTATAACTATTCAATAGGGAGAGAACAGCTGAAATGGAAAAAGAGCTGGAAAGACAAAGATTACTAGAATTAGAACGTGCTAAAACAAAGGAACTGCGTCACAATCTTGATATGGAGAAGGAGAAGCAAACACAGGTAATCACACCAAAAGCAGGGATTGTTATGGTGAAATACGTTGTAAAGTAGTTATAATACTGATACTGATTTTTCATACAATTATTTTAACAATGTTATTTTAAGTAATAGTATAGTATTACCAGTTACTAGTACTAGCCAGCACGTTAAGACTTTCTAAACTTAATATTCTAGAGACCATTATTCAAGCTGGCATGTAGTTTAGTAAATATATGTGCTAATTAGTCATTAGAATGTAAATGCTGCTACAATTTATCTGGTCTTAACCACTGAATCACCAGTTCGGTGGCAGAAGAATCTCAATGTGCTCAGTATTTCCTTGGAATAATTTCAAGATATATGTAGAGTTGCTTGATTATTCCTAATCCTCATTTACAGAGAGACCCACATTACATTAACTCAATTATAAAGCGCACATAGCTAGCATTTCTCTTCCTCTGAGAGGGGTACTTACCAACATATATCACTACAATAAAATGATTGACTCCCAAAAGCTAGCTCAAGGGTTGAGAACTCCAAGTTTAATAAGTATTATTCTAGCCATATAACTGACCAAAATTGGTTTTTTAACACACAGCTCTAACACTCTAGACTCATTCTGCTTGTCTTTTTCAGCTTAGGGGGATGATATGATTATGTATGTATGCATATTTCTTCCTTTTCCTTAATCAAAGAAAGTAGCATAGGTAAAACATGTGCAGCATGAGTTGAGGAGCCTTAAAAGTTGTATATTTTTCTGCTTAGAGCTTTTAAAATAAATTTAACTCTTCGTTCATATGCAGAGAGAACTTCAGCGTGAAATAGAGCAAGCAGAATCAGGACTTCGACCATCTCGGCGTGATTTTTCATCCTCCACCCACAGTAGGTAAGCTGTTAAATCAGTTACGAATATACAAGTGTTCTTTGAAACTTCATCTTCTTGATCAATGTGCCGGTTTTAAATAAATTTCTTTCTCTGCTCTGTTTGAAAGTGAAGATGGATTTTCTATTTTCTTTGCGGGGGTTTTGTGGGTTTCTGATTTTGTAGTATCCCTAGGAATAGATTTCATGGAAGAGAAAATTGAGAATCTGGTGATAAAGGAAGAAATAGAGCTGGTAGTTGAAGCATACAACCTACCAGTTCATCAATTTCAGGTTTACCAAGTGTAGTCCTTTCTGGATACAATACATCTTCAGGCCACCTTCCTACGATCTTATAATCATATTTTCATCTGGATGATTAGAAATGGCAAAACGAGCCAACTGACCTTGTTATGGTCCGTCCGCCTATAGTCCTAGCTCATTTTGCTAAAGGGCAGGTCAACGGACCAGCTTGGTAATAATTTATTTTATGTATAAATTTTTTTAAATGTATATGTTTTAAAAATATATTTTTAATTATATGAATAATTTTTGAATTATTATTTATTAATTAATATTTTTTATTAGATAAATTGAAAAAATATTATGTGTCAAAATAATTAATTATAATCAATAATTTAAATTATAATATTATGATATATTTATATCTATTAATAACAACACATAAAAATATAATTTTTTATTTATTTTAATTTTAATATATAAATATTGTTTTAAGGTATACCAAAATAGGGTGGCGGAACGAGCCAACTTATGCCGTTTTGGCCCGTCCTACCTTTGGCATGCTATAGTCATGACGAGCTACAAACCTTAACCCGTCCTTTGGAAGGACGGGTTGACCCGTCATATATTTTTTTATTTTTTTAAATCAATTTTTTTAGTTTTATATATGATATATATATATATATATATATATATATATATATTATATTTGTATATTTGATAAAATTTTACTTTGTTCTTTCCTTGAGTAATTCTCACATCTTCAATTCAAGTCAGTAGGATAAGAATAATCAATGTTTAGATCAGTAAATGCACTATTAGAAGATCTCTCCATTTTTCCATCTTTGTCATTATCTTCTTCGTCTTTATGGATGACAATTAAACCTGCACATGCGGGGACCAACCCGTCCCCGTCTCAAGTTTGACGGGAACAACTGAGTTGATCGGGGGTGTGTTTGAGTTTTTCCCGCTTTAAAAAGTAAGGGGCGAGGGCAAGGATAGGTACTGTAATCTCCACCCTGTTCCCGTCCCGACTTTATATTTAAATTTAAATTTTAAAATATTAATATTTTTAACGTATTTTCTTTTCTTTTTTCAGTATATATAAGGTTATTTTTTTATATTTTACCATTTTTACTTTTCTTCTATACATTTTTTAATCCTTTTGTCTTTTTTAATCTTTTATATCAATTAGTTTGTTACATTATTCTCTTTCTCCTACCTTTCACTTTTTCACATTTTCTTAATTTTTCTAATTAATATGCTTTTTTCAATCTTTTCAACTAATTCCATGAACACTAAGGTAATTTTTCTTCTTCTTTATCTTTTTCTAAATATTTTACATAAATTATAGTAGCAACTAATATTATTTTATTTATAATTTATCTTTATTATGGTTTATTATGTTATATTTTTTTATCTTATTTTAAAAAATTAAAACGAATTGATAATTTAAACTTTTATTACTTTGAATTAATTAAATAAGAATTAATTTATTAAATATTTTTTTATAAACTATATATTTAATATTTTTAAATGATAATTTTAAAAATTTAAATAATTAACTATATATAATCAAATATTTGAATACAGTATTATAACAATAACAATAATGTTATAAGTATTCTATGTATGTATAAAGAAAAGATGATTACTAATTGTAATAATAATAAAAATAATAATAATATATATTTAATTCGTAATAATTACAAATTGTAAAATTATAAATTTATTTATGTATAATTGAACTAATTAAATAAGAATTAATTTATTAAACATTTTCTTAAAAATTACATATTTTATATTTTTAAATGACAACTTTTAAAAAATAAGTTTGTATATAATCAAATGTTTGAACACAGTATTATAATAATAATAAACATAATAATAATATTACAAGCATGTATATCAAAATCGGACTAGATCGGTCGGTTCAACCAATTGGACCGGGAACTGATGCGATAATTGGTGCAGAGCTACGTCAAAACCGGACAAATAATGAATCAGTCAAAAACTCGATAAACCGGTTAAAAACCAATGAAACTGGACAGGTCAAGGGGTCACCCGATTTTTGTTTTTTAAAAAGCTAAATGACGTCGTTTTGTCCTATATTTTTTTTTCTTTAGTTTAATATAAAGACACAAATGTGAAGAGACAAAGTTGTTTTTTGTACTGATGGTGGTATTCTTCTTTTACTACAATTTTTGTTCTTATAATTGTCATCGCCACTACCACCCACTACCTTTGAATGTCTCCTTTCGGCGTCACCCTTGTTGTCGTCATTGTTTACTATTATTTTTACTACAATCATTCATGGAAATACAATATCTTAATTTTGAAAACTAATTTGATGAGTGGTTAGTGAGTTATCCTTGGGTTCCACAACCATGCCATGAAATCAAATAAAATAAAATGTATAAAATTTGAAGTTAAATGCAATGGATGATATGCTGCAATTTTCTCCTTTAATTGTTTTCAAGTTAGATGAAGTTTTTTCCCTAATTATTTTCAAGTTATAGTTTTTTTTCCTAATTATTTTCAAATTAGGTGCAACGACAATTTTTTTTTCTCTAATTACTTAGTATTCCAAGTGTTTGATAATATGTTTATTCATGTTACTTTTCTTTATTTATTTTATAAATTATTCTTATTATTATATAATACTTTTTAAGTAGCATTTATATTGGATTGAAATTGTTATTATGATGTGATAAACTTATTTTAAGTTTAATATATTATTATATTATTAAAATATATTATTTTATTAAATCCGGTTCAACTCGAGTTTAATTCTCGGTTAAACCTGGGTGGACTTTTGAGCCTTAAACCCATACGTTCACTGATTTGATGACCATTCTAGTTTTAAGAACCATGATTATAAGTATTTTATATCTGCATAAAGAAAAAATAATTAAATATTTGTTTTACATACATATTTTAATGTAAATATAATAAATTAAGATATATATTTAATTAGTAATAATTACAAATTATAAAATTATAAATTTATTTATGTATAAAAAATATATAAAAATATTAAAATTAATTTATTATAAATATAATTATTTTTTTAAAAATAATATAGATTGGGGACGGGGATGATTTAAAAAGTTGGGGACAGGGGTCGACGAGGCAAAACTCGTCCCCTGTCCCGTTGTCATGCCTACTCATCTTCAACAACACATGAAATTGAAGAAAGAAAAAATTAGTAAAATAAAAAAGATTATCAAATTCTCAGGCAGAAGATGATTTTTGTACTTATTAAGAATCCTAGAACTAATACTGAATACAACTTCAGAAGCAAATGTAATAATATATATACTTAACAAATTCATAGCCAATAATGAAATATCAGACAAACGTTGGCTATTATTCTTCCACCATTATAGAACATCCATATGTTCTTTAAAATCAAGTTGGTTTCTGCCAATTCTAGATGCAGCTTGAAGTTTGTGTTTTTTTTAATTCCTAATGTGATAAATAAATAAAGAAGTTAAAAATAGTAATTGAAAATTCATAAAAAATAATTGACTTGGAGTAATTAACTTACATCAAGAAGACTTGGTTTTGAAGATTAAATATCAACATATTTGCACTTTAGAACATTTGAAGTTGTACTTTTGCTATTGGGAGGAAAACATCTATAATTTTTTCTTTATTTTCTCCAACTTTACTTCACAGGTAAGTGGATCAATTCTTTCATAACAAAATTTTATGTTTCCAACTTCATCCGGGTCTAAAATTGCACCAAATGCAAGTACAACATTATATTTATTCCAATATTTATCAAATTTCATCCTATGTTTTAAGCCATGTCTCTTACAACTTCATCTTCATCCTTTGCACTTTCTATTAAAAGGCACTAAATTTTTCAAACTTGTAAAAATTACATATTGGAAATAGGATAACTTGTAGCTGAAATTGAAGTAGTTATACCATCAAATGGCAACAAGAAAACACTAATATTTTCTTCTTTTTTCCATTTTTCTTCATAAGGACAATATTTATAATTTTCATCCATTAGTTGTAAGTTTCCAAAAACATGTTGGTATATAAGAGTACTTTGAATCATCAGATAAGTTGAATTCTACCTTATAGGAACATCTAAACACAACCCACTTTGAAGGCATTGTTTGAATTTAATCATTCTACTCTTTGAACCTTTAACATATTTGATGTGCTCCTTGATTTGATCCAATACATTATCAAGTACCTTCAATCCTTCTTGAACAATCAAATTTAAAATGTGTGCACAATAACGCACGTGAAAGAATTCATCATCAAATATCAATCAAGTTGACTTTTTAATGTCTTTTGCAAAACATCATTACTAGAAGCATTATCCAAAGTAATAAAAAAATATTTTTCTTTATTCCCTAATCATGCAATAATTCATTTATCTTCTTAGACAACTCAAATCCAGTATGAGGTGGAGGTAAATGACAAAAGTTAAGAATCTTGCTTCTTAACTTCCAATTTAAATCAACATAATGAGTTGTCAAAGTTATATATAACCATCCAATTTAAATCAACATAATGAGTTGTCAAACTTATATAGCCTTTAGTAGTATAAGATGTCCATAAATTAGAAATTAAATAAATCCTACTACAAATAGTAGTCAACTCTTCCTTAACTATATTCTTTTCTTTCATAAATATTCTCAATACATTACTCTTAGTAGTATTCCTAGAAACTAACATTGCATCAAGACTCAAATAATTTATCCAAAGTCCTAAGCTCTGGATACTCAAGAAATTGAAAAGGTAAACGATGTCTGGTAATTAAATTAACACACAACTCATAAGACACCATCTAATTTTTTTTTTTTACTTTGACTTTCCTTGCATGTCTAAAATCATTTGACCCATATCTTCAATTTTGATCTTGTCACATTTTTCAATATGATGATTTAAGTGAGAAGTTCCATATATTTTGCCACCAATTACATATTTTGTGCTACAACCATTACATTGCTTTTTCTTTTGCATCCTTAGACACCAATCTTAGTAAAAAACTTCCAATAATCAGATGTGTTAAATTTATCCTTCTTAATGTCTGACTTAACACTTTCAGATTCATTTTTATTTTCACTATGTTGAAACTTAACCTCATTCTCATTTTCATTTTCATTGACAACATCATCAAGACCATCAAGATTCATTTTCATAATTTTTTTCTTACACAAAGATTTCAACAAAAGCACATATAGAAAAACATAATAAATAAGTATGTCGTGAGAGAGAAAAATACTAAAAGAAAAAATGAAACTTTAAGAGAGTATGAGGTATATATGATTAATACCTTACAGAAAGATGAAGATGATGAGCAAGAGGAGGGAGTTTCTTCTTGAGGAAGGAAAGTGTTTCTTGTAATGTGAGTGTAAGTAAAAATAAGTCTTTTTGAATGTTCCTAATAGTGAGACACTGAAATTTTTTTAATTTTCTTAATAGTGAGACACTAAGATTTTCTGAATATTATATGTTGTTTTAATGATCTGTCACTGTATCACAATAAAAAAAAAAATTATTAGTAAAGCGGATCACGGGTTAACTTGGTAGGGTGGGCCAGAACGGGTTAACGGGTTTAAAGTACTAACCTGTCCCGTCATATTTATAGCTTATTGGCAGGCCTGACCAGTTATGTTATCCCTAGGGATGATAGTGGTTGCACATACAAGAAAATGTTGATGGAAGCAAGGTTTCCAAGGGTATGGCCAATTTTGTGTGATGGCCAGGTTAGTAGATTCGGATCGGAAAGACAAATGTTGAAGGGGAGCAAGTCAGAAATTGGAGAATATACGATGGTGGTGGCAAGGATCAAACGGTTAAGCACTTGGCCGATTGTTATAAAACCCTTCATGAGCCTTCATCTAATAGCTCAAACTTTTGAAAGAGTTGGTTCTTTTGTTTGTTTTAAAGCCTCAATGTCCAAGTTTTAAATTCTTGTAACTTCTAAATAAAAGTTGAAATTTTGCTTAAAATGAGCTCTTACTCGACTATGTGTTAGCTTCTGAGTTTGTTGGTTCACAGCACTAATCATAAAGATCTTGGATATTTTTAAATTCATTTCAATTGAGGTTGGGCGCGAAATGCTTGGGTAGTTAATAATTGGTATCAAAGTTGGTTGTCGGTCTCTCATAAAGAACTATAGGTGAAGTGTTGTAGTTGGTAGTCAGGTCTCTTGTAAAGAATAACTATAGAGAGACATGACCATGGAGAGTTAGGTGAAGTGTCGAGTATTATAGTATCTCTTAAGAGTTAGGTGAAGTGTCAAGTATTATAGGGTGTCTAAATCTTTGTAACCCTGAACCATTGGCGAGTTAAGTGAGATTTATAGGTGAAGTGTTGTAATTGGTTGTTTGTCGCTCGTAAAGAACTATGTATAGAGAGATTTGACCATGGAGAGTTAGGTGAAGTGTCTTAGTTCTTGGGGTTATGATAGGAAATTGAGCATTATAGGGTGTCTAAATCCCTTGCAATCCTAAACCCTAAACCAATGAAAGTTAGGTGAAGTGTAGTAGCTCTTAAGGACAGAGTTATGATAGGAATTTGGGTTTTATAGGATGTTTAATGAGTGGAATTGAATGTTTGGTTAAGTGTTTAATTCTCCCCTTAACATCTTTTAAGAGTGGGTTCACGAGCGCTTGCCTACTTTTCAGTGTTCCTTTTGGAAGGAACCTTTCTTGCACTTAAGATAAAAATAAAAACATATCTTAATCACACCTTTCCTTAAGATAAAAATAAAAGAGAGGAAATAGTTTTTAGAGGTCTTAATCACACCTTTAACATCATATCTTATTTATAATGATAAAAACATATACTCCGAGTATATGAAAGTTCAAGGGGGCAAAATTGTGAGTTAGAAGATATACGTATAGAGATAAGTACAACTAAGTTAGAGTATACAGATTGTATGTACCAAGCTTGGAACAAATGAACTCAATTTGAGGATCCCTTAATTATTTTGTTAACACATGCATGTTGGTCATTAGATTCACTAAACTCAGTACAAATTTCCTTAGTCACCTACTTTTTCCGAACAAAATGATAGTAAATCTCAATGTGTTTTGTTCTCTCATGGAACATTGGATTAGAGACAATGTGAAGTGCAGCTTGATTATCACAGTACATTTTCATGGTCTAGATCACATAAAATTTAGGCTCTTAAAGAAATTGTTTCACCCATACAAGTTTGCAAGAGATGTCATTGTCCTATATTCAGCTTTGGCAGTTGATCAAGCGAGAACATTCTATTTCTTACTTTTTCCTCAAGGAAAACACAATACCCTATAATAGAGTACCCATTAGAAGGGGAATCAATTCAATCGGCATCACAATATCTAGATATTTGAGTGTTGTTCATATCTTCATATAATAAACTTAAACTTTGTCCTGGAGCCTTTTTCAGATATCTATGTGGCATTCCAATGGTCAATGCAAGGAACTTACATGAACTAACTAACAACATTAACTACAAAAGACAAATCAGATCTAGAAATGGTAAGATAGATAAGTTTTTCAACCAATCTTCTAGATCTTTCTGGACTAGAGTATGATTAATTAATCTTGTTCAGTATCCATAGGATTGTCTGTTAGTTTACATTCAATCATATCGTCTCTCTTCGAATATCTAGTGCATATTTCTTTTGAGATATTACAACACTTTCTCTTGACTGAGCTACATTAATACCAAAAAATATTTGAGACTCCCAAGATCTTTGGTTTGAAAATGCTTGCACAAGTGATGTAACTTAAAAACCAAGTCTGACTCCTCCTAAGCAACAAATCCAAGAGATTGTTCCATATAGATCTCCTCCTCTAGATCGCCATGAAGAAATGCATTTTTTATATCCAATTGATGAAGTGGCCAATGACGAGTCATAACAAAAAATAAACGAATAGTAGTCATTTGGGCCACTGGAGAAAAAATATAGCTATAATCAAGCCCATAAATTTGAGTATCTTTTAGCAACTAAGCGTACCTTGATACGATCGACTTCAACATTTGATCCAACTTTAATAGTATAAACTCAACGACATCCCACTATTTTTTTTTTTTCAGATGGAAGGGGTACCAAGTCCTATGTGTGATTCTGATCAAGAGTTTGCATTTCAACAATCATGGTTTATCGTCATCCAGGGTGATCAAGTGCTTCATTCACATTTTTGAAAATAGTAATAGAAGACACTGATGATATAAAAGAACAATACGAATGATACAACCTATGATAGCTAAGAAAATTAATAAACGGGATGTGAGTTACAAGTAAAGCGAGTACCTTTTCTAATAGCAATATGTAGGGAATCATCCGGTTGAGGAACCGTGATATGAGAAGATGAGGGAGAAGGACCGAAAGAAGAGATCTCACCTTAGAGGTCACACAAGTAGTTTGGTTCCGACGTGGTAAGTAAGAAGGGGAGGTAGTGCTGGTTTTAGGGAATGGATGACAGGAGTGAGATCATCTGAGGAACGAGGGACAATTGACTCAAATAATGCAATAGGTAGAATAGACGAAGGGAAGAAAGGAGTCTGTTCAAAGAAGGTGACATTGGTAGACATGTAGTATTTTTTTGTTTCAGAAGAGTAACACTGATATCCTTTTTGAAGGCGAGAATAGCCTAGGAAGACACATTTGATAGCTTGAACAGAAAGTATATCAATTCCTTGGGATAAATTATGAACAAAACATACACAATCAAACACATGAGGAGATATATGAAAGAGAGGTTCTTTAGGAAAGAGAATGGAGTAAGGAATCATATTATTGAGAGAAGAGGATGACATTTTATTAATAAGAAAACAAGTAGTTAGAATAACATCACTCCAATGATGAGCTGGCAGGTCGGCACCAAGAAATAGGGTACAGACAATCTCAATCAAGTGTCACTTCTTAATTGACCAAATTAGGTTGGTACCATTTTGTTAAGGAGTGTAAGGACATGTGGACTGGTGTAGAATGTCACATCTTAAAATTTTAATTATTTTACCAAATTGATTTTTGATTTTATTCAAGGACACAAAGATAAGTAACAATTCTGAACGATTTTTCATAAGATAAATCTATGTATATCTTGAATATTCATCAATAAAAGTAACAAAATATTTGAAACAAAAGATGAGACATGGTTGTGCCCCCAAATATTAGAATGAATAATAATAAAGACAGAATTACATCTTGACTCAAATTGGAAAAGATGATCTAACATGTTTTCCTAATTGACATGACTCACATTCCAACATTTGGAAATTACTAAGTTTAGGAACCAATTTTTTTAATTTTGACAGATTGGGATGACAAAACAAGGCGCATGTCCTTCTCTAGATTCATTTCCTTCTCCAATTATTCGCACCGTACCACGTTCTTGTATTACAAAAGAATTGCCATTAAAGGTTATTGAATATGTTAGAATTATTGTAGATAGGTGGTTGTTATAATTTATGAGTTGTGTCTATCTGAATCTATATATGTGGTAGTGGTGTGATTAACCCCTCTAAAAATATTTCTTTCTTTGTAATATTAAGTCAGAATCAAAGTTGCCGACCATTGCCTCCTATCGTTGGTCGCCGCCACCATCCGTCGCCATTGTATCTCTTCATTATCTTGTGGTCTACTATAAAACCTCCAACAAAACATGTCTTCTGGACCTGTTGTCTCTTTCTCAAGCACTCCTACCATCACTTATGAGAAATTGAATGGAAAAAATTATCTCTCCTGGTCTGCTTCCATTGAAATGTGGTTCTTTGGTCAAGGTCTTTATGACCACCTTGAACAAGATGTAAGTACGGTGTCTCCTGATAACGTTGAACAGTGGAAGAGAACTAATTTTCAATTCTGTGCACTGCTGTGATCGTCTGTGGAACCCAAATTATTTGGTACTATTAGATCATTTTAAATTTGTAACTAAGACTAGGAGTATCTTTGCAATGATATTCAACGGCTGTATGACTCTGCAAATAGACTGGCCTCTTTTAAACAATTTCATCATGATATGATATTCTTCATGTTCAATCTGTTGTTGAAGAGTTAACAATGTTCTTGGAAATGGAGTTATTAGAAGAAATTAGATAAATTTTATATGGTGATGATACTTTGTGCCATGCATCCTAATTTCGAACATGTTAGAGATCAACTACAAATAGGGCATAAGTCCTATCCTATCTATGGAAAGTTTGACCACTCGTCTTTTTCCTGTTCCCTTTTCAAAGTAAAAATGCTCATGAACCTATGAAATCTTCTGTCATTGTTTTGCACACGTGAAAAAGGAGGACGTCATGCTAAAGGAGGACATGGTAGTCGAGGTCGTCCTTATTGCTCATATTGTAAAAGGATGGGTCATGTTCAAGAGAATTGTTTCGTTTTTCATGCTGCCCATATCTCTAAAGCTGATGCTGTTGAACCAAAATTTTATGATGAAGAATATCGAAAATATCTAAGGTTAAAATCCAATTGCTTGGCCACAATCCTCGACAACTCCTTGTTCATCGACAACTTGTATCTCACAGTCCGTAGAAAGTCAAAATTCATGGATTATTAAATCAAGTGTGTTTGATAACATTTATGGTAATACATTTTTGTTCGCATCCTTATCCTTTCTGAAAAGTCATCATTTCATAACTTTAGTTAATAGTTCTAAAGTTGCATCCCAAGGAGTCAGTCAAGTCTCTCTTTCTCCTTCCTTAAATTTAAAATCTATTCTTTTTGTTCTTTCTTGTCCCTTCAATCTTAATTTATTAAGTCAATTAATAAAGTCTGTCAATTGTTCAATAACCTTTGATGTTGATTCTTTTATCATACAAAAATGTGGTACATGGCGTTAGATTGTTATTTTGGAGTTAAGTCATATGTATACTGTTTTGCATCCCCAAAATTGTTACATGATCGGTTGGGTTATCCCCACTGATCAAAATTAAAAAAATTAGTCCTTGAAATTAATAGTATTCGGACTTTAGAGTGAGTCATGTCAACTAGAAAAACATATACGAGCTTCTTTTTCAAAAAAAATTGAATCAAGATGTAATTTTGTTCTCTATTATCCATTTAGATATTAGATATTTGGGGTCCAAGTATTTTGTTACATTTATTTATGAATATTCAAGGTGTACTTTGGTATATTTGATGAAAGATTGTTGTGAACTATTATCTATTTTTACCTCCTTTTTTAATGAAGTTAAAAATCAATTTGATAAAGTGATTAAAATTCTCAAAAGTGACAGTGCCAAAGAGTATTTCTCTTTTAATTTTATGCACTTTTTAAGTTCACATGCCATTTTACATCAGTCTACTTGTCTCCACACTCCTCAATAAAATGGTATTGTCGAAAGAAAAAATAGATACTTGGTTGAAATTGCTTTTACCTTATTGATTGGTGCTCACTTACCTGTCCATTATTGGGAGATGCTATCCTAACTGCTTGTTTTCTTATTAATA
The DNA here is from genome assembly GCA_963425845.1 of Sphenostylis stenocarpa. Lineage (NCBI taxonomy): Eukaryota > Viridiplantae > Streptophyta > Magnoliopsida > Fabales > Fabaceae > Sphenostylis > Sphenostylis stenocarpa. The sequence continues at coordinate 44,873,964 of OY731401.1, forward strand.
GAATGTCATCCTCCTCTCTCTGCAATAAGATCCCATATTCCATTCTTTTCCCAAATGACCCTCTCTTCCATGTTTCTCCTTGTGTGTTTGGTTATATCTGTTTTGTTCATGACATGTTGCCCGGATTAGATAAACTATTTGCCCATATTGTTAAAAGTATAATCTTGCGTTATTCTAGGCTTCAAAAAGGATATCAGTGTTATTCTCCTAAAACCAAGAAGTACTACATGTTTGTCAATGTCACATTCTTTAAACAGACTCCTTATTTTTCTTCATCTATCCCAAATTCCATCCAGGAGGTCTTACCTATACCTACAATTGAGTCCATGAACCATCATCACCTCTCACACCTAGCCTCATGTTCCAAGATCATTCTTCTTCTTCAAGTTCTTCTCAATCAGTAATTCATACCACGACTCCTGATGCTGATGATTCAGTTTGGCCCATTGTTATCAAAAAAGGTACTCGTTCTACATGCAACACTCATCCTATTTATAATTTTATGAGTTATCATAGGGTGTCTCCTTCCTATTGTTCTTTTCTATCTTCAATATCTTCTATTTCTATTCTAAAAAATGTGACTAAAGCACTCAATCATCCTAAATGGTGACAAGTTTGATACCGAGATGCAAATTCTTGACCAGAATCACACACAGGAGTTAGTGCCTCTTCCACCTAGGAAAAAGACAGTTGGATGTCGATGTTTTATGCCATTAAAGTTGGCCCCAACGGTGAGATTGATCATCTCAAGGCACGATTAATTGTAAAAGGGTACAAACAGATTTATGGCATTGACTACAGTGATACTTTTTCACCACTCCAAAATTATTACTATTCGTCTTTTTGTTGCCATGGTCGCTATTCATCATTGGTCTCTTCATCAGCTAAATATTAAAAATGCATTTCTTCACGGCGATTTAGAAGTCTACATGGAGCAACCTCCTGGTTTTGTTGCTCAGGAAGTGTCTGGATTGGTGTGTAAGTTATGTCATTCTCTAAGTGCTTGGTTTGGGAAGTTTAGCCACATTGTTCAAACCTTTTTGCTGAAACATAGTGAAGTTGATCATTTATTTTTTTATTGTCACACCTCCCCTGAGAAATGTAGTTACACGATTGTATATGATAATGAGATTGTGATTACAGGAAATGATGCTGCCAGAATATCTTAACTAAAATAATAATTGTGTAATCACTTTCAAACTAATGATCTTGGAAGCCTAAAACATTTATTGGGAATTGAAGTAGCTCTGTCAAAAGAAGTTGTTATCTTTCAAAGAAAGTATGTCTTAGATATTTTAAAAGAGACAAGCATGATTAACTATAGTAGACCAGTAGATAGTCTCATGGACCCAAATCAAAAGCTAATTACAGAACAAGGTGAATTGTTCTCTAATCCAGAAAGGTATAGAAGACTAGTTGGGAAACTTATTTATCTAACTATCACTAAACTTGATTTGTCTTTTGCATCTGGTGTTGTAAGTCAATTTATACAAGCTCTTGCACTGACCATTGGAATGCTTTTATTTGAATTATAAGATACCTCAAAAAGGACCCAGGACAAGGTCTACTTTACGAAGATAAAGGAGATTTCAAATCTCTAGTTATTGTGATACTAATTGGGTAGGATCCCCTACTGACAAGCGTTCTACTATAAGATATTGTTTTTCTTTGAGGAGATATTATGTCTTGGAAAAGTAAGAAACAAAATGTAGTAGTCCGATCTAGTGCAAAAGCCGAATACAAGATAATGACTTTTCTTACTTGTAAACTTATATGGGTGAAACAATTCCTTCAAGAACTTAATTTTTGTAATATTCAGACAATGAAGATGGATTGTGATAACTAAGCTGCTCTCCACATTGTCTCTAATATAATATTTCATGAGAGAACTAAGCATATAGTGATTGAGTGTCATTTGTTTGGAAGAAGTTGTTAAAAGAGATATGTACAGAGTATGTTGTTTCTAATGATCAACTTGCAGATGTGCTAACCAAATCCTTAAGGGGACCCCTTATTGAATTTTGTTGTTCCAAGCTTGGAACATACAATTTGTATGCTCCAATTTGAGGGAGAGTGTTAGAATTACTGTAGATAGGTGGCTATTAAAAGTATTACAGATGGCTGTTAGAATTAATACAAATTGGTAGTAGTTGGATTTAAATTTAATTTATGAGTTGTACCTATCTGAATTTACATATATGGGATCATGAGAGTGGTGTGATTAACCACTCTAAAAATATTTCTCTTTTTAATATTAAGTAAACAATTTAAAGACTTGGTTAATTGGCTTGCAGGAAGGGACAAATAAAATAGATTTTAAATTTAAAAAAGGTGAAAGAGAAACTTGACCCACTCTTTTGGAAGGAGCTTTTGAACCATTGGCTAAGGTAATAAAATGAGGATTCTTTGGAAAGAAAAGGATGAGAACAAGGATGCATTACTAGAAATATGGTCAGAAGCACCTGAATAGATTATCCATGGGTTTTTATTTGTTGATGGATTAGAACTTGATGATTGTGCTAAGTTATTGGATTTCAACCTAAGATATTCCTGACACTCTTCATAAGACAACTTTTGTTCAACAACTTCAGTCTTAGTGATATTGATTGTCTTATTAGGAAAGTCAAATAATGTGAAACAGTTCTCTTGAACGTGACCCATTCTCTTATAGTGCGCACATTGAGGACGTCCTCGATCACTCCTTCCTCTAGCATTATGTCCTCCTCTGCCAAATGTAGAAATCATGACAAAAGATTCTATAGCCTTTTGGAGGTTCTTGTTTTGACTTGTAGGAATCTAAAGAAGTCTCATAATCAAACTTTCCATGGATGGAACTTCATGATCGGTTAATAGTTGATCTTTAACATGTTCAAAATCTGGATATATGGCACGATGAATCAAAATCATATAGAATTTATCCAGTTTCTTCTAAAAACTCATTCTCCAAAAACATGTTTACTTCTTCAATAACAAATTGAGCTTCACTCACGAAAGTCATCATATCATGATCTGATTGTTTAAGAGAGGCAAGTCTATTGGCAGAATCAGAGAGGCGCTGAATATCATTTGCGAAAATATTTTGAGCCTTTTTCCAAAAGGAATGACATGTTTCAAACGAGAGTTCTTGTGGGAAATCAAATAGTATTTTAGGAAAGAATAAATTAGGAAATTTGTAATCTGTACATATTTGAACAATTAGGAACAATCTCATAAATCAAGGGATCCTAGAATAAAATAGAGTTATTATATTTCCTAAAATAGCTTAGGTCTCCTGTATATATCTTGTATGATCTCTTTGTATTAAAATAAGATTTCATTTAATCTAATTTTCCAGATGGTATCAGAGCTTCTAATCTAGGAAATTCTATTTGCGCACTATAAACCCTAAGACGACAGCCTGTATTACTGATGCATTTTTTCTTAACCCTAAGACGGCAGTCTGCATTGCTGCTGCATTTTTCTTAATCCTAAGACGACAGCCTGCATTGCTGTTGCATTTTTTCTTAACCCTAAGACGGCAACCTGCATTACTGCTGCATTTTTCTTAATCCTAAGACGACAGTCTGCATTGCTGTTGCATCGCACCTTTTTGTTATAATGTCAAGGGAAGAGGAGATAGAAAGGGTGAAAACTGTTCTTAGTAAGCTGGAAAAACATACAGGTGTGTGTTCTTTGGCATACTCAAGTAAGTTTTCACCTTCTTTTGGATTAAATGTCTCAGATACATCTTTTAACCATTATTGGATATTGGACTCTAGAGCCACAGATCACATTACACCATTAGCCAAACACTTCTCCACATATTCCCCATGTCCCAGTAACAAGAAAATTGCCACAGCAGATGGAATCCTTATAAATGTAGCTGGTCAAGGAAATATCCAAATCAATCCTTTAATAACCTTAAAAGATTTTCTCCATGTCCCAAAGCTGTCCACGAACCTAGTGTCTATACAAAAATTTATAAAGGATTTGTCATGTAAAGTTTTTTTCAACGATCATTGTGTATTTCAGGGCAAGGATTCGGGGAAGATGATTGGACATGCTAGAGAATAGAATGACCTTTATAGATGATTATACAAGGGTCACTTGGGTTTTCCTACTTAAACAAAAATCAGAACTCAGTTCTATCTTCCTAAACTTCCACTCCATGATAAAAAAATCAGTTTGGTGTTAATATTAAGAGGTTTAGGTCAGATAATGCCAAAGATTACATCAATCATGTCCTTAATTCTTTTTGTTAAAAAGAAGCTATAATTCATGAGTCCTCTTATCTCAAAACACCATAATAGAATGGGGTCGTAGAGAGAAAAAATGGACATCTATTAAATCAGACTCGAGCATTATTGTTCCAAAAAAGTGTCCTAAAAAATTTCTGGGGGGAAGCTGTCCTTACAGCAACATACCTTATCAATAGACTACCCTCTAGAGTCTTAGGATCAAAAAGCCCTATGGAAGCTTTGTCGTCTTTCTATCCAAATTTGTCTACTACAAATAATCTTAAACCAAGAGTTTTTGGGTGCATCTCATATGTCCATATTCATAATACAGACAGGGGAAAACTTAATCCTAGAGCCTTAAAGTGTGTCTTTGTTGGTTAGTCACCCACTCAAAAAGGGTATAAATGCTAACACCCCCCATCCAAAAAATTCTGTGTCTAGGGATGTTATCTTCAATGAACAAGAGGGCTATTTCCATTAACCTTATCTTTAGGGGGAGAGTTTCAAGGAAGATAAGGAAAGTAGTAATTCTGGTTTTCCCATTCTTCCAGACTTGACATTTGAACCTAAACGAGATCATATTGAAAGTAGTAATTCTAGTTTTCCCATTCTTCCAGACTTTGAACCTAAACGAAATCAAATTAAAGATCAAATTGAAGTTGTAACAAATGAAACAAGTCAAGGAATTGGTCAAGAAAAGGAAGTTGGTCAAGAAAGTGAAATTAATTGTGAAGTTGATCAAGAAGATGTTGAAGCTGGAAAATTTGGTAAGAAGCTGGTGTACTAAGGCCATTCCAGGATCAAGCCATGTTCAAGAATCCAACTCGACTCCACAAAAAGAGGTAACAATTTTTTATCCAGCTGTGCAGGTTGAAATTGAAACCCAAAATAATCCTGACCTCCCAATTGCCATTAGAAAAGGGACAAGAAAATGCACCAAACAACCACTCTACCCTCTCTCAAATTACTTGTCCTTTAAAAATTTCTCTCCTACCCATAAAATTTTCCTAGTAAATCTAAACACTATACTCATACCTAATACCCTATCTGAGGCATTGTCTGACAAAAAATGGAGGCAAGCCATGGATGTAGAGATGGAGGCATTGGAGAAGAACAACACCTGGGAGTTAGTCATCTTACCAATAGGAAAGAGGCCAGTTGGATGTAAGTGGGTCTATACAATGAAATACAAGGCTGATGGATCAATTGAGAGATATAAGGCAAGACTAGTTGCCAAAGAGTTCACTCAAACCTATGGAGTTGATTATTTGGAGACCTTTGCTTCGGTTGCCAAAATGAACACAATCAGGGTGAAATTGTCCCTTGCTGCCAATTATGGTTGGAACTTGGAACAATTTGATGTTAAGAATGTTTTCCTACATGGAGACCTTGAAGAAGAAATTTATAAGGAGATACCTCCGGGATATGGTAAAGATGTTGTTGCCAACACTTTTTGCAAGTTGAAAAAGGCATTATATGGGTTAAAACAGTCCCTCCGGGTATGGTTTGGCAGGTTTACTAAAGTTATGACAGGTCTGGGTTACAAACAAAGCCAAGGGGATCATACTTTGTTCTTTAAACATTCCAAGTCAGGGGGAGTAACAATATTATTGGTGTATGTGGATGACATAATATTAACTGGAGATAATAAAGAAGAGCAGCAATTGTTGAGCCAATGCTTAGGCAAAGAATTTAAGATCAAGACCTTGGGAAAACTAAAATATTTTTTAGGAATCGAAGTTGCCCACTCCAAGAAAGGGATATTTATATCCCAGCAGAAATACATCACTGATTTGCTCAAGGAAACTGGCAAGACAGCTTGCAAACCTGCTAGTACCCCATTAGAACCAAACTTAAATCTTGGAAATGCAGAAGAAGATGTTGCTGTTGAAAAAGATATGTACCAGTAATTAGTGGGCAGACTTATATATTTGTCGCATACCAGGCCAGATATTGCCTATGCAGTGAGTTTAATTAGTCAATTTATGCATAACCTAAAGGAGACCTATTTACGAGCAGCCCACAGAATTTTACTGTACCTTAAAGGAACTCCAGGAAGAGGGATTCTATTTAAAAGAAATGGTAATGTGAAGCTTGAAGCCTATACTGATGCTAATTATGCAGGGTCAATTGTGGATAGGAGGTCAACTACAGGATATTGCACCTTTTTTGGAGGAAATTTTGTGACTTGGAGAAGCAAAAAACAGAGTGTAGTGGCTCGGTCCAGTGCTGAAGCAGAAATCCGAGCCATGACACAAGGTATATGTGAGTTGTTATGGCTTAAAATCATCTTAGAAGACTTGAGGATAAAATGGGAAGAACCTATGAAGCTCTATTGTAATAATAAGTCAGCAATCAGTATAGCCCACAACCCAGTGCAGCATGATAGAACAAAGCATATTGAAGTAGACAGACACTTCATCAAAGAAAAGCTTGATAGTGGCTTAATATGCACTCCATATGTGTCCTCTCAAGACCAAATTGCAGACATTCTTATCAAGGGACTGAGCTGCCAAAATTTTGAGAAGATTGTATCCAAGCTGGGAATGGAAAACACCTATTCACCAACTTGAGGGGGAGTGTGGGAAATCAAATAGTATTTTAGGAAAGAATAAATTAGGAAATTTGTAATCTGTACAGATTTGAATAATTAGGAACAATTCCATAAATCAAGGGATCCTAGAATAAAATAGAGTTATTATATTTCCAAAAATAGCTTAGGTCTCCTGTACATATCTTGTATGATCTCTTTGTATTAAAATAAGATTTTATTTAATCTAATTTTCCAGAGTTCCCAACATCATTAATTCCACAGATTACCACAATAAGGCAGCAATCTGTTTCCACTTTTCAATTTTAAGAGTTGGTACCGTACTCCCATCTTGTACAAGGTGATCATGGAGACCTTGGCCAATATACCGTAGTTCAACTAAGGAAAACCAAGATAGATAATTTTTTCTATTCAACTTTTTAGCGGAATTCCTGAGAAGGATAACACAGGTACAGTGGACATTTTTTATAATATAAACTTGCAGCTTTAGGTTTAACTTAGAAAACCTAAAAACAAATATTCAAATAAGTGGGAAAGAAGGACCCAATGATCAGAACAGGGCAGGGAGGTCCCACGACAAATGACGGGGGCGACGACAAACTAGGACGGTGGCTGGAGAACAATAGACCAGTAGAGCGGAATTAACTATGATACCAATTTAAAATAAAATATTTTTTAGAGGGCTTAATTGTACCTCTAATATCATATCTTATTTATAATGATAAGAATATAACATATACTCTAAGTAGATGGAAGGTCAAGGGATAAAATTGTGAGCTAGAAGATATAGGTACAGCTAATTAATAGTTCCAACAACTAAAATTGTTTCTTTTTGTGTTGTGTTGTGTTGTTCCAAGCTTTGTTTTTATCTTTTGAAGAATATATGTGTCAGCTCTAGTTATCTCCTTTCTATCGAATAATACTTATTTCTCAAAGAGGAGTGACAATTATTTGTAGAACTGGCTTGTAATTTTGATATGGCCTAACGCGTGATCTGACCTCAAAAGCCCATGCCATGATCCAAAAATCAATTTGACTAGTTTGACTCCTGCTAAAATGATCATATTGGTCTCTTACGTACTTCCTTTTCTGTTAGTTTTGTGTTTTCCTATAAGGAGAGATAGGGCTTTACTAAATCTCCTGTCAGTCTTTTGACATTGTAAATTACTTCATGTGAATTTTGTGGGTTTCTCCATCTTGCAGTCGACCTAGGGATAGATTCCGCGAAAGAGAAAATGGAAGATCTGGTAATGAAGGGAGCACTAGAGGTGGTGGTGGAAGCGTACAAGCTGAAATTCCTTCCACCAGTTCATCAATTGCACCCTCACCAACTATAGTTCTTTCTGGATCTCGTACATTCACCGGACAGCATCCTACTATCTTACAGTCACGTGACCGACAGGACGACACCGGCAGCATGTGCGAAGAAAATGTTGATGGAAGCAAGGATTCTGGGGATACCAGCAGCATTGGAGATCCAGAACTAGTCTCAGCATTTGAAGGCCCGTCCAGTGGATACGGTTCTCAAAGGCACAGTTCAAGAGGAAGCAAGTCAAGGCAACTTGGAGAACGTAGAGACAGAGACAACAGACGTGAAGGGAAGTGGGAAAGGAAACATTGATAGCTAAATGAGCATGATGTTGTGCAATAAATTAGGTCTGTGTGTATATAATAGAACACAGCATGTATACATGCACAAAGATCAGCAGTACCTATATCGTCGTCCCGAGCAAAACCAAAGCTTTGGAATGGACATTTGTACAACGTTAATTTGGAAAATTCAGTGCCGAACTATGGGGAACATGTATATTTGGTTCTGCTACATGGTAAAACAGTGTTGTAGATACCTATGTGTGGCTGAACTAGATGTTGGTCCATATTTTGGGCAATTGTACCAGTTTCTGTACAATAGAGTGGTAGGCTGGCTAATAGATTTTCACATGCATGTATGCAAGATTTAAAAAGGTGACCTCCAGCTGCAATTTAACTAGTTTATAGTTTCTTTCAATTGTTAAATCTTTTTCCCTTCTAACCAGTGTAATCAATTGAAATTTGATTCAGTGGCTATAAGAGTCTACCCTGTGACCAAATTTAATTTTCGTCTGTTGCAATAGATTCCTTGAAATGGAGCATTTTAACCATTGTAATTGTTCTGATTGATCATGTTCAATAAAGTAGATATTGGAGTATAATGAGTTTACATCCAGAAGAAAGCTGATACGACTTCTGAGTCGAAAGCAAGGACTGACTTTTAGGCTGACTGGATGGGATCGGCCCTAGTACCGAGAACTACGAAAGGGGAACTACACCGTCCGCCCACTAATCCCTTCTCTCATCCTTCACTTCCTTTCCTGAGTCATCGTTTGCTAGTACCAGGGTTGGATGCTTACTTCGCATTCTTTCCTTATTTCTTCTTGCCTCCACCTGAGAGTTCTCCCTCGTTCTAAGAGTTGCTCCTTCGAAGCGAGGAAGGGTAGATATTCGGAGTGCTGCCTGATCGTGGACGGGTTCATCGATGCTGGGAACAAGACTGGCTAAGAGCTAGTTTTGACTAGCTATAAGATAACCATGGAGGAATGTAAGTTAAGGGATCTGACCCAGAAGTCGAGGCCAAGCCAATCAATGACCAGTTTGTTTTATATAAGAAATACGGAGTTTAGATGAATTTGAACACATTTTTCAATCATGTTTAAGTGTTTCAGATTACTGTTTTAGAAATTATTTTTTCAGGATTTTGAAAAAGGTCACACTGGCTGTTGCCAATATTTCAACTAATGAAAACCTTTCTTTTTATGGGTGGGAATAAATTAAAACAATTTTACGTTAGCTTGAAATTACACCCGTTAATTAGCTTGACGAACTTGGTACATGAATTGAACTAGTCCAACTGTAGTTTGGATCTGCTTAATCCCGTAAACAATCATTACTTTTCTAGTTTTAAACAGTACAAAAAAGAATTCAAAGTTGTAATATATTAATTATGTTTCTTGTAATATATTGACTATATTTTCGATTTGAGGACCAAATTCAAAAACATATTCCAAAACTATTTCTCAATATGAATAAAATATTAGTTGAAACTGAAGTACAATAACATTGACAAGTTTGAGACTTCTAAATCATGATTTGAAGAGGAAAGTTTTAGGATAAAAGATGTCATTATCCATAGTTGCTATATTCCATATGATTAAATTTAAATTAGGGTGTGTATTTTACGACATTTTCATAATAAGCTCATGTTGAGTTTCTTAAATTAAAAAACGCATTTTTTGTTTTATTTTACATGGGAGAGAAATTAGTTGACATCGTCTTATAGAACTAGTTATTCTAAAAAACTTCCAAGAATCCGTTTTCAACGAAAACATAATTCGCAAAAGAGAGAAAGAAACTCTTACAAAATAAATAATAATAATAATAATAATAATAATAATAATAATAATAATAATAATAATAATAAGTTATACCAAACTAGAGGCATTGAACTTTATCATTAGAGAACAAGTAATTGGAAGTTTATAAAAAATAGGAAGTATTAAAAGGAGATGAATTCTAGAGATATACATGATAAAATCTATTTTGGATTCTTATTTCATTTTTTTAGGTTTATAAGTGTGAGTAGAATCTAAGAAAGATCATCTTCTTTTATTCTAATAATAAAAGTTAAATTAAATTTTTAACCAACTTTTAACGAGTTTAATGTGAATCTCACATTTTTGTAATTTTATTTTACATTATTTGTAATATAAAATGGGATAATAAATTTTATTTATAAGAAAAACATACAAACTAAAATCATTATATTATTTATATCTTTGTATAAAAAAAATATCTTTTTTATTATTATTGTGTGGTGTCATAGTTCAATAAGATATTTATTTTATGTTTTGTCTCCTCTACTCTCTCAACTACATATTCTTCCTAATTTTTTCTCAAATATAAACAAAATTAATTATTTGTTGTTTAGCTCACTCGTTCTTTTCAATCTCTCTATGTAGATTAATAAATAATAATGATAATAAATTCTCATCTCTTTTTTATTCCATTATTCACGCGTTTCTCTGTTTCTCTCTTCTTTTAAAACGTTATCCAACAATTGTTTGTCTCCAATAATATATAATTTTAGGAATAAATATTTATTTTTAAAAATTTATATATATATATATATATATATATATATATAATTTTATTTATTGAAATAAATAAAAAATAAAAGAATATGGACATAGACATATGACATATGGACGACTATGTTTCTGTTAATAGTATTAAATTATTTTTTATTTATCATAAAAAGTTAGATTGATAAGAAAAATATCAATTCGATAAATTAATTTGTATTATTCTCGTATTACACCATTTATAATATTTCAGATGTCCAAATTTGCTTTGTTTCCATCTAAAAAATCACCAAAGAATAAATAATATAAATTTTACAGCACTAATTTTTGTGTAAAGAGTAACATTGTTGAATTTTACCGGACTTAAAATGGATCTATCTATTCTCTTAACTATCAAAGAATTTCATTACAAATTTGAAACTTTAGCGCGTAATCACCTTGATTTTAAAAAACATATAGTGGATTGAAAAAAAAAATAAAAAAATATATATATATATATATATATATATATATATAAATTACATTTTATCCGATATTCAAGTAATATAAGATTAATGAATGTAACAAAACAATTAAAAATGAAAATCACCTGACTTTTATAAAACTAAATTAATAAAATAGAGTTGTATTCCACTTATATATATATATATATATATATATATATATATATATATATATATATATATATATATATATATTATATAATCATCGTATAGTTTGTTTATGTGAAATTTTTTTATATTTCGTCTCAAATGAGTTTTTTCATGAGAATTTTTTTATCAAAATATTTTAATTTGAACTCGTTTTCAATCTTTTAAATATTTTTTTAGTTTTATTTGTGTTGCTTATTTTATTATTTTGAATTTGTTCTTATGATGAATTGATAATTTTTTCTTTAATTTTTATTTTTATTTTTATTTTTATTTGTTTAATCTCTCATTTTATCATTTTTTATTATTATTCTTTACTATTACGTTGTTTTGTTCTTTCATCCTTAATGATTCAAGTGAAAATATGGAAATACATTTTTAAATTATTTAAGAACCTTTTCACATGAGTTATTGAATAATAGTTATTACATAATCTCCTCTATGCAATTAACATTGTATGACAACTATTTGTTAATATTTTTTATAAATAATATTTGATATAAAATATTTATTTAGTATAGTTATATATTATCTTAGTTTTATATTATCAGTTTATTTTTATCTTATGATCCTATTATATACAAATAATATGATTTTGTATATTTTTAGTAGAAGCATTCCAATTTCTCATAAAAAGCAAATGTGATTAAAGAGAGAAATTATTTCAAAAAATACATTGTTTGAACAAAATTATTTTCGAGTTATATTTAATCCTGACTCATCCTAAAAAAACTGACATTTATTTTCCAAGGTAAAAGTAGTGATGGATTTTAGATAATTTGCATATCTTCTTACATTCTAACTTTATTATCACATTCAACATATTAAAAAAAATGAATGTTTATAATAACAATTTTATAGTAATATTAATTCCATCGGTATTTTCATATATTAAAAAATTAAGACTTCAGAGATTTTTCATTAATTAAGTATAAGCTAATTTTAATTTATGATTTTTTTTTCTAAAAGTGTTTAAGGAAAAAGTTGCCCAATTAAAATCATGGAAATTATAAATTACAGTAAGGTTTGATTTAACTCATTTGTTTTTTCTCTTCTAATGTTTTTAAGAAGTTAAGACAAAACATTGAAGCAAAATGTTTTTCTTAATCATATATCCTAAGATTTAAAACATAAAATGTGTTAAAAAACTTCCATGGATATGGACAAAATCTAAATGTAGATATCACCCAGCTTAATTTACATGAAATTGAAGAAAAGAAACATGTTCTAACGCATTACAAATTCAGCAACTTGTTATCATGGATTCAAGTTCCTGATGAACTCTAGTGAAAATTTGTTTATTAACCTAATATATTCAAAATCATAAATCTGTACTTATCATAAAATTCAGTCAATGGATAAAACAATGAACAGAGTCTACCTTCAACGAAAATCACACTGAAGCAATGAAATGAAAGATATATGACATTTGACAAGAACAACTCTAAAAATAGAACCCTTTTCAGAATGAGGTCAATTCTAGAAAAGTTCATTAACTTGATATTGTTTTGTGCACCTTAATTGTACAAGATCACATTGTGTCATGTAGCCATAAATATCACAATGCTGATAATATGTTGAAGAATTCACAAGAGGGCAATGTATGGCACTATCTTAAGCTGTACATGTTTTTAAGCATTGCAGCAATGAAAAGCAAAGGCAGAACATTCACATTTATGATGGTGATTACAAATACATTTGCCTTGTTCTTCACATAGAATGCCAGAAACCTCTCCTCACCTTCCTCCGGAAAGGTTTACACGCCTCAATACTGAGGTCCACAGCTGCTGCAAGTGCCATGAAGATGGCAGCATCCTCCACGCATGTCACGTGCCGCATTGCCAGTTGGACTAACGGTTTACTTCGCTTCCCTTCACCTTGAATTCTGCAACTCATGACAAAACCTCCAACCAATGGACTCAAGGCACCAAAGTCTCCACTACTTTGTGGACTTGGTATTGGACTTGCTGCTGTGGTTGCAGTTCTCAGATGTTTCTCAGTGTCTATGAAAAACTCTCCACCCTTTTCAGCATTTATGTGTATTTCAGACATAAGAAGTTCACCTCCCTTTTGAGCTTCTGACAGAAGATGGAACTTGCAGCAAACAGTGTCTCTAATGCCACGCTCGCGCCATGCTTCGAGCTTTCCCCATGGCTGCCAGCTCTCAGATCGACCTGTGTCAGCACGAACAATCAACCAAGAGCCCGGGTTGGATCTGGCAACCCAATCACAACCTGAAGATGGAACAAAGGGAGTTGTTATGAAGGCTGCTGCGACAGCCGAGCCAGAGAGATCATGTATCGTCACCTTCCACCCCTTTCTTTCTCTCCTCTCTATCTCTAAGTTAGAAATCTCGGTAGTAGAACCTGACCAGTATGCGCTCAACGGGTCAATCTGGGAAACCCTGTCATTCCATTACTATCAAAAGTTTTATTAACAACAAATGTTTAGAAAAACATTGCATGTCTTACATATATCAGATTCAACTGATAAAGAAACAATGAAGAAAACACACTACCAATTTTCCACTTCAAATATTGGTTTGAGGTAATGATTTAATTCCTTGGTCAGAAATCAGGCTTCGAGTTCTTATGAAGATAAGGTTTATATGATTTAAGCTTCCTTTTGAGAAGAGGATTGGTTTACTACATCAGTCCACACAAACATTTGGTATAAGTTTTTCTCCATGCTTAAGGATGCAAATAAAAGTATACTTAATGGATTGACCCTCTAAAGTGAGCAATTAACTTTAAGAGGACAAAGTGACAAAGTAACAAATTTCAGGCATTGAAGAAGAAATCAAAGTTTGATATTTTAACACATCCACTATCTCTCAATGATTGAAGCACAACTTCGTACTGATTTCATTTCAATTCTAAAACTCGAATTCATGCTATTTGAGAACAACAAAATCATGAGTTCTAAAGATTTCTCAAAAGGGTCAACATGATTGAAAGTAAAATAGATTGCAAATTTTGTATCACCTGTCCTTACTAAACTTGCAACTGAAGATTGGCTGCTTGATAGATCCTTGCAGTTGAACTATCTGAGGACTCAATGTTGTGATATCTTCAAACTGAAATACATATCTAGGGTCAGGGTCTAGTTTCACTTTTAAATGAAGCTCTGCATCTGGCTTTCCATTCTCCTGTTTATTCTTGCCAATACCAATCCACCCATTAAAAAGAATCAATGGCTTTCCTTCACCCCACTCGGGGCCGACATGCAATTTAAAGATCCCAATTTGCTGCCTTTTGATGCCAACTCCACAATGGGACCCCTTCCTCCCTGAGAACACAACAATCTCCAAACAACCATGAGTTTTGGAGAAGCAGCCAGGAGCTAATAATGCTTTTAAATCAGATTCCTCAAGGTAAAAGCTAGAGGCAATGTTCTGAGTGTCAGGTGTAACTTCTGCAGAGGATATCACAGGGACTGAAGATGTTTGAACAGGGAAACCTCGAAGCCGAATCTCACAAACACAAGGTAGTGAGAGTGTTTGAATTCCAGATTTTCCAGTGTGCAGTTCAATTCCAGTGCATCGCAACCCCAGAGAACCTATTGACAACCTAATGAAGGCCTGAGGATCCATATTTGTCACAATTGCCACCCCATTATTGCTTTTAAAGCACTATTTCAATAAATTCAGATACCCTGGGAAAAACATGAGAGAAACAAGGATTAGTAGTAAAGACAAAATTAAGCATGCATTTGTTTGATTAGTATTAAAAAAAAAAAATACCATACAATATAAAATTTATGTTCTTATAACAAGCCATACCTAGGAAAAAAAGAAATATAGCACAATGAAGCAAATATGATGGATATGTAAAGCTTAAAACTGTATGACTATACCTTCATGTTATCAAAAGGAAGACACTAGATAGAGATTCCATCTAATGATGGCTTAGGTTCTCAGAGATCATATATAGGAATAAAACCAGTTTTAAGTTCATTAATTTCTTCATAGTTTGCATTCAAATAAAGCTGTATAAGAAAACAAGAACCGTTTTTTTTTTTACTGAACTTACTAACTGAAGACAAAAGATTTACTATATAAGAAATGATTAAAGTTTTCAAAAATGCAATCGGTTAATGCCAAATGTAAACCAACACGTAAAATCTAGTTAAATTGTCAAAAACAAAGTCAACTATTGCCTTCTCCAGTGATTATAATAATGTAGCAACTAGCAAAAGAATATCATCCATGCCTTACAGGTATAACAAAAAGTATTAGAAAAAAAATCCATCTACAAAGGAAGAGAGTATACACTTATTGGCTTATGTCAAAATGAACTATACTGGAAAAGGCATTAGCATATATTGCTCAAACATCTCTTTATTATATCAATGACAAACCATAGAACAGAATTGCCACAGGGCTATTATACAAATATAGATGTCAATTACTCGGCAAATAAGTTTGACAAGCCAATAAAATTAAAAAGCTGATGAGTGTTACTTTTTCAAGTGAATACTCCAGAAACTCTACTTCAACTTAACCTTTTTATGTTACAGTTCAAACCTTATTTGCATTAGAAATGCTTGATTTGAAAATTTCTACTGTGGTGAAGGTCAGCATGTTTACTTTTCTGATTATCACTTTTTCAAGTTTTACCAACAAAAGAAGGAGGCTACCTTTCTCTAAAAAAATTTAATTCAACGGTTTCATTGCCTTAGAAGTATACAAACCTCATTAATACAACTTCTTTGCAGTCAAGATACTAAAATAAACTCTATGAAAAGTGTAAGTCATTAGATAGCAAATGAATGGCTGTGTATCTACAAGACTACAGGTCTGAAGCATGGAAAATGAAAAATAAAAAAATAAAAATCACTGTTGTATTCAAAATTTATTCTGTTTACAGAAAATAAGGGTGACAAGGTCCAAATTCTTAACTTGTATACTATACACAAACAGGTGAAGTGCATAGAACTTCATAGAGTAAAAAAAAAAACAGATAAGAAGTTCAGCAGCACACAAGAGAAGATCCAAATGCCATCAAGGACTAAAGGCTTTCGAATGACAGCAAATCTTTTATCGTGCTCTTCAATACATAGCTCACTATACTTCTGAAGGAGAAAATTATTCCAGAGTTTTATGTGGAAAATATTTTTTTTTGTTTCATGCCAAAAGTGAACATGGAAAATGACATTATTTCAAAATCTTTATTCAAATGACAGTTGAATTGATTGTTATGAAAGGAACAAACGTGATATTTATCAACTTTGCCTCTTTTATTCTTGAAACAGCTTATAATTACCGTCCCAAGTATACCATTCTCTAACAAGTGAAGGTTCATTTCTTAACTAAAGAAGATAGAATATAAGCAGGCTTTTCAAGGGGGCTAAATTCTGATCATACACCAAGCGATCTGTTTAGGTCACCAATCACATAAATTTTCACTTTTCTTTCACTTTAAGCAAAGATATAGATCAAACAAAATTATCAATAAGACAAACAAGGTAGAACAAAGGAAATTAACAGAATCAAATAACTGGTCATGTTAGCTCAAACTCATTTGGTAGTTAAGGGCAACCTTCATCTTTGACCCAAACCCCAGTCACATGTTACTCTGTCAATCTTTTTCAGTAGAATAACAAAATCACAAAAGTCAATTAGACCATTCGGTTAACTCATATTTGATATACATACATACATACATACATATATATATATATATATATAGACTAGATTGCTTTCACTTTATGAATAATATTAAAATATCAATGACACTCATGGTCCCAACAACTCTCTCTTCAGCCTAAGATAACTTGCATTTCCAGGAACCAAAAGCACTTTTCAATTACGAGACTTCTTACAAGCTTACTTATAGTAGAGTCAGAAGTTACCAGTGTTACTATATAACCAACCTCAACAAACTCAACCACCCCAT
Organism: Sphenostylis stenocarpa; assembly: GCA_963425845.1. Classification (NCBI taxonomy): domain Eukaryota; kingdom Viridiplantae; phylum Streptophyta; class Magnoliopsida; order Fabales; family Fabaceae; genus Sphenostylis; species Sphenostylis stenocarpa. The sequence goes on from OY731401.1 coordinate 44,891,397, forward strand.
AGATCAAAGGAATTGAGCTAACAGAACTGAATAAACCAAGTACCACAAACTGAAGCACATAAGAAAATTTGCAATGAACTTAAAACTGTCACAGAAGCAGACAATTGAGATGATGCGAAAACCTCTCAACAAGCCCAAATTTGCAATACACAAAAGCAGCAGGTGGAACTCAAGAACAAGCAATAGAACAAAACAAAAAGTCAAAGTCATAACACAGATAAAAATGCAACTTGAGCTCACCTAGTTCACTCATAATGCACCAAATTGCCTCGACCTTTCACACAAAGGACTCAAACCTTAAAAAACACATTGGCTCAGCTTGACATGCATAACAAGAAATCCCAGAAGGCAAAAGGAGTAAAGTAAAATATAATAAAATAAACCAAAAAAAAACCCAGAAAGAGAATAAAAAAGGTTTTTTAACATGACACACAAAAACCAGCTAAAAAATCTCACCTTTTGCACCCTCCAAATCCCAAAACTTGAAAAGTTTAGTTCCTGAGAGAAGGGTGTTGAACAGTGAAGAAAGAAAAGATGGAAAAGGGGGAAGAACTCATATACTATGAAGTAGAGGATGATTTGCACAGATCACGAGGATAATCACCCAAAATTCAATGAAATGTTTGCACAATCTTTCTTTTTTCTGTGGCATGCTTTTGTGTTTTTGGTTATGTGTGTGAGAGATAGAAAAAGAAGAGAGAGATTGAATATAATAATATAATTATTAGTTAAATAATTCATAAATTATGATCTCTACACCATTTCTCACGAAACAGACGGAGAAAGTAAAGGAATCACATTTGTTTTTTCTTTCTTTTGTGACATTCCAATGTACATGATTATGGAATTTTGACGAAACAATTTAAGGTTTAGTTCTATTTTTAAAACATAATCCACTGTCAAATTTTAGTCTTAATACAAAATTTATTCTAAGTTTATTTTCTTTTAAAATTATTTCTTATTTTATGCGTAAAAAAATATTGCAGACTAATTTGACTGTAATAATTAAAAATAAATTAAATCCAAGTAAAATAGTTATTATAGAACTAAAAAAGTACAATTAAGTCATAAATTAGTCATGATACCTAATTTTGTATTTTACTTATCATTTTCAAACTTTAAACGTTTTAAAAAATAGATAAAAAGTTATTAATTCTTGTGATAAGTTATTTTTTAATAAATTATTTGTTTTGTTGATAAAAAATGACTGAAAAACTACTTTTTAAAGAAAATATTAATTAAAATTTTATTTATACAAAAAAAATTATAAAGGTTTGTTTGATTGATTTTAATATAATTTTGGTGAAAAGGAAAGATCCATGTCAAAACAAAGAAAAATGTTTCAACAAACATGCCTTTCGAAAGTAACAAATCATAACATCAAAACAAAATTTCTCTATAATATAAAAGATCAAATTAATAATGCAAAATTATTTTTAAAATCTTATTTTATTTAACACAATTTTATAACCGAGATAGAAAATTAAAAATTATTATGTATTAAATTCCGACTAAATAGTTAATTGCATTAAGAGATTAAATATTATGTAGTGTAAAACATTTACACTAGTAATCAACTAAGTATGATGATTTTCTACATCAAATACATATTTTATTTTTGATAAAAATAATCAGATAAAACCTAAAATTTTAATACCTATATGCACCATTTTTTTAGAGCATTTGAAACAGATTCTGTTTTAGATTTGTGCTGCAATTTCGAATAATCTTAAACAAAAATAAATTAAAAATTTTATTACAAATCTCACGTTACATTACTTATATAAACCACTTCTTTTTAATTTTAACCATTTTTTTTCACTTTATATATTTATATATATATATATATATATATATATATATATATATATATATATATATAAACATTGAATATATTTAAAAAAATAGTACAACCACCAGTGCCTTGTACATAAAGTATGAACACAAATAACTGGGAACTTTGAATTTGTGAAGGAGTCAGAGAGAATAGTTGGAAGATGGAGTCATAAATAAAAATATATATATAAAACATTATCTTATGTAACTGTATAGAGACCAACAACTTCTTCCAATTAATAAACATATATTCGAATAAATTTATCCACAAAAGAGAAAAATATATATATAAAAAACAATTTATATTTAAATTAATTTAAAACTTGTGAAAAGGCTTCTTTTTTTTTCATTTCAAAAATGTTTAAGTAGAAGTTTTTCTTAACATGTTCTAAATAATATAAATTAGGTTGAGAAAAACCCATATTTAATTCGTATCTGAAAATATAAATTATGTTTTTAAATCAAATCTTAAATTTGAATGTTGTAAATTTAATTTTTGTGTGTGAGAATTCATGAGTCAACTATTACCACCAAACAAAATAAACAATTCAAATATTGGAGATAAAAAAATAAAAATATTAATCAACATCTTAACAAAAAAAAAATTTATTTTTTATAATTTAATAATTAAATGAATTATTATGTTAAAATAGTAAAATAAATAGTAAATACTTAACTTTTTATTATTATATTAAATTAATATTTTAATATTTTACATTATTAATATAGTTAAAATAAACAATAAAAAACATTTAATTAAAAAAAAAAAAGATAATGAAGAATGGAAGAAGTTAGAAGATTGAGTGTGTAAAGGAAAGAAACAGGAAGAGGTCGTGATTACAGCTGTAATCAAAACACAAGTTAAGAATCGCTATCACATGCATGTGCTTTTCTTTTTAATTCTTTTTTATTTCATGCACGCAAATTATTTTATTTTATTAAAATATAAACCATTATATATATTTATTTACGTGTATATTTAAAATACTTTCATTTTCATTCAAAAAGATTTTGAATGCATGAATTAACTAAGTTTTAATTGATTTAAGATTATTTCTTGTAAAAAGTATTTTGTTTTGTTCTGTAATAATGAATGTAAACTTTTAAATGTTCAAACGTAAGGTCTCGTTTGACTTTGCTTACATTGAAATGATGGCTATTAAATTTATTTTGAGAGTAAAACTAACTTTTTATTCTTCTAAAATTATTAAAAATTCGATTTTAGTTTTTTACTTTTTATAAAATATTTCAAGAACTAAAATTATACATTTAAAAAATTAAAGGAACGAGAAGTTAAAAAAAGAGAGAATAAAACTACACTTCCAAAATTTAAAGAGATAAAATTATATTTTTCTATTTTTAAATACAAAATATGACTTATTAAATCAATCGTAATAAATGCTACTGTATACAACTTCACTAGACAAGCTTAAATAAGTCAAACACAATTAAAAAATAATAAAGGGAAAATAATAAAGGGTAATGCATTTTAAAAATTGATTAAAAAATTAGTTTAATCATTAAATATAATTATCATTTATTTCCAAAATAATTTTTATCACAAAATTTGTTATTATAACGTGTTAGGGTGAAACTACTAATAAATTGGTGAGAGTGATATTAACTATCATGTTTAATTAAGTTTTTAAAATATAACATTTTTTTATCATTTATGAGATAGATAATATAAAAAATAATATATACATACACACACACACACATATATATATACATATATATATATATATATATATATATATATATATATATATATATATATATATATATAATACCATAAAAGAACTTGAATAAGTTAATAATATAAAAAATATAGATATGTACGATAAAAGGCCCGTCGTCTACCCATTAATAAAAAAATAACATGTTTTTAATTATGTATCGCATAAAATATTTTTTTAGAAAGTGAAAATCTAACTCTTCTAAATAAAAATAGAAGTTTTATCGAAAAAAAAACATAATTTTATTAACTTATTTAATATGATAGAAAAAAAATACATAAGATTTTGAAAAATATTTTTATCAACCAAAAAAATTATAGCATTCCAAGGAACATAATTTATAAAATCCATAATTTACAAAATATCATTCTCTCATACAATAAATTTTCCATTTTATATATATATATAAACTTCCTTTTTACAGGTGCAATCTCTGCATTCTTTACTCTTAATGTTGCAAAGAGAGGATGATGTAATTTGTAACCCAAATCAAACATATAACAAATCAATCCTCTTACTTTTCCTGCACGATGTTATTACTACCGTAAATGAACAATAATAAGATAACCAAGCAAATTATTTATCTCTTAACACAAACTATTTATCTCTTAACACGAAGTAATTTCTGGAAATAACGTGTGTAGACAATGCAAAATATTTTTAGTTGGATAAATCGAGACAAGATTAAAAAAACATGAGTTTTATAACGTGATATTTTATTATTATATAATAATATTGTTGTGTAAGAAAATTTTGCAATAAAATTTTTTTAATGCAAAGTAAAAATTTTCTTTTATATATGTATGTATAGAAAGGGGGAGGAGGCAGAAAATTTCAGCAAGTAGTTCTTCCTCTCATCTTCTTCTTTTTTTGTCTAAATTTCAAGCAACGAGACTCTACTCGTGTAGGATCTGTTGAAATAGAAGAGAACTTGGATTAAGTAGAAAAACTTCGGTAGAAATACAACATCAAGTAAGGAGAAGTTTAATTCATTCAATATATGAAACTGAATTGTTGGGTACTCTGTGAATAAGGAATAAGAGTAGAAATATGAATTATTTGAATGTCTGATTTTGAAAATTTTCTGATTTTGATGACTGTTCTTGGTTTGAAAGTTTTGAAATTCTTGAAATTAAGGATAAATTATATGATAAAATTGTTGTTTTTTACTTAAATTTAACATATTTCATGTTTAATTTCGATTTGAAACTAATTTGGTTGCCTGAAATTTGGAAATTAGAAATCTTGAAAAATCTGACATGGTTATTTGGGCGGAGGAAGAAGAAAGGGATATGGTGGAGATTTTTATAAAAGATCAAGGGTAAAATAGTCATTTTGCATCCTAGGGACATAAATGAAATTTTAAAAAAATGTTCAAGGGTAAAATATTCATTTTCAGGACATGGAAGGAATTTTCAAAAATATCCAAGGGTAAAATAGTCATTTTCGGGACATGGAAGGAATTTTCGAAAATGTCCAAGGGTAAAATAGTCATTTTCGGGACATGGAAGAAATTTTCAAAAATGTCCAAGGGTAAAATAGTCATTTTCGGGACATGGAAGGAATTTTCGAAAACGTCTAAAGGTAAAATAGTCATTTTCGATATATGAAAGAAATTTTCAAAAATATCCAAGGGTAAAATAGTCATTTAGGGACATACATGGAATTTTAGAAAAGATTAAGGGCAAAAGAGTAATTTAATAATTTTGGGATGAAAAAGGAATAATAGAAAATATTTAACGGTATAATTGGAATTTTAAAAATAAAGTAAAGGTATGTTAAGAAAAATAATTAAAATATAGAATGAAATTAGAAATTTTAAATATTCAGTAGTGTGTTGTGACGTGTGTGGGTCAAACTGAGTCTAAGGGTTGATGCCCAGAATAAGTCATGAGATGTTATGTATTGGCTAGACTGAGCTGGAGGGTTAGTGCCCAGAATCAGTCAAATACTATTATTTATTGACCCGAATGAGCCGTGAGGACAGATGGTCCAGAATCCGACAGATGTAAATGATTTTTGTTGTGTTTGAATGGTACACGGGTGGTAAGAAGTACATTAGTATAATAACTATGTCGGAGGATTCTGAATGAGGTCCCAGACTTTACTGATTGGTCGAGTCAGGTAGACTACGAGATCAGGTGGTGAGAAGTCAATAGGGGGATGACTGGTGACGCACTCGGAGGGGTATTCCAGTATGAGTGATGAAGGGCACCAGTAATCCTACTCTGTGTGGAGGGTGGTCAAAATGGTACTGCGGGTGCCGATCATAATGTGCCCACAGATGATAGCCTCTGTGTTCGGGCATAGTTAGGGTAGACTTCCGGAAAGCGTCTTAGTGTATTGATAATTTGTAATTGATGATAATATGTAATTATTACTCTTATATGTGTTTTATTATATCGAATGATTTAATACTTACCCCTATTTTTCCATGTGGATGGGACTGCGATTATCACTTTTATGTGGGAGCAGATCAGGAGTTGAAAGGTGGAGATACGACTACTGGACAACAGAGATAGTTCAGTGGGATAGCTTTGCGGGAGCTACTTTTGCATGTATCTATATAAATAAATTATGTTACTATGTTTTGAGGTTCCGCCAATAAACCGAGATTTTAGTCTATATTACAATTACATTAATATAATTAATATGGATGTTATTATTTACTTGTTTACTATTTTGTGAAAGTATCATTATAGTAGTGATTTCTAGGGTCGTTACAATAATGATATTAGAGCGGTACTATCTTTGTAAATCTGTGAGGATGGATAGTGAACCTATGATAAGTCCGTTGTGATTATACTCTGATATGTGAGTGTGTGTGAATGTTTGCTCTGTATTTATAGTTATGTTTGATATAAGATGGCACTGCGACCTCCTACTCCTACTCCGTCGAGTGTGGATGCCCTAGCCAGGGCAATGAAAATGTTGGCTGCTGCCATGCAGCAGCAGGCTACCTACCCGCAGTGGAGGCCAACTATGGTGTCATCCTCTGCTGGATTCCACCAGTCAGAGCAAATGGGACTGGATGAGTTCATGAGGCATAATCCATCTCGTTTTGGAGGAGATTTAGGTCCAGATGCAGCAGAGAAGTGACTGCGTGAAGTGGAGAAGATTTTTAGGCTACCTTATGCCCGGAGGATAGGAAATTGACCTTCGAAAAATACTTACTAGTGGATGAGGCTGAGTTTTGGTGGTCAGGGACTTAGAGGATGATGATTGCACGTGGGGAGATGTGTAATTGGGAAACCTTCCGTGAGATATTTCTGGAGAAATACTTCCTTGATAGTGTTAGATTTCAGAAGGAGACTGAGTTCCTGAGTCTGAGACAGGGCAATATGATTGTGCATGATTACACCGTACGATTTGAGCACTTATCTCATTTCTACACAGGTACATCTTCAGAACAGTGGTTTTGCAGGAAGTTTGAAGAGGGCTTGAGGGTTGAGATCAAGCTCATGGTGGTTCCTTTCTCTATCAGGAGATTCCTAGAGCTGGTGGAGAAAGTAAAGACAATAGAGAAACTCCAGGAGGGAGGAGTCAAAGTGATGAGGACCTACCCAAGTGAGGTCCCGAGTGGGGGTAGTAGATCAAAGAGGATGATGCCTTATTCATGCCCCCAGTCTTCCAGGAGTGACAATGTTACCTCAGTACCCCGATCATCAGGATCTGTATCTGGGGTGAAATATTTTCAATGTGGAGGCCCTCATTACAGGAATCAGTGCCCATGGAATGCTTTTACTACTCCTTCCCAAACTTCTCGGGCAGGTCTTTGCTACACTTGTCAAAAGGCAGGACATATGGTTAAAGACTTTCTACAGAAGCCCAATGTTATAGTCTCAACTGGGGCATCATTAGCACCCAGGGGGAGTGAGGTGAAACCTAGAGCTGCAGGGCAGGTGTTTGCCTTGTCAAGAGCAGAGACATTGAGGTCAGAGAATTTAGTGCAAGGTGTGTGTTTTATATCTGATATACCTCTACGAGTTTTGTTTGATTCAGGTGCTACCCATTCTTTTATTAATGATAATTATATGGATAAACTTAAGTTACCTGTGTGTGACCTACCCTATGAATTGAGGGTATCTACCCCAACAGTTGGACTGGTGGTGTCTTCTTATGTGTGTTTGAGGTGCCCAGTTGTCGTAGAAGAACAACAATACAAGGTGAACTTAATTAGTTTACCTTTGAAGGATCTAGATGTGATCTTAGGGATGGATTGATTATCTACCAATCACATTTTGATTGACTGTGGACAAAAGAGATTGGTGCATCCGGAATCAGGAAATGAGCTTATTACATCAACTTGGCAGGCTAAGAAAGAGTTACGAGAGGGAGCTCAGTGTTATCTGATCCTGACTCAAATGGATGAAGTGAAGGATAATATACTGGAAGAGGTATCAGTTGTGAGTGAATTTCCTGATGTGTTTCCAGATGAGATACCACGGTTGCCACCTCAGAGAGAGGTCGAATTTGGGATTGATCTAATTCCAGGTTCAGGCCCAATCTCTATGGCATCATACCGGATGACTCCAGCATAATTGGCTAAATTGAAGAAACAGGTAGAGGATTTGTTGGAAAAGAAGTTAATTTGTCCGAGAGTATCTCCATGGAGAGCTCTTGTATTGCTAGTAAAGAAGAAAGTTGGGAGCTCCAGATTGTGTATTGATTACCGGCAACTAAATAAGGTGACTATCAAGAACAAGTACCTGTTGCCGATGATTGATGATTTGTTAGACTAGTTACACGGGGCATCAATCTTTTATAAGATTGATTTGAGATCTGGATACCATCAGATACTGGTTAAAGAAGAGGATGTACATAAGGCGGCATTCAAGTCGAGATATGACCATTATGAGTATGTGGTCATGTCGTTTGGAGTAACAAATGCACCTGCAGTGTTCATGGACTACATGAACATGATCTTCTGTCCTTATTTAGATAAGTTTGTTGTTGTTTTTATAGACGACATTCTTATTTATTATAGAACTCGAGAAGAACACCAAGAACATCTGAGGGCGGTGTTAACTGTGTTAAGAGAGAAACAGTTATATGCAAACTCTCAAAATGTGAGTTTTGGTTAGATAAGGTGTAGTTTTTGGGACATGTAATATCGACAGAAGAGATATCTGTAGATCCTGCCAAGGTAGATGTAGTGTTAAAATGGGAACCCCTAAGACAGTGACGAAAGTGCGTAGCTTTGTGGGACTTGCCGGATATTACCAGAAATTTATAGATGGTTTCTTTAAAGTAGCAACTCCTTTGACTCAGTTAGCCCTTAAGGATCAACCTTTTGCTTGGACAAATAGATGTGAGGAGAGTTTCCAGGAGCTGAAAAGAAGGTTGTCTAATTCCCCAGTATTGTGATCCCAGATGTGACTAAATCTTTTTTAGGTATATTGTGATGCTTCTATTCAGGGGTTAGGTTGTGTCTTGATGCAAGATAAGAGGATGGTGGCATATGCGTCGAGAAAGCTGAGAATTCATGAGAGGAATTATCCCATTCATGACTTATAACTAGCAGCAGTGATGTTTACTCTCAAGATATGGAGGCATTACCTTTATGGAGTCAGATTTGAAGTTTTTAGTGATGACAAGAGCCTAAAGTATTTATTCGATCAGAAGGAGCTAAATATGAGACAAAGAAGATGAATGGAGTTTCTGAAGGATTATGATTTTCAGTTACTTTATCATCTAGGGAAGACGAATGTGGTGGCTGGCGCCTTGAGTAGGAAGACAGTTCAGATGTTAATGATGATGGATGAATTGAGATTACTCGAGCAGTTCAAGGATCTACATCTAGATGTAGAGTTTCGTGATACTAGCATTAGTTATGGTAGCATTACCATTACTAATGATTTTCTCGAGATGATCAGAGATAGATAGCAGGGTGATATGACATTGAAAGGTATTATGGATCAGTTAGGATTCGAGCAGACCATTGATTACAAGATGGGTGAGGGTAGTATTCTAAGATTCAAAGGAAGGATTTGTATTCCTGTTGACCAGGAATTGAAGAGAGCAATACTAGATGAAGGTCATCGAAGTCGTTTAAGTCTATACCCTAGTATGACTAAGATGTATCAGGATCTAAAGAAAGTTTATTGGTGGCCTGGTATGAGGAGAGATGTTACAGAGTATATAGCTGCTTGTTTGACTTGTCAGAAGGCAAAGGTGGAACACTAGAGACGGGGAGGAATGCTACAGCAAATGGAGATACCTGAGTGGAAGTGAGATAGCATTACCATGGATTTTGTTACCCATTTACCACGGACAATTTGGGGGCACGATTCGATATGGGTGATAGTGGACATATTGACGAAGAGTGCATATGTCCTTCCCGTAAATCTGAGGATATCTATGACTAAACTGACACAACAATATATTCGCGAGATTGTCCGATTACATGGGGTGTTATCTAACATTATCTCAGAAAGGGATCCCAGACTTACTTCACAATTCTGGCAGACTTTACAAGAGGCATTAGATACCCAACTTAGGTTGAGTTCATCCTATCAGCCCCAGACAGATGGGCAGTCAGAGAGGACTATCCAGTCACTAGAAGACTTGTTGAGGTCTTGTGTGTTGGATAATCTAGGAAGTTGGGATAATATCCTTCCATTAATAGAGTTCACGTATAATAACAACTATCATGTCAGTATCAGGATGGCACCATATGAGGCTATTTATGGGAGGAGGTGTCAAACATCTTTATGTTGGTATCAGGATGAGGAGAAAGTATTGATCGGACCTGAGCTACTCCAGCAAACTACAGAGAGATTTGGGAGATACAGGAGAAGCTGAGAGTCGTTATGAGTAAACAAAAACCATATGCGAGACTTAAGGTGTAACATCCAAGTATTACCCAAAAATATTTCATTAATATAATAAAATATTTTGTCATTAACTTTAATAAAATGGTATTATGAGTTATTATAAGACTTGATAATTTTTAAAGATATTAATAAATATATATATATATATATATATTATGAAATTTTTAATAGAGTGAAATAGATAAATTTACAATTGAGTTTAAAATGAAGTAATAATAATAATAAGAGTAATATCATTAATCAAAATTAGTAATATAATTTACCATTGATGAAAGGATTTAATTGGTAAGTGAAAAAGTAAGTGAGGGTAATCTTGGAAAGGAGGTTAAATTTAAAGAAGAGAAAGATCAATTTTCTTTATCACTTACGGAAGCCATTTTGGGAGCACGGGAGGAAGAAGAGAAGCTTGATTTTGCTTGCCCACACCATCTTGGTTCATCCTTTTTGCAATTAAGAGTAAGATCCATGAAATTAAAGCATTGGATTTCAATATTATCTCCTAAAATCTTCTTAATCTCAAATATATAGTCATTTTGATGCTTATAGGAGACAAACTTTTCTTGAACTAAGGATCTTCATTTTCTTGTTTGAAAGCTTCATTTGAGGTAAGGAGAGTATTCTTGTCATCAACCCTAGGCTAAACCATCATTTATCTCACTTCTACATTAATTGGAACCAAATTAAAATGTTTTATAAAAATTTCGTATGGTTATTCTAGTATATTTAGATACTCTACAATGCTCCTTTCATATTTTAGAGTTTAGAAATGGATTCCTTGGATGTTAAAACCTAGAGTTATCCATACAAATCACTTAAATTGGATTTTTCTAGAGGAAGATGATGAAATATGTGCTGAGAGATGTTATTGGACAAGAATCTGCATGTGAATAGAATCTTTGGGAAATTATGTAAAACTATTTACTTGGTATTTAATTCTGAAATTTTGATTACATGTTCCTTTTTATGTCTAGTTTGTATATGATTTATTTCAAAATTTTCTGACCAGTTGATTTTCGATGAAAAATCTTGGAAGTAAATATGTTTTGAGTTGGGTGAAACAGAATTGTTATGTTCGCTCAGCAACTTTGAAAAATCATAGAAAATCGAAATTGAAGTTTTTTTTGAGATGAATTTTTTATCATAGTTGTGATTGTAGGTATATGTTAAGTATATTTATTTTCATAATTTTATGACCATTATTTTATTTTATAAAAATATATCTTTGAGTAATGCCCTGATAGTGGAATCTTCAAAACGTATGAAAATGGAGGAAAGTTTTGAATGACTTAGAAATCTTTAAATTTTGAATTATAATTTTTATTATAATCCTAGAATATATGTATTTTGGACTGGAAAATTTCATAGAATTTGGAGTTAGTTTAGATGGCAAAGAATTTTTCCAAAGTTACACTTTTCTAATGCTTATGATAGATTTTTCTTCCTAGAGAAGTGTAAACAAAACTTTAGTTCTGGACCTATTATTTATTTTATGAGTATGTATGATGTGAGAATGATAGTGTAATGAGACATTTTGGGACACAAGATTAGAATAACAAGAGTTTAGAAAATTTGATGGATCGCAATGTGTGCTGAGCCCGAGAGTGTCCGACTCTCGGCAAATTTTTATTGTTCTTGTTTGATGCAGGAAAATGTGTTTATAAATTTGATTTGAATGTATTTGTAAATTGGGAAATGTCCAAATTACAAAGGAGACTCTGTCAAAATTTTGAAATTGATGAAAAATAAATAAAGCTTAATAAGAATGGTATAAAGAAACGTTATGAATAGTTAATGCATTCATAATCATGGTAGTTAGTGGAAATCATGTCTATAAGCTGTTTGTACTATGTGCTGAGTCTAAGTCAGAGATGTTGGTCATCTAAAAAAAAAAAGGTATTATGTCTATAGTGATATGGTCTGTATGATGTAAAGTTTGTTCCTACCAAATATATTGTTGTTAAAGAGTTGGTGGTGTCACTCAGTGACGAGATATGTGTGTGGATGGTACGGAGATACACCGGGGGCTTAGGAGATAAGAGAAGATCAGATTGATCTTGGGGAAATATAGAGTGCATTGTTTGGCCACGCTCTATACTCCCGACTTGACTCTTTGACTTTGCCTTTTTGCCAAGGGATCGTTATGCGTAAGCATTGTATCTATGATGCGCAGATCAACCGGCAACTATCTATACTTCTGTGAGCCATTTATGCTCGTGTGTAATTTTGTTATGCTTGTGAGAGTTGTCTGTACTTATGTGTGATCCTTTCATGGATTGAAAGATGGGATTGATAGTGTATCCTAGGTGCATGAGCATTTCAAATGTGGCAAAAATAAACGAATGAAACACAAACATGTATTGTGTGTTTTTAGTGTGAGTAATGTGATTTGTGGAAATTGTTTGAAATTTCTGTGTGGGATACTTTATAAAAAAAAATGAAATGTTTAACTATAAATGTTACATATGGTTTTAGATTGTAGAGGTTGGAAAAATTTTCGGTTTAATGTTCTGGAGTGATGAGAAAAGGAAACTCATCCTTACTGTTATATTTCAGGCAATGATGGAACAATTGTGGTGGAGGAACCACAGTTTGATTGAGTATCATATACATATGTATGGAAGAATGCTGCCCTCCGGGAGGGGTATGATCTTGTATAAGAAAGTTAGGAATTTTGGGTACCTGCTCTGATTAGGATTTGCTTTATTTTGAGATGTAAAAATTTAAATTAAGTTCTAATCGTTTAAGGGTACCAACTTTATGTAATTATAATATGATCCTTGTTGGATTAGTTATTTTGAAAAACAATGTATTATGATTATGAATGTTATGTATGAACATGTTCGACACCTTATTTATATATATTTATTCACGCATGAGCAATTTTAAAGTTCATTGTCATAAAGAAATAATATTGTAAAAAAAAAAATTTATTCCCATTTTTGAGAAATTAAATAAATTAGAAAAAAAATGACGTTACAATTAGGTGGTATCAGAGCAGTTTAGTCCATATCGGACTGGGGGTATGGGATTAGTATGCTTTTGCTGTGTGACTTAGTATTTTGTTAAATCAATAGTATAAATAATTGATTGGCGTGATGACATATTTAATAATTTAAATAGGGATTTGTTTGAATCAATTAAGTTTGATAGTATAAATATGTGTGATCAGTAGGAAAGATAACTGAAAATGATAATAAATATAATAGTGATGATAATGTAATTTCTTGTGGAACTAAATATTTTGGTTTTAGGGAATCATGACTAGTAAATCTACTGGAACGACAAAGGAACTTCTTGCTCGTATGACTCAAGTATTAGAGGCATTAGTACATGACCTTGGGGCAGAACCCGTTGAGTATCGTGGACTATCTGCATTCACCAAGCATAATCCACCAGGGTTTGAGGGAAGGTTTAATCCAGAAGGAGCGCAAAGATGGATAGCTGACATCGAGAAATTTTTTACTGCAATGGGTTGTCAAGAGGAACATAGAGTGGTCTATGCTACTTACATGTTGTCTGGAGAAGCTGAAGATTGGTGGAGATTTGCCAGTCAAACCTTGCCCAGGAATGGTGAATATGTGGAATGGGAAGCAGAATGCTCGAGAATTCTCGAGAGTTCTTAGGAAAATATTTCCCTAGAGACCTAAAGAAGCAGAATGCTCGAGAATTCTTAGAATTGAAGCAAGGAAGTATGACAGTGGGAGAGTATGCTGCTAGATTTCATGAACTAATGAAGTACTGGCCACATTATCAACATGAAGGTGGAGGTGAAGATCTCTGTGCACAATTTGAGAATGGTCTTCGATCTGACATTCGCACTGCAGTAAGCGTATTCCAACTTACTGATTTACCAACCTTGGTCAGCAAGTGTAGAATCTATGAGGCAAGTGTTAAGGGGAAGACTGTAGATATTAGGATGGGAGGACCTATTCGACACGACAAGAGGCCGCCACAGTTTCAGAAAGGACCGTACCAAAGACCTGTTCATACACAGTCTAGTGGGGTTTCTATTCATAGTACCACTAATAGCAACAAAAGTTATCGTGGTCCACTAAAATGCTTCGGATGTGAAGGTCCTCATATGGTGAAAGATTGCCGAAGCGCCTTCGACTGCAGTTATTGTGGAAAGAAAGGACATTACTGTTAACAATTGTTGGTGCACTGCACGCGAAAAGTGGAAACACTAGTGTGGGAAATCAATCGGTGAACAAAAGTAATCAGACATTGACAAAACCCAAGGTGGACGGCAAAGTGTTTGCCATGAGTGGATCAGAAGCAACAAAATCTGATGAGCTTATTCGAGGTAAATGTATTATTAAAGGCAAACTAGTTGATGTTTTATATGAATCAGGTGCAATACATTCATTCATTTCCATTTATTGTGCTGAGAACCTTGATTTGCCTATGACTTGTTTATCCTATAGTATGATGGTGTCTACTCCTACTGATGGTCCAGTCATCACTCGTCATGCATGTGTTGGTTGTTCTTTGTTGACACATGGGAGAATATTTTTGGTTGACTTGATTTGTTTACTGTTTTCCCATCTTGATGTTGTGTTGGGTATGGATTGGTTGTCGTCCAACCATGTACTCCTTGATTGTTAAGAAAAGTATTTAATCTTTGGAGTGGATTCACCAAAGATTTCTAGTTTGTCAAGTGAAAATGGTCCGAAGAACATGATCACCGCTAAGGCTTTCATGATTCTATTCTCAGCAAAAGTCAAAGAAGTAATTCGAGTAGAAGATATTCCGGTTGTGAGTGAATTTTCTGAAGTATTCCCTGAAAACATTACTGAATTACCACCTGAAAGAGAGATGGAATTTGCTATTGACTTGGTCCCTGGAGCGAGTCCTATCTCCATTGCACCGTATCGAATGGCACCGGTGGAACTTGCTGAAGTGAAGAAGCAAGTGGAAGAATTGTTGCAAAAACAATTTGTACGACCTAGTGTTTCACCTTGGGGAGCACCAGTATTACTGGTAAAGAAAAAGGACGGGACCATGCGCATGTGTGTTGACTATCGTCAATTGAATAAGGTGACTATAAAGAATAAATATCCTCTTCCTAGGATCGATGACTTAATGGATCAGCTGCGAGGGGCATCAGTATTTTCTAAGATCGATTTACGATCTGGCTACCACCAAATTCGAGTGAAAACTGATGATATACCTAAGACAACTTTTCGAACTCGATATGGTCATTTTGAGTATTTGGTTATGCCATTTGGTGTAACTAACGCTCCTGCTATATTCATGGACTACATGAATAGAATATTCCACAAATACTTGGACCAGTTTGTAGTAGTATTCATTGACGACATCTTGGTTTATTCAAAGAGTCTTGAGGAGCATGCACGACATTTAGAAATTGTTTTACAGATTCTCCAAGACAGGAAACTTTATGCAAAACTGTCAAAATGTGAGTTTTGGTTATCTCAAGTACAATTTTTGGGACATGTGATTTCAAAGCAAGGAATTATGGTAGACCCAGCAAAAGTTGAAGCAGTGTCCCAGTGGGTAAGACCTACAACACCTACTGAGATTCGAAGTTTCTTAGGGTTAGCTGGTTATTATAGAAAATTCATTGAAGGATTTTCTAAATTAGCTTTACCCCTAACAAAACTCACTCGTAAGGATCAGGAGTTTAGGTGGAATGATGAGTGTGAAGTCAATTTTCAGAAGCTCAAAGAAAGGTTAACTTCAGCACCTGTTTTAGTTTTACCCAATCTAGAAAGGAAATTTGACGTATATTGTGATGCTTCACGACAAGGACTGGGATGTGTGCTTATGCAAGATAAGAAGGTTGTAGCTTATGCTTCTAGACAACTCCGACCTCATGAGGTGAATTATCCAACGCATGATTTAGAGCTTGCAGCTGTGGTATTTGCATTAAAGATTTGGAGGCATTATCTCTATGGAACTAGATTTGAGGTTTTCAGTGATCATAAAAATTTAAAGTATTTATTTGATCAAAAAGAGTTGAACATGCGTCAGAGAAGATTGATGGAGTTTCTAAAAGATTATGACTTTGAGTTGTCATATCACCCTGGTAAAGCAAATATAGTGGTTGATGCGTTGAGTCGGAAATCCCTTCATATTTCTGCAATGATGGTGAAAGAGTTGCAATTAATAGAAGAATTTCGAGATTTGAGTTTGGCAGTAGAAGTGCGTCCTAAAAGTCTATACCTTGGTGCTTTGCAGATCCATAATGATTTTCTCATGCAAATTAGAAATGCCCAAACGGAAGATAATTATCTGCAAGAGTGGATGGATAAGAGGGAAGAGAGGAAAGACAAAAATTTTTATCGTGATGCTACTGGGCTAATAAGGTTTAGAAAATGAGTTTGTGTTCCTCAAGTAGATGAAATAAAGAAGATGATTTTAGAAGAAGCACATCGGAGTAAATTAAGTTTTCATCCAGGTATTACTAAGATGTACCATGACTTAAAGGAAAATTTTTGGTGGCATGGCATGAAAAAGGACATTGCAAACTTTGTATCAAAATGTTTGATTTGTAGGAAGTCAAAGACAGAACACCAAAGATCTCCTGGAGAGCTGCAAGCATTGGATATTCCTGAGTGGAAGTGGGATAACATTTCCATGGACTTTGTGTCCGGATTGCCGAAGACCAAACATAATCATGATGCAGTATGGGTGATTGTAGATAGATTAACTAAAACTGCCCATTTTCTTCCCATGAACATGAAGTATAAGCTAGAGAGGCTTGCAGAATTGTATGTTAAAGAAATTGTGAGACTACATGGAGTTCCTGCCAGTATTATATCTGATAGAGATCCACGATTTACTTCAAAATTCTGGGAGAGCCTACAAAGGGCATTAGGAACAAAATTGAAAATGAGTTCAACTTATCATCCACAGACAGATGGACAGACGGAACGTACTATTCAAACTCTAGAAGACTTGTTACGAGCTTATGTGATGGAACAACAGGGAGCATGGGATGAAAGCTTACCATTAGTAGAGTTTACTTACAATAATAGCTTCCACTCTAGTATTGGAATGACACCATAAGAAGCTTTGTATGGTAGAAAATGTAGGACATCGTTGTGCTGGTATGAGATGGGAGAAAGTTTGTTGTTGGTGCCTGATTTATTGCAGAAACAAATGGACCAAATTAAGATGATTAAGGAGAAGATAAAGCTGCTCAAGATCGACAAAAAAGTTACTATGATAAGAGAAGAAAACCTTTGGAATTCCAAGTGGGTGAACATGTGTTTTTAAAGGTTTCTCCTACTACTGGAGTTGGTCGAGCCTTAAAGACTAGAAAACTATCCCCAAAATTCATTGGACCTTTTGAGATCTTGAAGAAGATTGGTTCAGTGGCTTATCAGTTGGCCTTACCACCTAACCTCTCAAACCTACATTCAGTGTTTCATATATCTCAATTGCGTAAGTATATTGTTGATCCTTCTCATGTGATTGAACTTGATCCTATCCAAGTTCGAGAGAACTTATCCTACGAGGTATCACCCATAAGAATTGTCGATCACCGATTTAAACAACTGCGAGGAAAGACTATTGCATTGGTTAAAGTGATATGGGATCTAAATCATAAAGAGAATGCCACTTGGGAGCTTGAAGACAAGATGAAAGAGTCTTATCCTTATCTTTTTGATACTTAGTGAATTTCGGGGCGAAATTCCTAAAAGGGTGGGTGAATTGTAACATCCAAGTATTTCCCAAAAATATTTCATTAATATAATAAAATATTTTGTCATTAACTTTAATAAAATGGTATTATGAGTTATTTTAAGACTTGATAATTTTTAAAGATATTAATAAATAATATATATATATATATATATATATATATATTATGAAATTTTTAATAGAGTGAAATAGATAAATTTACAATTGAGTTTAAAATCAAGTAATAATAATAATAAGAGTAATATTATTAAGCAAAATTAGTAATATAATTTACCATTGATGAAATGATTTAATTGGTAAGTGAAAAAGTAAGTGAGGGTAATTTTGGAAAGGAGGTTAAATTTAAAGAAGAGAAAGATCAATTTTCTTTCTCACTTACGGAAGCCATTTTGGGAGCACGGGAGGAAGAAGAGAAGCTTGATTTTGCTCGCCCACACCATCTTGGTTCATCCTTTTTGCAATTAAGAGTAAGATCCATGAAATTAAAGCATTGGATTTCAATATTATCTCCTAAAATCTTCTTAATCTCAAATATATAGTCATTTTGATGCTTATAGGAGACAAACTTTTCTTGAACTAAGGATCTCCATTTTCTTGTTTGAAAGCTTCATTTGAGGTAAGGAGAGTCTTCTTGTCATCAACCCTAGGCTAAACCATCATTTATCTCACTTCTACATTCATTGGAACCAAATTAAAATGTTTTATAAAAATTTTGTATGGTTATTCTAGTATATTTAGATACTCTACAATGATCCTTTCATATTTTAGAGTTTAGAAATGGATTCCTTGGATGTTAAAACCTAGAGTTATCCATACAAATCACTTAAATTGGATTTTTCTAGAGGAAGATGATGAAATATGTGTTGAGAGATGTTATTGGACAAGAATCTGCATGTGAATAGAATCTTTGGGAAATTATGTAAAACTATTTACTTGGTATTTAATTCTGAAATTTTGATTACATGTTCCTTTATATGTCTAGTTTTATTGTGATTTATTTCAAAATTTTTTGACCAGTTGATTTTCGATGAAAAATCTTGGAAGTAAATATGTTTTGAGTTGGGTGAAACAGAATTGTTATGTTCGCTCAGCAACTTTGAAAAATCATAGAAAATCAAAATTGAAGTTTTTTTGAGATGAATTTTTTATCATAGTTGTGATTGTAGGTATTTGTTAAGTATATTTATTTTCATAATTTTATGACCATTATTTTATTTTATAAAAATATATCTTTGAGTAATGCCACTGATAGTGGAATCTTCAAAACGTATGAAAATGGAGGAAAGTTTTGAATAACTTAGAAATCTTTAAATTTTGAATTATAATTTTTATTATAATCCTAAAATATATGTATTTTGGACTGGAAAATTTCATAGAATTTGGAGTTAGTTTAGATGGCAAAGAATTTTTCCAAAGTTACACTTTTCTAATGCTTATGATAGATTTTTCTTCCTAGAGAAGTGTAAACAAAACTTTAGTTCTGGACCTATTATTTATTTTATGAGTATGTATGATGTGAGAATGATAGTGTAATGAGACATTTTGGGACACAAGATTAGAATAACAAGAGTTTAGAAAATTTGATGGATCGCAATGTGTGCTGAGTCCGAGAGTGTCCGACTCTCGGCAAATTTTTATTGTTCTTGTTTGATGCAGGAAAATGTGTTTATAAATTTGATTTGAATGTATTTGTAAATTGGGAAATGTCCAAATTACAAAGGAGACTCTGTCAAAATTTTGAAATTGATGAAAAATAAATAAAGCTTAATAAGAATGGTATAAAGAAACGTTATGAATAGTTAATGCATTCATAATCATGGTAGTTAGTGGAAATCATGTCTATAAGCTGTTTGTACTATGTGCTGAGTCTAAGTCAGAGATGTTGGTCATCTAAAAAAAAAAAGGTATTATGTCGATAGTGATATGGTCTGTATGATGTAAAGTTTGTTCCTACCAAATATATTGTTGTTAAAGAGTTGGTGGTGTCACTCAATGACGAGATATGTGTGTGGATGGTACGGAGATACACCGGGGGCTTAGGAGATAAGAGAAGATCAGATTGATCTTGGGGAAATATAGAGTGCATTGTTTGGCCACGCTCTATACTCCCGACTTGACTCTTTGACTTTGCCTTTTTGCCAAGGGATCGTTATGCGTAAGCATTGTATCTGTGATGCGCAGATCAACCGGCAACTATCTATACTTCTGTGAGCCATTTATGCTCGTGTGTAATTTTGTTATGCTTGTGAGAGTTGTCTGTACTTATGTGTGATCCTTTCATGGATTGAAAGATGAGATTGATAGTGTATCCTAGGTGCATGAGCATTTCAAATGTGGCAAAAATGAACGAATGAAACACAAACATGTATTGTGTGTTTTTAGTGTGAGTAATGTGATTTGTGGAAATTGTTTGAAATTTCTGTTTGGGATACTTTATAAAAAAAAATGAAATGTTTGACTATAAATGTTACATATGGTTTTAGATTGTAGAGGTTGGAAAAATTTTCGGTTTAATGTTCTGGAGTGATGAGAAAAGGAAACTCATCCTTACTGTTATATTTCAGGTAATGATGGAACAATTGTGGTGGAGGAACCACAGTTTGATTGAGTATCATATACATATGTATGGAAGAATGCTGCCCTCCGGGAGGGTATGATCTTGTATAAGAAAGTTAGAAATTTTGGGTACCTGCTCTGATTAGGATTTGCTTTATTTTGAGATGTAAAAATTTAAATTAAGTTCTAATCGTTTAAGGGTACCAACTTTATGTAATTATAATATAATCCTTGTTGGATTAGTTATTTTGAAAAACAGTGTATTATGATTATGAATGTTATGTATGAACATGTTCGACACCTTATTTATATATATTTATTCACGCATGACCAATTTTAAAGTTCATTGTCATAAAGAAATAATATTGTAAAAAAAAAAATTTATTCCTATTTTTGAGAAATTAAATAAATTAGAAAACAAAATGACGTTACACAAGGGGAGACCATGTATTTTTTAGAATCAGACCTACTACTAGAGTAGGAAGAAGGACAATTAAGTCTAAGAAGTTGACTCCCAAGTTTATTGGCCCATATCAGATTTTGAAGAAGGTAGGTCCAGTGGCATATCAGTTAGCGTTGTCACCTCATTTGGTGAATCTGCACAATGTATTTCATGTATCTCAGTTGAGAAAATATTTGCATGACCCTAGTCATGTCCTGAAGTCAGACGATGTGCAGATTAGAGAAGTGAGGATAGAGGATTCTCAGCTGAAGCAACTTAAAGATAAAATCATCTCAAGGGTGAAGGTAGTATGGGATCAGAAATCCGGAGACTTTACTTGGGAGATGGAGGATCATATGCGAGAGTCCTATCTATATCTATTCCCAAGTAAGTTCATTTTCAAGGACGAAAATTTTTGTGGAGGGGAGATTGTGACGTGATGTTTTATTATTATATATTATAAAAATATTACCTGTGTAAGAAAACTTTGTAATGAAGTTTTCCTCATGCACAGTAAAAATTTTCTTTTATATATGAATGTATAGAAAGGGGGGTGGAGGCAGGAAATTTCAGCAAGTAGTTCTCCCTCTCATCCTTCTTTTTCTTTTGTCTAAATTTCAAGCAACGAGACTCTACTCGTGCAGGATCCGGTGAAATGGAAGAGATCTTGGATTAAATAGGAAAGCTTCGGTAGAAATACAACATTAAGTAAGGGGAAGTTTAATTCATTCAATATATGAAACTGAATTGTTGGGTACTCGTGAATAAGGAATAGGAATAGAAACATGAATTGTTTGAATGTCTGATTTTGAAGAATTTCTAATTTTGATAACTGCTCTTAGTTTGAAAATTTTGAAATTCTTGAAATTAAGGATGTATTATATGATAAAATTGTTGTTTTTGACTTAAATTAAACATATTTCATGTTTAATTTCGATTTGAAACTAGTTTGGTTGCCTGAAACTTGGAAATTAGAAATCTGGAAAAATCTAGCATGGTTATTGGGCGGAGGAAGAAGAAAGGGATATGGTGGGGATTTTTAAAAAAGATCAAGGGTAAAATAGTCATTTTGCATCCTAGGGACATAAATGAAATTTTCAAAAATGTCCAAGGGTAAAATAGTCATTTCCAGGACATGGAAGGAATTTTCGAAAATATCCAAGGGTAAATAGTCATTTTCGGGACATGGAAGGAAATTTTGAAAATATCCAAGGGTAAAATAGTCATTTTTGGGACATGGAAGGAATTTTCGAAAATGTATAAGGGTAAAATAGTCATTTAGGGGCATACATAGAATTTTAAGAAAAGATTAAGGGCAAAAGAGTAATTTAATAATTTCGGGATGAAAATGGAATAATAGAAAATATTTAAAGGTATAATTGGAATTTTAGAAATAAAGTAAAGGTATGTTAAGATAAATAATTAAAATATAGAATGAAATTAGAAATTTTTAAGATTCAGTAGTGTGTTGTGACGTGTGTGGATCAGATTGAGTCTAAGTGTTGATGTCCAGAATAAGTCATGAGATGTTATGTATTAGCTAGACTGAGCCGGAGGGTTGGTGCCTAGAATCAGTCAAATACTATTATTTATTGACCCGAATGAGCCGTGAGGACAGGTGGTCTAGAATCCGACAGATGTGAATGATTTTTGTTGTGTTTGAATGGTACCCGGGGTGATACAAAGTACATTAGTGTAATAACTATGTCGGAGGATTCTGAATGAGGTCCTAGACTTCACTGATTGATTGGGTCAGGTAGATTACGAGATCAAGTGGTGAAAAGTCGATAGGGGATGACTGGTGGCGCGCTCGGAGGGGTACTCCAGTATGAGTGATGAAGGACACCAGTAATCCTATTCTGTGTGGAGGGTGGTCAGAATGGTATTGCGGGTGCCGATCACAATGTGCCCACAGATGATAGTCTCTAAGTTTGAGCATAGTTAGGGTAGACTTCCAGAAGACGTCTTAGTGTATTGATAATTTGTAATTGATGATAATATGTAATTATTACTCCTATATCTGTTTTATTATATCGAATGATTTAATACTTACGCCAATTTTTCCATGTGGATGAGACTGCGATGATCACTTTTATGTGGGAGCAGATCAGGAGTTAAGAGATGAAGATGCGACTACTAGACAACAGAGATAATTCAGTGGGGTAGCTTTGTGGGAGCTACTTTTGCATGTATCTATATAAATAAATTATGTTACTATGTTTTGAGGTTCCGTCAATGAACCGAGATTTCAGTCTATATTACAATTACAATAATATAATGTAATATAAATGTTGTTATTTACTTACTTACTATTTTACAAAAATATTATTATAGTAGCAATTTCTAAAGTCGTTACAAGCTTAGATAAAAAAATTATGAATTAAATTAAATAATATTTATATTTTACTCCGTTTTTAAGATCTATGTAGATTAGTTTATAAATTTATGAATTGTTTAATTCTATAAAATAATAATCATTTTAAAAATAAAAATAAAAATGATATTATTTTATTAAAAATATATATATTATAAATTAATTTGATAAGGTTTATTTGTTTTAACAATAAATATTAAAGTAAATCTTTAATAATTATTTATAATAATTAAGATTTATTATTATTTTAAATTAAAATTACTTAAAAAAATAATGATAAAAATAGAGAATAAATTTATAATTTTACTTTGAGATTAAATAAACATTTTTTATAATTTATATATTAATTATTAGATAAAATCTTATTTTATTAATATAACTTTAATTTTAAAAATGTTTTTTATTATTAATCAGATCAAAATCAGTTTATTAAAATTAGATTAAACTAAAATTTATAACTTGTTTTAAAATAAAAGTTTTTTCTAGATTAGACCTAATTAAACTAAACCATCCATTTTTTGAGTTTTATTAATGTGTTATTTTATATTGTTTAATCAACATCTTCTAGTGATTCCTTCTTCGATCTTTGACGCTTTGTGTATAATTGACTACCATAAAATATAGTTTTGGTAGGTATAAACTTGAATGTGAAAGTGTTTGGTTTTGACTTCTGTTAATGCCCATTGAAAAGAAAAATTTAAATCTAAATTGCAAGTTGTTTACATTAATTTTAGTTTTTCTCGAAGAATCTTTTGTTGTTTTGGATGAGTGCATATTCAAATTATTTTATTATTTTTTTGCCCAAATAAGTGCATATTCTAGTTACAAGCATCTTGTCTCACTGTATAATATAACCCTCACTTAGTACTCTTTTATTCAAAAAATAAAGATTAGTTAATAATAATAATTCTCCTAAACTTAATTATTTAGTTTTGACCATTGTTAAAAAATAAAATAATTGTAGTTTTGTTATTCAAGTAAATATTCTAAATTTAAATGTTATCTATAAATTTGTTTTTGTTTGCTTTCAAAATTGTCATATTCGTTCTATCTTAAACTTTGATGAACTCGGTTGTTAATTAAAAAAAAGTGTGATTTTAGTCTAATTTTAATATTTACGTTTAATATTTAGTGATAATTTTCACTACAATAAAATTAAAAAATTGACTACAAGATAATATTTTCTTTACTATCACAAAAATATAAAAAGACTAAAAAAATCAATTAATTCAAATAAGAAAAATAATATTTTAACATCTTGTTTTTATAAATATAGATAATTTTAAAATAATAATATTTTGATTAATGGATGGAGAAAAGACGAAAATAAATAAATAAATAATGATATAAAAATCTAAAAATTGGTTATTGAATGATTGTTTTTATTTTTTATGCCGTATCAAAATATCAACATTCTTAAAATAAATATTAAATTAATTTTAATATATACTAAATAAATAACATATTTATCTTAAAATTAATATATATATATATATATATATATATATATATATATATATCATTCTACCATTTTAAAAAATTATTTTAGGTATGAAAACTAAGTTTAAAATCATCACGTGCCTTTTACACATACAAGATCCAAAGAAGCAAAAAATGTTATGTAAAATTGTGTCAAGTTTGAAATAAAAGAAAAAGAAAACATTTTTTAGGTAAGAAAGCTAGGTTTCAAATCTTCACATGGCTCTCTCACACATGTCCAAAGAAGCAACAATACATTGGGTGAAGAAAATGTTTGAGGCCTAAACTCTTGAGGAACCCTACTTTGTTTAGTACTTTTACACACCCATAGTTGAGTCCTCTACGCTAAATTACTCCCTAGATTTTCTATCTTGGTGTAAGTAAAAGTTGTGGCAACACCATTCATGAACTTGTTTGGCTTCTTATGCCAATTTTTTTTTTTAATTTTATTTTATCACCTATAATAGTTTCCTGAGTAGTTTTAGGGTCTTCCTATTTGATGAAAGATAGTTTTTTTAGGTGGAAGGTTGGTGAAGGTATTGACATAATTAGGAGATAATAGAGGGAGAGGGGGTTGTGTCCATAAATTTAATTCAACTTTAAAATAATGCTATACCAAATTCAAAACTTATCTAACATTAATATAATATTATTTAGGTTAAAATAATTGGGATTGTCTTATTATATTGTATTATAAATATTAAAGGTATGTTTAAAACTTAAAAAAAAAAAAACAGAAACAAAACCAATTATTTATTGAATTTTTTAATTTTTAAATAATATAAATATTTAAACTAAAAATATATAATTCAATCATAAAAAATAATTTATAAAATAAGATTATATGTTAAAAGTCTCGCCAGTGCTATTCTCTTGAGTTACTTGATACTGGAAAGTTCTTTTAAAGTTCGGTTGCATACTTGATGAGATGCATGAAGCAGAAGATGTTTATGTAGTTTGTTGTTTAGAAGGACAGTACTATCTAAATTTCCTTCCTTTGCAGACTCATCATTGGAAAAATTATTGAACTCATTTTCTAAAAGTTCATTCTTCTCAGTAAATTGTTTCATTCCTTTCCTTCCTTCCTCCATTTCCTCTTTGTCCACAACCTCAGTTTTATCCTTCATCAAAATACCTTTTTGATGTTGATATGGTTTCTTGTTTAGAAGAAAGGTAGTACTATCTAAAATCCCTTTCTTTGTAGAATCATCATCAGAAAAATTATTGAGCTCATTTTCGAAAAGTGCATTCCTCTCAGGAAACTGTTTCTGTCCTTTGCTTCCCTCTTTCATTTTTTCTTTGTCCATATTTTCGATTTTATCATTTATCAAAATCGTTTTATTATTTATCAAAATATTTCTTGGACGCTTACGTGGTATCAGAACTAAAGTCTATATCTTTTCAATTATTATCACGGGTCAAAAATTGTCCTTTAGTTGTGTCAAAAGTACTCTTTACTCGATATGATAGACTTTCGATCTTACATCGCCTACCTCATATTATTTTGTATGATTTAAATATATATTAGACTACTCCATATATTGCTAATTGTTATATGTTGGAACCTTAACATTATATATTATACATTGATAAATGATTAAATATTATGGTAAATTTTTTCTCTTATATTATAATTTAATAGAGAAGTAAATCTTACTACCTCTTATACTATAATTTAATAGTATATTTTATTTAAAATAACATTTTAAACACATAAAATCTAATGTCAATCTTATCATTGAGAAATCATATATAACAACTAAATATTTTAATATCTATTTTATCTTAGAAATATTGTATATATATATATATAACAATTAAATATTATAATTTAATAGAGAAGTAAATCTTACTACCTCTTATACTATAATTTAATAGTATATTTTATTTAAAATAAAATTTTAAACACATAAAATCTAATGTCAATCTTATCATTGAGAAATCATATATAACAACTAAATATTTTAATATCTATTTTATCTTAGAGATATTGTATATATATAACAATTAAATATCCATGGTAATTTTTAGTTTTAAGTTTTGAAATTTTAAAACTAAAACTTTTTTTACTATTTGTTTTCATAATTTTATTTTTAAAAAGTTGTTGTAAATAAAGATGGATAAAATAATCTTATCTTGTTCCATATAAAATATGTAAAATAATTATAAAATTTAAAATAATTTGTTTTTTTAATATAAATTTCTACTACAAAATAACAACAATAACATTTAATTAACTACATAAAAAAATACAAAATTTTTAATATTTTAAATGTCATACTAATAAATTATACTCTAGATTATGTAAAATATAAATTGATATACAAAAAAGAATAATTTAAAATAAAAAGTGAAAATAAAATGTAAATAAATCATTATTTACCATTTATAGTTTGAAAGAAACAACAATCATACTTACATGTTATTCGAAGTTTTATGAAGTCAAAAACACTTTTACTCAGTTATTCTAACTAACTCATCAAAGTCCTTAAAACTTATGTCTAAATTTCCACTGTAAAAGAACATAGAAGACCAAACCAAACACACACACACACAAAAAGTTTCAAAATATTCTAATATCTAGACTTGGAGAAAATATGATTCATGAAAATGCAACCATACATGGATTAACAGTAACATAGCATAGCCGTATGAGCTTCAGTTTCACTCGCAGAAGCAGCAAAGGATAACACTATGTGAGGACATGATAGAATGAACACGAATGAATGAAGATTAGGGATTTGTCCTTGCACTGCATTCCAAACAAGCATCCAATTCTCAAACTTTTCTCCACTGATCAACATTTTCTTCACGTTTCAGATAAAAAATTTGATTTTTATTAACAAAATCTGTTCTTGTTGTTTGTGGGGCATTTCAAACCAAACCCAAGATGAACCTTTTACTCCCACAACACCACCACCTTTCATTCTCTCAATCCTCCTTTTTCCACAACCCCATCAAAACCCTCCAAGTCCTTCCCAATCCTCCCGCGCGTGTGAGCACCGTAATTCGTATGGGCGGGGGTCCCCGCACGTACCCGGGTGGCGTGTCAAAGTGGGTGTGGAAGCGCATGCAGGCGAAGAAGGCGAAGCAGCTGCTCAAGGCGCGGCTGAGCCGGGAGCGGCAGATATACGAGATGCGGAAGCGGGCGGAGCTGAAGGCGGCGGTGTCCGAGCTGGAGCGGCCGTGGGAAGTGGTGCAGAGAGCGGCGGCGGCGCCCAATTTGTTCTCTGTTGGGGCTGATGAGCAGGTGAAGGTTCTTGCCGACAGGTTTCAGAGGCCTGGTGGGTTTGATATGTGGAGTGAGAGAGATGGACCTGTGTTGTTTGAGACCCCTGATGAGTTGCCATCTGCTAGGTTTTTCCCCAAAGGGGTGGTGCATAGTGTGAAGCCTTATAGGAGAGTTGATGGGTATGGGCTGGTGAAGGGAGGGTATGATGTGGATGGAGAGGGGGGGGTTGATGGGAAAGGGAGTTTGGTAAAGGGGAGTGATTTTGATGATAAGATGAGTGAAAAGGGAAATGAAGGAAAGGAGATTGAGTTTGGTGGAAAGTTGAGTGAAAAGGGGAATGGGAGGAATAGAAGTGAATTTGGTGTAGGTTTGAGTGAAATGGGAAATGGGGATGTAAGAGTGGCTTTGTTGGAGGATGTTGATGCGTTTGAATTGGAAGGTGATGATGGAGATTTTTCATCTTCTGATGTGAATTATGGGGGAAATGGAGTGAAGGGTGAGGATGATGTTGGATTGAGAAGGAATTGGAATGGGAGGAGGTTTTTGTCTGATGATGTTGGTAGAGATAGAGTGAAGTCTTCTCAACTGAGTTATCGAGTGGATGGTGATGGTAGATCAAGAAGGAATGGGAAAGGAAGGAGGTCTTTGTCTGCAAATGTTGATCAGGCTAGCCGTGGAGAGCAATCTTCTCCTTTGAATTATGGGAGGGATGGAGCTGATGGTGATGGTAGATCGAGAAGAAATGCGAATGGAAGGAGGCTTTTGTCTGATGATGTTGGTAGGTCTGGCAATGGAGGGCGATCTTCTCGATTGAATTATCAAAGGAATGGATTGAATGTCGATGGAAGAATGAGGAGGAATCCAAATGGAACTAAGAACGCTGCGATGGGTGTTGATGGGGCCGATGGTGGAGAGCATTCTCCTCGATCTTCGAATTTTGGGAGGAATGGAGCAAATTTTGATGGCAGGTTGGGAAGTAGGGGAAGTGGAAGGAGGGTTTTCTCCAAGAATGTTGATGGGGCAAATGATTTGTATTCAGGGGGAGCTGGTTCTGTCAGGAAACAGAGAGGGGCTAATTCCATTAGAGGCAAAAGTCGAGGAAAGTATACTAACAGGACTTCAGAGTATGTTTCACCAAGAGGTAAAGGTGCAAATTCTGAAGTTTATGACATGGGTTTGCAACAAGATGGGAGTTATGGGTTCCTGCAGAAGCATGAGCAACCTGACTCTACAAGTTGGTAGTCTAATCATGGTAGTGGATCAACAAGTTTTGCTACTGGCAAAAGGTTTGCACGAGGAAGACTACTGATGTCATTTAGGAAAGTGAAGCTTAGTTGTATCTGATCTGCATATGTGGCAAATCAAAATTGGACTAGGCTAGGACTAGTCAAATGGCATTGTGTGACAGTATATTTTGTATATATATTTCATTTGAATATCAAACGATAACATTGAAATTTTAGTCAAAGTCTTTACTTATTATTTTATTGTTAGCAGATGCATTTATATATAATCTTTTTGTTGCAATGAACTGAAGCTCATAGAAATTATAATTTTTATGACAAGGGACAAATGTATCATAAATGTAGGATGCA
This sequence comes from Sphenostylis stenocarpa, assembly GCA_963425845.1. Classification (NCBI taxonomy): domain Eukaryota; kingdom Viridiplantae; phylum Streptophyta; class Magnoliopsida; order Fabales; family Fabaceae; genus Sphenostylis; species Sphenostylis stenocarpa. The sequence goes on from OY731401.1 coordinate 44,921,157, forward strand.
CTTTTTGAGCGAATTGAGATTCATAAATTGGTGGAATAGAATTCTTAGTCTTAATCCAAAAACAAATTCCAATGAGATACATTTTAATTCCTTCAATAGAAAATGCACTTGCACATTTGAACGATAATAAGGATGTAGATGATTATATCTGGTATGTAATTTCATTGAATAATTTAACTCCAAATGTGTGGGTTTCCTTCACTGGTCTATCATGGAGTGTAGATCAAGCTACCTGAGTTAGTTTTCAGTTAGTTTAGCCTGTTGTAACTGTTTCTGTTCTTGTAGATCAATCTACCAGTAGCTATGTAATATTTATTGTAAGAGAATTCTAAATGCAATGAGAAATCAAATATTCTTGCTTCAATTCTGTCTCTCTCCTCTCTCTTCTATATAAACTCTAACAGAGAGTTCCAAGAAGTGTAGACATCTCATCGGTAAATAAATCTTTTCTTCTTTAATTTCATTATCTTTACATTATATCCTTATTGATTTGCAGGTGATGAATAATTGAACTCTTCATCCGTGAAGATGTTGCTTTTCATTTTTCCTAACAAACAAAAAAGAAGAGCGAAATAATGTTAAAACTATTTAATATGCATTTTCCAGGAAGTCAAACACAAGATCCTCTTTCTTGTGGAGATCTTGGAACCTTTTCTTGATCCTGCCATTGCTGTATCAAAAAGCAAAATAGTATTTGGAGATTCAGCTTCTTCATTTTCAGAAAAGTAGGAACATAACCATACAATTGTTCTATATAGTGAGGTCGGGCACAGTTCTTTAGAGAAAGGAATCAATACAACATGGGCTTATTTTTATTTTAGCATCAACCTTTCCTGATTTATCTAACCGATATTGGAGAGAGTTTTTCCAGTCTTTATTGAATCTGCCAAACTTTGGTGCTTTTTCCCCAACAACTTCTTTCTTTGATTATCTCAGTGCATTTCAGTGTGTCAAGAATAATTGCAAATTACTATTAGCGAATGCATTAACAGAATTTGGTGTGATTCCTCTTCAGCTGCTTCCTTATCCTCATTCAAATCGTCATGGACTTTCTGAAGATATCTTCAAACCAAATTCATGGTTTGTTAGTAATGTCTGTCTCATTGCCTGTGAGAATGATGTTCATAATGTACAGGGTAACAACTCTATTGCTGATGTTGGTCATTGTGATTTACCTTCTGATTGTTTTTAAGGATTTTCTAAGGACATAGAGGGTCTCTTTTCGGATAAGTAGAAAACTATCTATAGCATCAGTCAAATGCTTTTTCTTTTGACATCCCTTTCTCAAAAGTTTCACAAAGCTGAAGATGATCAAAATCCTTCAACAATTAAATCATCTGAAGATTATGAAAGGCCTTCTTTGCTTCCTCAAAATTTATGGGGAAATGTTGAAAATTTGGGTTGTATAAACATAGTGTTGATATTTATCCTTGCAATGTCTGTATGAAATATGCATCATCTTATTAAATAAATCTTGTCCTGGATGGATGAAGAGGTGTGCGGACTAACTTTAACTTGAGAAATTAATGTGGTATTTGTGTGCTATAGAATCTAGTCAAGCCAGGGGCTAGAATCAGTGTTTCCAGTATAGCTGTTGTTGGCTTAAATGGAAATGTTCTAATGTTAAGCGTTGATGTATAGGGATCTGACAAATCAACTAGTAATTGGGGAATTTAAGGATTCAATACAAGGTGAAAAGAAAGAATGTGAGTTTTATTACTAGATTGATATGATCCAAGAGAAAGAGAATGTTTACAACTCAGGGCAATTTGAGAGTGTCCAGAATCTATCCAATGAAGTCTACAAACCCCTCTCCCAACTCTGACTAGACTCCAATTTAGTCTACTGTTCACAACTGAATTAGTTATAAAAACTTGGTATGAAGGTATCTGCTGTTTATTTTTATGTTGCTTTCAGAGCTTCGTGTCATTTACTTTTGCACTAAGTGCACTATCTTTCCAACATGGATAACTCAATCTCTGCATACACTGAATGTTCTTTTGTTCTGAAGCTGTTTCTGTTCTCAGTAAATTTGGCCTCTTCATGACTGAGGGAGGGTGTGATCTTAACCCATTCATATTCTTTTTTAGTTTTTGCATTTTCTCTTATATCCAGAACACTAGAAAATAGAACAGTTAAGTAGGAGGGATGTAAGATTGCACTATTTAGCGATGGTAGCAGTTGAAGTATGTTTTTGTTTTGCTCAACAATTTTATGAACATATGATCTCCAATGTTAGCCTCTTAAAGTATGAATAGAAATACTAATTTGTTAATATTGTTACACTATACATTTTACCATGTAACCAAATAAAGCATTCATCTTGATCCTCGTCTTGCAGAAACCAGAAATTATAGCTTCTACGTATTTTGGATTGATTGACGTGGTTTTGGCGATAGATGATATTTTCGTGGACAAATACAAACATGCTCTTATTCTACATTCTGAGTTAATTAATGACATAATTTACAACGTAGTACAGTCACTTTCCTTTCTCTCAAAAATTTAACTAAAACTGAACTTTGTTGCTGATTTGTTCTGTATGAACAACCATTTTATGACAGTTTAAGAGAAGAACATTTGGATTAAAAAGATTGACATTTGTGATTGCTTGATTCACTGGTATATTCTGTTACATGTTGGAAGTATTTGGATTGACATTAATGCTTCTTTCAAATATGAGCAGAGCTATAAGTGTGAAAGGTCCCACATCGACAATTTTAAACCTAGTACTAAAGAGCGTAAGATATAAAATTAATGTGTGTGACGCTGTTTTACATACTTACCTGGACGGGGTCTATGGGTGATCACGAAGGCCCATGGCCTACAGCAGTGACTTCCATTGCACATTGGAAGGGTGCTGTTTTAAGGTGTGCCCAAGTGGCACAGCCTACGTCAAAATTTGTTGCAGAGGGGGCCTGCGTTCGCGCGGCCCTTGTATTGTCGGTCATAACAATTATCATCTCTTGAATCTGATATAGTAATAATTTAAATTTTGTATTAATCAACATCTTCAACTGTTCAATGTTTGCATATTTAAAATGAAAATTGTAGTCTAGCTTCATACTAGACTAAGTTCATACCGATGTCAGATCAATTACAGGGTTCCAACAGTAATAATTTTGTATGTGTACAGTCTCTACATATATTTTAGTTGTTTCATTAAACTTTATTTGTACACGTGTCTGTAATTTGTTTCAAGTCAACGTACATTTTTCTGTTTAGTACCTGTATATGTTTATTATTATGGAAGTTAATTTTCTGAGAATATTCAGGTTTGTTGACATTTGAAATAATTATTAAATTTCATTCTAAGTAATTTCTGACTGCTAGGTAATTATGAAGGTAAATTCTCAGTAATTTATGATTAGTAGGTAGTTAAAAAGGGTACGAGAAGGAAACTTTTAAGGTTTCGATAGACCTGAATGCCTAGGAAATTATAAAATAAAAGTGGAGTACTGTTTATTTGAAAAATAACATTAAAATTTGATTTGGAAATCAGTTTAATAGCAGTATATGAAATTTGATCATCTAAAAATTTCATCAATTTTTATTGTTTGAATGTTGATGACATGATAGTGGAAAATGATAAAATGCTGTTTCAGACATAAACATAATAATCTCTACATTAACATTAGCTTTGTTGAAGTGTACCTGCAGAATATGGAGGTGGAGCAGGTGGACAATCATGTGGGGCAGGATAAGCTGGCTTACCCTGAATCAGGATTAGCAGTAGGTGGATATTCTGAATGATAGTAAGAGAGGATACCCTCCTGGTGGTGGTGGGTATGCAGGTAGAGTATTCAGCAACAAAAAGATAAAAAGAGTCTTAATTTATTGCTCATGCTGATTATCTGATTCTTGAATCTTAAATTGCTCACGTTGATTCAACTGAGAGTGAAAAACAATTTTATATTCACATTGACATTCAACCACTGGCAAGTTACAATTTCTAGAAACATCACATGTAAGTTATTAAAACGAAGCTATTCCTTCACCGTGGCTTGTATAAAGCTTACATTTCTTCCAGTAAGTCCATAATTCAAGATCATAGACAAACAAATTGTTCTTATATGAGAACTGATTTCTACACTTTCCTTGCAGATAAAAAGAATTATTTGTGAGAAGTTTATAACTTAACCCAAACAGCATTGAGAAAAAGATTAAAGAACAAAAATAAAAACAATACTTCATTTTCAGCTACTCATGTTTCTTATTCCTTCCCATTTGAAACAAGTACAAACAGTATATCTTATCTAGCAAACCCTTAAAGGATAAAGAAGAACAAGGTTTATCACAACATTCAGAATCTATCAAAGTTTAAACCCGTTATTCTTTCATCATACAATTCCAAAGGGTAAAGGAGAATCTGAACAAAAAAAGAAATGAAAAGAAAGAAATAATATTACACAATAAAAAAAACATGGAGAACCCTGCTGATACTTATACCATTAAAATTTATCAAAGAAAAAGGGAAGAAGAATCATACCATGTCAATCAAACCAAACAGAAACTAGAACACATTACCACACATAGGATTTGGTTGCCAAGTATGAAAAGAAAAGAGACGAAATCATTGTTACTCCATGCTTCCTGAAATGGAAATTGTAAGTGCTTTCTCTATAATCTGATGAAACACAGGTTCTGCTTCTTGTAATTTTATTTTATGTTATCAAGTTAAAAATTTAATGTTTATATTAATGTTAATTTTATGTAATTTCTGAATAATATATATGTATAACAGACAAAAAATTGTGCACCAAGCCATACTCAGGGGTACTACGATCATTCATGTGAGTATGTCCACCTTTTGCTCATTATTGTTAGTAGTTCATATTCTGTCCACCTTGTTTGAAGTTGATCTTTCATCAAGCCCGTGTTTCTTTCATTCATTTATATGCTTCTTTGGTTCAGTACTTATGTAGAAGACAGTACTTATTGCTAGACACATTATTGTCTAAATTTCTATAAACTTCTTTCTGTTTGCTGAGGTTTCAGACTTGATTGAATTTCTGTAGTTGAAGGCCATTAGGGATCATTCTGCGTGAAACATTAGTGCAGTGTTTATCATTGACGGCCCTATATTAATTGAAATCAGACAGGTGGTTGTTGAGAATTTTAACAATTATCCAGTTAAACAGAAAACTTGTCATTCCTCTTCTGTTTCCTCTCTTTAAGGCTGAGTTCTTTTGCTTCCTTAAGTAGTCAGCTATGACAATGGTTCCATTTTTAAGAATTATTTTCTAGATGAAATTTGTAATGATTGTTTTTGAATGATATGATTCATTGATATTGATGAGAAGCTTAGGAGAGTATTTGGTTACTTGGTTCTCCTTCCTCAATAGCTTGTTCTTGAAGGTGGTTATTATATTAGATTAATCTTTGGCACATATTTTCCTGCTCCCCAAAAGGCTGATAGAAGAAAGACTTCAATTTATAAGCTCTCAAAATTCCTAGTTTTTTTTTACCACAGAAAGATGTTTTAATTGAACAAAATAGCTGAACATACATGGCAAATTGTAATAATCTTTCTCATGACTCATTAGTTTTAGGTGTTGCTCTTTGTTTAAAGACATTGAAGCACTTCAAATTCCTGGTGTTTGTTTTTCCACAAAAGGTGTCATAATTCAACAAACTAGTTGCACATACAAGCTACATAATAATAATCTTTCTCATGACTCATTAGTTTCATGGAAACCCTCTTTCCTAGACTTGATTAGGACACATTGTGATTGGAAAGTGATTGCAAACACCAGAAGCAAGAAAACATTAGGAGAACTCCTTTACAAATATTTACCGATCTAAATGCTTGAGCTGAAAATTTGATTCCGGTACCCGCAAAAGATGTTTTTCACTTTTTTCCACTTGGTTCCCGATACTATGAAAATACATGTATTTAGATTTTGTGTTAAGTGACATGGCATAATCAAATTATGCAGTGTGACAATGATCCATTGGCAATGTACAACTTTTATGAAGTAAAACCAGTGATAGAATTGTGATATTCTTTTGTAGGCATTGCTAATTTGTGAAGATTTAATATTAGTAACAAAAACCTAGGCGTCTGTCACTGTCAGTAGTGACCTAACTTACTTGAACCATTGTGGTTCGTTTGTTATATGGATGCTGGAAAATCCATGGTAAAAGTCCCATATTGAAAACATTATACGTTAGAGTAAAGAGTATCAGCTATAAAATAAATGCTTGTGGCGGCAAGTAACATACTTACCTGGACGGGGTCAATGGGTGATCTTGAAGGCTCATGGCCTAGGGCGGCGTCTTCCATTGCACATGGGAGGGGTGCTTCTCTAAGGTCTGTCCAAGTGACAGAGCTTACGTCATAATTTGTGGCAAGGGGTTTGCGTTCGCGCAGCCCCTATCAATCAGTTTAATTATTTTATTATTACATTTTCTATAATTGATTACGATATTTTGTTTGCATCTTTATAAAATGCATCTTATGATCAATATCATGGTTTTAATATTCCGATATTTGTATCTTATTACAGGTTTTAGGATAATAACTTTCTATTCACTATTGTTAGCTTCTATTCTATTCACTATTGTTAGCTTCTGTTTTAGATGTATCTTGTTGTTTTTTTATGTTATTAATATTCGGTAGCCGATATATTATAGTTAATTTATAGGTTATACTGAAAATAGTTGTTTCTTGTTTGAAATAATACTACCGTATTTTGCTATCAGTTTTTAAAGCTTATTCAACTTGTTATTGTGAATAATGTGGATGATTTGAGAAAGAGCCCTGTGGGGCCAGATCATCTGCAGAATGATTCTTATATGGAGAGATAAACAATATGTGGATATTTTCACGGAGAGTAACCAGAATGAGGATACCCTGCAGGAGGTTGTGGATATGTAGGTGGAGGGTAGGCTGTTCTTGTCCTAGTTGTGATATGCAGAAGCAAAATAGAGAGCAAAAAATAGAAGATTGGAATTGTGATTAGGCCAAAACGAAAATACAGGTGTGGTTTTCTCTGTAGCAATCATAAATGAACAACAGCTCGCTGTAAAACAAGTTGCCACTTGTTTGCTACCAGGAATTGCTATATGTTCAAGGTCTCTTTAGGGGTTTGTGTATTATTGAAGGTCTATATTAGATAGTATGAGATGTTTGATAAAAATATTTAACAGGTTGATTCTCTCATTCCTTAATAAACTAGCGTTGAAGGCTGTATTCTCTATGTGATTGGATATCTTGGGACTGTATGCATGAATACAAAACTAAAAGGACTGTGAAAAGTTTAATTTTTATTATTTCACATAAGATGTTTAAATCCAACAAAGTAACTGCACATACATGTCATATAATGATAATCTCTGACTCATTTGATTTACGAAGATCCTCTTTTACGAAGACTTCAAGAAGAACACATGTTATGTTACAAGTTACGACATTTAGGTCCAATTCACTGAACTGCTATCTCAACTAAGACCATGATGAAGAAAAAAATAGTAAGAAAACAATCAACGAAATCTAGGATGATGGATATCTTTCATGTACAAAATAAGCCACTCACATTTCCACAAAGGATATTAACATCGACCAATAATCCTCATAAATAAAGTAGTGATAGCAAACATGCAATATGTTGTCGTTGCATACATTATTCACCCCACAACTAAATTCATGACCTAGCTCAGAATTACATATTTAATACATTGATGGCCACTTCATATCACTTCCACCTTTTCCAACCATGCTTAAACTTGCCAAATCCAAACCTTCCATGCTTCCAACGCTTGCTAAACTTCCCATGCTTGAACTTTCCGTGACCAAAGTAACCACCATGTCCATAACGATGATATCCATGTGCCAAATGGTGAGCACCATAAACCGTGGCGGCAGCAGCAGCACCCCCTGCCAACAATCCTCCCATGCCAGACCCGCGTCCTACGTAGAAAAAGGTTAGACACTCTAGACCTTAGCAACAGCAACAATAAAAACCTTGTCTCACTAATTAAGATAAAGTAGGTTATTTTTGCACCTATTTAAAACTAGTCAATTGATCCATACATTCTACTTGAAGTAAATACAGCTATGTGAATTTATGTTGTCTAATTGGGGTCAATTATTGAGAATTCTTTAGTGTAAAGACAAAAGTTAATATGTTTTCCCTGTTCTAAAATTGGTCAACTCTGAAAGCAAGCACAGATTCAAAACTATGAGTACAAGTACAACAATTTTAATGGAAGCTTTTTTTGGTTTCGTGAATATGTCCAAACAATTGGTTTCGTGAACAACAATTGAAATATGTCCTAACAGGAAACTATCAAATTCAAAACCCAGTTTTTTATACATTCTTGAGTATCAATATTCTTGAAGTATGTTTGTCTTTTGCTGAACAATTTTATGAACATAAAATCTCCATTATTTTTTACAAGCCTCTTAAAGTGAAGTATGAATAGGATGCTATCTTTTGTAAACACTGAGATACCGTGTTAACAAAGATTGTCTTCTAAATGCTTTTTACAGCCCTTCTGATAATATGACTCGACTTCTCTCGTCTCTCAAGAAAGCTTGTAGTAATATATCACAATATGCATGCAGACTAATGTCTGTTGAAATTCATATTTGTGACAGGTTTTCTATTCTTCAAAGTGTGTCATATGTATTTTTGTGATATTCTTTTGTTAGCATTGCTAATTTGTTAAGGTTTAATGTGAGCAGTCTTAGATAGGGTGTCTGTCAGTAGTGAGTTAGCTTACTTGATTAAACCATTCTCATTTTGTAACTGGTTTCAGGGAAAAGACCTGTTTCACCAGGTAAGAACACAATATAATAACAACAAATGGATACCACTCTCTGTTCTCATTTGATAATTCACTACTTGTACAATTTTTTCTCAACAACTTAGTGTGTATTTTATGTTAGTTGCAGGCTTATTTTGATCCATGTCCGGCACAAAAAGCCATTATTTTTCTCAACAAAATAATGTCTTTTTCCCTATTTAACTCCGAGTTTATTATAATCCTTCAAATTGAACTTTTCTGCTGATTTATTTATCTGAACAACCCTTCCATGGTAGTTCAAGTAGAAAACATTTGGACTAAAAATGATCGACATTTGTGCTTGATTCAGTGTTATATTTGTTGTTAGAGGTTAGGACGATTGAGGTATTTTTTTAGGTAAACCAAGAAGACACTTCTTTTAAAAACACTTAAATAGCAGAGATATTACTGATAAATGTATCAAGTCCCACATTTAAATATCTAGTTAGAGTAGTAAAGGGCATGACGTATAAAATCTATGCTTGTGGGACCAGACAACTCACTTACCTGGACGGGATTATGAGTGATCATAAAGGCTCATGATCTAGAACAGTAGTCTCCATTGCACATAGGAGGGTTCTGTTCTAAGGTCTGTCTGTCTGGACAGTTCCTACGTCACAATTTGTGACATGGGGATATGCGTTCGCGCGATCCCTATCTACTAAGTTGTCAAAATTTATCCTATGCTAATATTTGTAAGTAATGTATGGTTGGCGGTGGTACCCTATCTATGAAGTTGTAGAAGTATATCCTATCCTTAATGAACATTAGGTGGTGGTACATTATCATCTGCTATCTGTGGTTTCCCTTAGCCATATCAGTCAGTTTGGACTCTGGATAATTGTAGAAGTAACTGATGAGGATTAAAGTATTACTTTGTATGGTAAAGGGAAATTAAAGATTTAATTAATGAGGATTTAAATTCTATTTTGTAAAGGGAAATTAAAGATTTTCCTGTCTTAGTCGTAATAATCTCCGTAATAACTGGTATTGATGAGTGTACCTGCAAAATATGGAGGCAGAGCATGTGAATAACCATGTGACGGAGGATAAGCTGGTGGATGGTACCCTGAATGAGGATAGGCAGTAGGAGAATACCCTCCAGGAGGTGGATACCCTCCTGGTGGTGGTGGATATGCAGGTGGATATTCTGAAGAATAGTAACCAGAATGAGGATACCCTCCGGGTGGTGGTGGATATGGAGGTGGAGGGTAGGCTGTCGGGGGATACCCTCCTGGAGGAGGATAGCCTGTTGCTGGATATCCAGTTGGAGGAGGATATGGGGGAGCAGTTGGATATCCTAAATGTGAAAATATACGTCTCTCACTAGACTCATCATCGTCTTTTCTATTGGCCATGTTGATTCAACCTGTAACCAAAAGAAAGAAGAGTCTCAATTTATTGCTCATGCTGTTTTAAGGGTTTTACATTGCTCATCTTGGTTCAATGAAAAACAGTTTTGCACCTACATCCAGACAATAACAAATCAGTTATAATTTCTAGAAACAGTTTACTGATAAGACATACTGAAACACACCAAGCTTTTCAAGGATAGAATGAAGTCATTCTCCAACCTTCCTTTGATTCAGTAGATCCATAATTCAGTATCATGGAATAATACAATTGTGATTACATTAACATTGATTTGTTTAATGTCCTTGCAGACAGAAAAACTGATTTGTGAAAAGTTTGTTATCATAAACAGAAGCAAATAAAAGACTATAGAACCAAAAAGACATAACTTCATTCTCTTCTGAAACAAAAAAAGTACAACCAATATATCAATCTGGCAAACCCTTAATGGACAATGAACAAAAGTATATCACAGCATTCAAAATGACCAAGTCCACGGTTCTTTCATCATGATCATGCCAAATGATAAAGAAGAATCAGAACAAAACAGGATCAATCCAGAAACCATGAAGAACCTTGCTGATCGTGTTGACATAACAGATATTGAAATTCATCAAAGAGAAGAAGAGTCATGACATGCCAATCAAACCAAACTGAAAACAGAATCAAATCCCATACAGAATATTGGGTAGCCAAAAATGAAAGACAAAAAAAAAAAATACTTCATGCTTACTCAAAAATAAACAAAATGAGGTCTTTCTCTGAAATCTTCTGAAGGTGGTGAAAGAAAATATTGTTGAAGACAGAATAAGAATGAACGAATTGAAACTTTACCGTTCTTTATACCTATCCTCCCTTTTAATTTAAAAAAGCAGATAGATTTGACGTGTTTGCTTTTTATCGACGAATTCCAGGTAATAACATGGAATATATAATATTTTTCATGTCATTATTTTTTTTTTTACCAAAGGAAGGTGTTATAGATTTTGATATTAAATAAAATTAAATCAATATGTTAAGATTCAACATGAAATTCTCTCTTAATCTTTATTTTTCTGGAAACTCAAAAGAAGAAAGAGAATTATAACCGTTGAAATTTTATTATTGATGAACAACGTACAATAAATTTAGTTTTTTATATAGGCTAGGATTTCTAATTAATACTTATTATCTTTGGTTCCTAATTCTAACCTCTAACAAAATTAACCAGCAAAATTAATTAAATATGTAAGATCACTAACTTGTTAACCTCCTAAATTTTTTAAATTTACAAATGACCTATTACAATATATAAATTTATTTCTTAACTAACTATAATATAATTTTATTTTCCATATTTTCATCAATAAATGTTTGAAAATATCGAATATTAGATTATAATTAATACATCTTTTAATCTTTACATTATGTTTACTTATCAGTTATAGTTATTTTTTTTGGTTTTGAATAAAATAACATAAAAATAAAACCAAAAATAGGGAAGGTTGCATCTGGTTGTTTTGTTGTTAATGTTTGTAAAATTCCGCTGTCGCTTTCTTTTAATGCGTCAATGTGGTGAATGTTAGGTACGCGACAACATTAAATTTTAGTTATTGCCCATAAATTTCTGTTAAAAAATAAAAAAAGTGAGGATAAATGGATCGCACATGATCAAGCTTATTTGATTATAAATAAACAAAATTGAGTTGGAATTGAAATAAAATTTATTTATGAAAATAAATATATTGTTAATTTGAGTGAAATTGAAATCAATCACTTGCATAAGACATTGAGTTGGAATTTGAATAAAATTTATTTTTCAATTTATTTAAAATATCATTTAAATATCACAACAAATTTCTTAGGAAGATAAACCCAACTAATCTATATTCTTTCATTATTAATTGAAGTTCCACATTATGTATAAATAAACAAAATTGACCAAGATATAACAGAAAATAATTCATAAAATACTTAGTAATAACATATTAATACTCTTCTTTATATGCAGAGTCATCTCTTCATAACTTAGACACGCGTACTCACTTTTATCTTTACACAATTTTGAGTTTTTTTTTTTAAATCAATACTGTCTCTAAAATATATTTCAATGAACCTACCTAAACTTTACCTATCATTTTACCTGATCTTCCCTACCTTATACATTGCTTGGACAATTACCTGTGCAATTCTTAAATAATATACAACGCAAGTAATACCAATTAAAACAAAAATACAGTTTCTTTTTCTTCCCTTTGAGACCTTTGTATCAGAAAACCACAGGAATTATTGAATAATCCAAAGTTGGGTCAAGCTATGCAAGGTAATATGTTTCTGTAACTATTTTTTCCATTCACCAAATTTTAAATTCAAGACCATTTATCTGAGGGAAACTAAGTTTATTGTCAGTTGGACAAACAAGTGTTGGTATATTAAGAAACATGTTCCGGTTTAATATTACTGAAAGAAACCCCTAAAATTACTTTTTCAACTATAATACTGATTGGTCTTTATATGAATACACTACAAATACATAAATACACAAACCCTAAACCTTGACCGATTAGGTATGATATGTGCAATATGAGAACTTCATCGGATAGCACACATCACAGGACTTCTCTGGCCACAATACAACTCACCAAAGATAGAGAGAATTCTAGCTAGAAGAGAAAATATTGATAAGCAAGCATTCTTGGAATATGTGAGCTTTTGGTTCAACATATAAAAGAACATGGACCCAATAGACACAAAAAATGACCAAGCATCTTGTTAAGATTTGAAGTGTCATGTTGGGTGCTGCAGTGTGTCTGACATGAGTGTTTCATTCCACTCATGTCTGACATGGACAAGGTTCTCCTTTTGCTTCATAGTAGGAGAGCGAATAAACAAACTAGTCAAGCTTGAGAACTCATGATTCATATTTGTTTCTGGTACAATCTTCTAAATATTTTTGCACCTTCGAGTTCTGCATGAATCTCTCTCTCAGTCCTTATTCCCATGGGGTTACTTAACAACCAGCCTTCACTGTCACACAAAATAGCTGGGTTGGAAACATCTAAATGTTTCAGTGCTTCAACTTCATCAAACTGATTTCTCATGTCAAGTGCCACTTGAAGCACATCAGACTGCACAAATACCTGCCATAATACCAAACGAGAATTTCAGTCAAAAGCTCCAGAGATATTACTAATATTAGTAAAAGAAATATTCAGAACCAAAAATATGAATCTAATAACAAAATGAAATAAAGAACCTCAACATTTCTGCAAGTATCCTAAATATACACTATATAAAATTATCAAATTAAAAATGATACATGGATAACCTTTATGACATAAACTTTCCAGAAACAATATAAACTTGTATACTTTGATTCCACAATCTTTATGACAGTGACTAACCACAAACTACAAAAACACAGGAGAGGCAAAGGGGAGAGAGATCAAGGAGAAATTGGCGAAGAGATTTTTATATATGTTCACTAAAACATTCAATTAGAGACCAAGAAAAAAATGGAATGAGAAGCATAGGCATGATATCATAGAGTAGATCCTCCAGATCATCTCACAGCAACTTGCCATTAGGTTTGAGGTTCATCAGGGGTTGTGTGCTAATCCCTGTCATGTTTATAGCCTTCCTTCACCAAGTCCCTTGCAATTATCAACTGGTATTAGAGCTGGTTCGCCCATCGAAAGAGGACATTCATGTTGGAGTCCAAAATGGATTCAAGAATGAATAGTGTGGAGAAAAGCTTGCATGAAGAAAATACTATTCCATGCATCATGACCCCCGTTAAAGGTAAAACACTTTTTACAAAATCTCCAGCGTACTGCTGATGAATTGTCTTCAAACTGGAAGATTAAATTATTATATATCACAAGTGAATCAATGTGTCAAGTATCACACATATTTATATTTCTCAAAACCCAAGCTTCTTCGTTATTAGTTCCTTTAAAAATCATTAAAGAGTAACATATCTATCTCAACAATTAAATAGTGCTCATAGCATAGCATTGCACCATCTTCAGTCATTATTTATGGAGCAAGCTCTTGTACAACCAATATAAAGAATGTCTAACTCATACAAACTCAAATAATATAGTATAAGGAAATATCACATGAGAATCTTTACCAAAACTTCAGATGAACTGATGTGAACATGACCTATGATAAGGGCTAGAACAAGAGAAGCAAATGAAGCTCTTCAACAAATATTGTTGGTTGACCAAATTGTGTTTTGGATTAATCAATTAATGGGCTTTAGTTTGGTTTTATTGCAAGTTGTAATAAGGGTCCAATTGGAAATTTAGTTATTTGGGAGACCAAGAGGGTGTATAACTGATTGACCTTTTGGATGCCACAATTTCATTTCCAATCCATCATTAAGTAGTTTTCAATTTCTAGGTTAATAAATCATTATTAGCATTTATTTTCCTTTAATGAATATTTGTAACTCTGATGACAAAATTTCTTTATAAGCTGAACCATCTTTAATCAGGAATAACAAGTTGATTTTTATTTTTAGAAATATTAGAGTTTATCTCTTTTATCTTAGTGAGAGTGATTCTCCTAAGTTCTTGAGTGATTCTCCTAAGTTCTTGAGTGATTCAAGAATATTTGGCTGTATCACAGGACTTTCACATCCTTTGTGAGTTGTCTTTCTTGAAAAGAGTGATTATTTCCTTCCACCTTATTACTAAATTCCTAAATTTCCTACAAGGTTCTAACCTTAAAGATCCTAAATCACCCCTTGTGATTCACATCAGTTGGTATTCAGAGCCCCGGTTTAAAGGTTTGAACATAAATTGATGGCAGAGGAGGATAAAAAGAAAATGAGAAAAATTTCTTCAAGAGAAAAAAAAAAAAAAAAGCGTTAGTGAAACACTTGAAGTGAAGAAGAACTATTTAGCCATAAAAAGTGAGTATAATGTTAATTCTACATTCAATTTATCAGACTTATCTCTTTTTTATGTAGATGACAAATCCTTTTCAAGAGGGAGAAAATGATGTGAACATGACCTATGATAAGGGCTAGAGCAAGGAAAATAAATGAAGCTTTCAACAAGTATTGTTATCAGTCTTTGGGAGACCAAAAGGGTGTATAACTGATTGACTTTTGGATGCCACAATTTCAGTTACAATCAATCGTTAAGTAGTTTTCAATTTCTAGGTTAATAAATCATTATTAGCATTTATTTTCCTTTAATGAATATTTGTAACTCTGATAGCAAAACTTCTTTATAAGCTGAACAATTTTTTATCAGAAATAACAAGTTGAGTTTTATGTTTAGAAATATTAGAGTTTATCTCTTTTATCTTAGTGAGAGTGATTCTCCTAAATTCTTGAGTGATTCAAGAATATTTGGCTGTATCAAAGAACTTTCACATCCTTTGTGAGTTGTCTTCCTTGGAAAGAGTGATTCTTTCCTTCACCTTATCACTAAATTCCTAAATTTTCTACAAGGTTCTAACCTTAAAGATCCTAAATCACCCCTTGTGATTCACATCATGATCTCACGACATTTGCAATCAACTAAAAACATATAAGAGCATACAAAAATTATACCTGTCCCCCGAGCATTAAATTATCCACTATAGCACCAACTAAGGGCTTCTGGAGAACTCTTCTTTTATGATGTCTTTTCTTGAAATGTGGGTCCGGACACTGCATGTGTAGGGTGAAATCATTTAACCAGAAATGAAAGACATTTGTGTAAAACCAAGTAATAAAAATGTAGGCAACAAGTCCTTAGTTCAGTGCACCCTTTTCTAGCCTTGAGTGCTACATAGGAGGCAACTCACCAAAATTGAAACTAAGACCAAGGGCCCTGGATATGATTCTACCAACTGCTTGAAAGAAATTGTGGCATTTGCAAACAAGAAATGTCTGGCATTTTAGTGTAATAACAGTCATTACTCCAGCATTGAAAAGAATATACATATATGTATTTTACACCACCATCTATACATAGTTTTAGGGTAGTACATGTTATTGAGAGCCAGATCTTTTGCCCATATCTCAGCACGCTTGACTATCTGCACAAGGAAGTATTATATTTTCATACAAGATAACCCCTATATTCAAAACTTAATGTGCCACAATACATAAGAAATCAAAACTGATTGAAAGAAAAAAGGGTTCCATACCCTTTGCCTTATTTCCAATCCCAAAAAATTTCTCTCTTTAGGAGTTCTTTTAGCCAGCCACATTAGAAATCTGCCACTGCCTGACATTGTTTATAAATTACATCAGATGTGCAGGAATTAGTGTACCTAAGTTAGTGGCATTATTCATTGATCCTAGTCCTAGAGATACTTCTTAATAGCATTTTGGTGTCAAGGGTACTAATGAAAATGATTGCTATATCAATTTCAACAAGATATTTTGATTCAACAAATCAAAAGGGAAACTGCAATCACAGTATTATATTATGTAAGAAACTAGTTTCATCATCGCTAACTTCCACATACATTATTTGTGCCAGTACACAGCAGACACAAAATATGCATCAAATAAATTTATCACTGAAATTCAGGTTACCACATCCAATGTCCACCATGAGTGGCAACGTTGGGTCTGCAAAGACCTGGTTCCAGTCTGGTACTTGTGCAGGAACCTACAAAGAGAAAAAATCACATTAGTGGAAAGCAAAAGACTACTTCAATGCATGACAAATGATTCATTGGAAAACATGAAACTTTGTGAGTCTCATTTCTTATTTAACTAGTCTCACTCCTAATTTCAAAATTTCCAAATAAACTTTAACCTATAACAGAATATGAGTGTTGAAGAGTGTGTTACTTGCACTCCTTTTATCTATATACAGTATCATTGATTCATACACAATTTCTTAAGAAAATTATGCCCAAACTAATAAAGTGAACATGAACGTAGTTAAAATAATGGAATGGAGAACTTTTTTTATCTGTAGTAATTGAAACATATCAAGAATTTACAACGCCCAACACAACCAACTAAGATAGACCCCCTTGACAATGAAATGGAGAGATTGAATTTATAGAGTAACATATTACAGAGAAAGAAGAGCTTAGAGGATTAACATGTTGCCTGATCCTGACGTGACCCAGATCCTGAAATTGAATACACAACATAGCATGGTTAAATAAATGAAAAATCAGCAAATCCAAAACTTAAAAACTAACACACTCACTCATAAATATTCTAGTTCCTCTTGTATAATGTTATGCATCATATAGAATAATATTTTTTTTAAACCACCATTATAGTCCCTAAAAGTGTTTAATACTGTCACATTAGCTATTGAAATTAATAAAATTCGAAATAAGTCCCACAAAGTACAATTCGTCAATCAGATTGGTCTGAGTAACATAAAATGATAGTAATAGCATTTAATTAGGAACAAAAATGTCAACAAACGATTAGGTTTAGGGACTGAAATGAAAGAGTGAAAATTTAAGTAACTTAGTATTTTTCTTAGTTTTAGGGACTAAGGATGTTTTACTTGGACTTCAGTTTTCTGTTTTCACTTTTGAGTTACAAATACCTCAATTTGTTTCTGGTTTCAAATATTCCAATATGAATAAAAAATCATGGTTGATTGAGGGAGGAACAATCACAATAAAGACACATTTTCAAAAAAATAACACTATCTTTAGAGGTACATGATTTATGCAGTGTAGAATACAAAAAGGGTTACCAAGTTGTAAGAGAGATTGAGGTCAGCATATTCCAATGCCACAATTTCTGAGCTTCGCGGATATGGCTGTTGAAGTGTGGGTTGAGCTGAAGAGGACACGCGGAAGTTGGAGGAGAAAGAGAGAGAAGAAGAAGGAGAAGGAATGGCGAGAAAGGGTGAGAGTCGTAGCATTAGTCGCGGAGAACTCTGTAATTGCAACATCAAACGAGAACGAGAAGAAGAAGCCATTTAACTTTATGGCTTCTTCTGTTTTGTTTACCTCTTTTCAATTTTAGTTTGAACTAAAAAGGAATCAACTTTAATCAACCCCATTGATATAAACCATAATTTTATTATTTATTATAATAAAAATTAATTTAAAAATAAAATTAGAAATGCATATTTTAAACAAGGACTTAATTTTTATATATAATTATTGTGTTTTTATGATATTAATTAAATAGCAGTAATTTTTTTAGTATCATGAAATATCTACTAACATTGTTAATAATTAATTAAATAGAATGAATCTTAAAAATAATATATTTTAAAAAAATTACTTAATTTTTTTTTATAAATGTTCATACATAATAGTTTTTTTCTCTATCGTAAAATTTTTTATTTTCTTTATTTACTTCTCATTGTTTTTTATTTATAGGTTTTATATTATTTTTTTATTCTCTTATTTATTTTTTTTAATTAAATTATTGTATTAAAATTTAATAAAAATATATTAAAATAATAATTAAAAAATATTAAATCTAAAAATATATATTAATTAAATATTTAAAAATATGATAATAATAAATAATTTTATTTAAGATGAGATAAATAAATAATTTAAAATTATTTTATTATGATAAATAATTATTCATCTAATTAAAAAATGTTAAATATTTATAATTTAAATATATTTTTATGTAATATTTTAATCTAGTTATTATAGTTAGATATTTTTATAAAAATATTTATGAAAAAATATTTTAAAATAAATATTTAATATCTTTTTTGATAATTATAACATAATAATAATATTTGTAACTTCTTAAATTTAGTATATAATATTTTTTTATATAATATATCAAATTATACTATTAACATTTAAATATTTTTATTTTTAATAATAATAATGACTCATTAATTTTTAATATATTATTTTGAAGTAAAAAAAGAAGAAGAGAAAAGAACAAAATAAAAATACAAATAAAATAAAATAAAAAATAAATAAAAATAAGAAAAATAATTATATTATATAAAATAAATTTATTTTCTCTTAATAAAATTTGTATATAAATATAAATAAGTTTAATTAAATAAATAATTTTTGAAAGATTATATTTAAATAATTTTTTAAATATATTATTTATGGTGTTATTCGACAAATCACCTCTAATTAATAATTAAATAACTTCTCATTTACATATTATACAATAATAGAATAATTAAAAGTCAATCTTATTTTATAAATAAATATAAAAAAATTACTATCATAAATCATGAAATAAATTTGGATAAGACTCATTTAATTACATTTCCGAAAAATTGAAACATATGATAATATAAAATAATTTTACATCTTATTCTGTAATAAGTAGATATTTTTTTCGTGGTTTTATAATAATTATCTAAAAAATAGTGTAAATAATATTGTTTTTAGTTGATTTGGTTATTACTTTATTAGTAACAATTAAACTCTTGAATTATTTCATTAAACAAGTAATAATAAAAATAAAAATACCTTCAGGGAAGGGTGGAGAAGAACTGAGTTGGGTTGGGTGTTGGAAAGCTCGAGCAAGACAGACAAGGCATGGCGGTTAGGCAAAGAGCAGTATCGGCACTTCCAACCCTTTTACGCACTCTCCGGAGAGAACCATTGAAGCCTCAGAACCATGTCAATGCGTTACCCTCTCTTCGACGCGCTTTCTCTTTGTACGATCAGATCAACCTCATCGATCAAGTTCCCGAAGACCAGCTTCGATTTCAAGGGTTAGTACCGACCCATCTTCCCCTTTTGATTCTTTTTTTAATCTAAATTTTTAAATTTTAGTTTTTTAAATATGGGGTTTGACGAAGAGAGTTGAATGTGAAATGGGTTTTCTGGAATTGTTTCAAATAAGATGGTGACAGGGTATATAATTTGATGCAGATAGTGACTTGGTTGTAATTTCTTTGTTCCTTTTTTTTTTTTTTCATTTTTGAATTTGGGTGTTTTTAATTTTAGGGTCCGAGGAAGAGTATTGAATGTGGCGTGGGTTTGTTTGAATTGTCTCAAGTAACTGGACGTAGGGACTTAACTTGGTTGTAGTTTCTGTTCTTTTTGTTTCATTCTGGTATGGGGTGTTTGAAATTTTGTTTTCTTAATATGGGGTTCAAGAAAGAGATTTCTAGAATTTCGCAAAAAACACGTTGACATGATATGTAATTTGATGCATGGACTTAACTTGGTTGCAATTTCTCTGTTTCCTTCTGCCTTTTTGGGTTTTTCTTCTCATTCTGAAAGTGGGGTGTTTTAAATTTTCATACTTAATTGTGAAATGGTCTTGTAGCATATGATTTCTGCAGGTTCTTAACATGGTTGTAAATTATTAATAATTTTTTATTTCAATTGGTTCAGGTATAGTGATACGGGGTTTACTGTAAATGGGGTTGAGTATGAAGGAAGCGTGCTTTGTGTTGGAAATTTGCTCATGTCTTGGAAACCTAAGAAGTTTTCAGAGATCACCGCTGATAGGTTTGTTTGTTATACGCCCCTTGTCTCTTCTCCCTGTTCTTTGTTAGTATCAATTTTATTCAAATAAGCATTTATGCATTCTCCTGTTTCTATCATGTTTTGGCATGTCCAGAGCTGGGCAGTAAACTGATGGTAGTTTTGCACATGGCCTATGAACACTTCTGATTCTCTATGGTTCTTTATTTTCTCTATATTCTGTTTACTTGCTTTTCTCTCATAATTTTTTTTTTCCTATAAAGATATTTTTAGGACCCATTGTTTTCTTTAATCTTTTGATTACTACTTTTTAAATTGTAATTCTTGAATCCACTGTAGAGGGAGGGTGCTTATAATGTGTTTATTATATCCTTGTTTAATCTTTATTTTTTATATCCTCAGAATAAAGCATACAAGAAATGAATGTTAAGATATGATAATTGGCAATGATTACTTCTCCCTCCAATTTAATGAGCGTGTGATAGTTATGAAACATGCAAAGAAGCAACAAAAAGTAAATGCATTATAACATTCTAGTTTCATCTCATTTGTTTAAGGGAATATGCATCATGCTATCTTGCTCTAATATCTTATTTACTATTATCTTGTCCCTTCTTGCAGTTTGTCGCTCTTCCAAATTGTTCGCCCTATTCCAGGTTGGACTTTTTAGTTTTGACATTCTTTTGTTTTTGCTTAGCATTCTGTTTTCCCCATTTTTTTTCTGAAGTTCTACTTTTTATATTTCCTTTTTGGGATTAGGTAGGATGCTTCATAATCTGTTATTCTCTGAATGAAAAAATTACTGAATTGATGGTTTTCTTTCTAATTCACTTTTGAAGTGGTTGATATACATGCAATTGTAGTTTGTTAAGTTAGGACCTAAAAATGGATACATATCTCTCTTTCACAATTAATGCAAGTTAGTTAAGTAATATAATTTCACTTCCTTGTGAATTTATCTAATTGTGTTTTGTACTGTTCTATCTCACTCTTTCTCTTTGCTCATCTTTGATATGCTGTTCCATATATAGCTAATTACTTTGAGTTAATTACAACACATTGCATCTTCTTATTATATTATTAATTCAATGCTATGATTGCCTATTTAATTGTTTTTGATCTATATTAACTAACACTTGGAAAAATTATTTGCCAGAGATTTTGATTCTTGGTTGTGGAAGGAACATTCAACATGTAGATCCTGAACTGAGACGGTTTATTCGCTCTACTGGCATGAAGTTAGAAGCTGTAGACTCGGTATGTATTCATTTTTTAGTTTGAGCCTTGTGCTTGGCTTCATTAGTTCTTCTTACATTGTTGGTTTGGAACTCCTTATTATGTTTTATTAAGGAATCTAAGTCAACTAGCAGATATATCAGTTAAGAGAGTAAAGAGAATGAAAAGAAGATTTCTAATTTTGTGGGATTCTTACTCCACTCTATGATCTCATATATATATATATATAGGATTACAACATTTAAAACAACAACCACTAACTACTAACAACCACCAACCACCAACTACTAACTACTAACCACTAACTAATAATAATTCTAACACTCCCCCTCAAGCTAGAGCATACAAATTGTATGTACCAAGCTTGGAACAAATAAATTCAATTCGAGGTCCTCTTAAAGACTTTGTCAACAAATCTGCAAGTTGATCATTGGACCCGACAAATTCAGTGCAAATTTCTTTAGACAACAAATTTTCACGAATAAAATGACAATCAAGTTCTATATGTTTGGTCCTTTCATGGAACACCGGATTAGAGGCAATGTGTAGAGCTGCTTGATTGTCACAATACATCTTCATCTGTTGGATCTCACAAAATTTCAGTTCTTGAAGGAATTGTTTCACCCACACTAGTTCACAAGTGAGAGATGTCATTGCTCTATATTCGGCTTCGAGCACTAGGCCAGAGCCACTTACATTTTGTTTCTTACTTTTCCAAGAAATAATATTGCCTCCAATGAGAACACAATATCCTGTAGTGGAGCGTCTATCCATAGGGGATCCAGCCTAATCGGCATCACAATACCCGAGATATTTGGGTACCCCCTTTATCTTCATACAACGAGACCTTGTCCTGGAGCTTTTTGAGATATTTTAGGATGTGAGCGACGACATTCCAATGATCAATACGCGGATTTTGCATAAATTGACTCACAACTCCAACGGCAAAAGATAGGTCAGGTGCGGTAATGGTGAGATAAATGAGTTTCCCAACAAGTCTTCTATATCTCTCGGGATCAGAGAGCGGTTCACCTTGATCCGCCATTAATTTCCGAGTTGGATCCATAGGGCTGTTTACTGGTCTACAATCAATCATGCCTGTTTCTTTCAAGATATCTAAAACATACTTTCTTTGGGAGACTACGATGCCTTCTTTTGATTGAGCCACTTCAATCCCTAGAAAGTATTTGAGACAACCAAGATCCTTAGTTTGGAAGTGATTGCATAAATGTTTCTTTAGCAAAGAAATTTTATCAACATCATTCCTTGTAATGACTATATCATCTACATATACAATTAAATAAACACATTTTCTCGAAGCAATATAATAAAAAACAGAATGATCTGCTTCACTTCGTTTTAATCAAAAACTTTGAACAATGTGACTAAACTTTCCAAACCAAGCACGTGGAGATTGTTTGAGACCATAGAGAGAACGATGTAACTTACAAACCAAACTAGACTCCCCCTGAGCAACAAAACCAGGAGGTTGCTCCATATAAATTTCCTCCTCAAGATCACCATGCAAGAACGCATTCTTGATATCTAACTGATGAAGGGGCCAATGACGGATAGCTGCCATAGCAAAGAAAAGTCGAATAGTAGTCATTTTGGCCACAGGAGAAAAAGTATCACTGTAGTCAAGGCCATAGATCTGAGTATAGCCTTTTGCTACTAATCTAGCTTTGAGTCGATCAACTTCACCTTTTGGTCCAACTTTAATGGCATAGACCCAACGACAACCAACAGTCTTCTTCCCATGTGGAAGAGGAATTAAGTTCCATGTACCATTGTGCTCAAGAGCACTGCATTTCATCAATCATGACTTGTCGCCATCCAGGATGATCAAGTGCCTCTTTCACATTCTTTGGAATAGTAATAGTGGATACAGAAGAAACAAAAGAAAAATAGGAAGGAGACAATCTATGGTAGCTAAGAAAATTGTAAATGGGATGTGGATTACGAGTAGAGCGAGTACCTTTGCGAATGGCAATGGGCCAACTTGAGTCACCATTATCGGGAATCGTGGTATCGGGGGATGATTGAGAAGGATCTGTCGAGGAAGACTCATCTTGGGACATGAGGCTGATCATTTGGCTCCTGTGTTGATAGGTAATAAGAGGCGAGTGATGAGGATTCCGGTGTATTTTGTGTGAAATTTTGGGTGTCGGGAGGAGGTACAAATGACTCCACTAAGGGTATAGGTAGGACATTTTGGACTGAACTAATATCCTGCATAGAAGAAGGGAAGAAGGGAGTTGACTCAAAAAAAGTGACATTAGCAGACATGTAGTACCTCTTGGTTTCGGGAGAATAACATCGATATCCTTTTTGAAGACGAGAATATCCCAAGAAGACACATTTGATGGCTCTAGGCGATAGTTTATCTAAACCTGGAGACATATCATGAACAAAACATACACAACCAAATACACGAGGAGAAGCATGAAAGAGTGGGTCATTTGGCAATAGAATAGAGTGTGGAACTTTATTGTTAAGAGAAGAAGATGGCATTCTGTTAATGAGAAAACATGCAGTAAGAATAGCATCTCCCCAATGATGAACGGGCATATTTCCACCAAGTAATAAGGTACGAGCAGTTTCAACCAAATGTCTATTTTTTCGTTCTGCTATACCATTTTGTTGTGGTGTGTGAGGACAAGTAGACTGGTGTAAAATGCCTTGGGAGCTTAAGAGAGTGGAGAAATCAGTAGAAAAGTATTCTTTGGCATTATCACTTCGTAAAACTTTGATTACTTTTCCAAATTGATTTTTGATTTCGTTAAGGAAAGACTTAAAGATAGATAATAATTCAGAACGGTCTTTCATTAGATAAATCCAAGTACACCTAGAAAACTCATCAATGAAGGTAACAAAATATCTATAGCCAAAGGATGAGACACGACTAGGACCCCAAATATCATAATGAACAAGAGAAAAGACAGAGTCACATCTAGATTCAGAACGTTTAGGAAAAGAGGACCTAGTATGTTTCCCTAGTTGACATGATTCACATTCAAAATCTTGAAGAGTCTGAAGTTCAGGAACCATTTTTTTTAATCTTGATAAGTGAGGGTGCCCTAACCGTTCGTGTAATAGTTTTGGAGACAAGGATGCAACACAAGATACAGATGATTTAGTCCCAAGGTAGTATAAGCCTCCAGATTCATGTCCTTCGCCAATCTGTCGACACGTACCACGTTCCTGTATAACAAAAGAGTTGGCATTAAAGGTTACTGAACAATTCAATAATTTGGTTAATTGACTTAGAGAAATGAGACTGAAGGGACATGAAGGAACAAAAAGAACAGATTTTAAGTTTAAAGACGGAGAAATGGAGACTTGACCAGTTCCTTTAGATGCTACTTTAGATCCGTTGGCTAAGGTTATGAGATGAGGAGTTTTAGGAAATGAGAGAGAAGAGAACAAAGAGGCATTACCAGACATGTGATCAGAAGCACCTGAGTCAATAATCCATGGATTTTGACTTAGGTGCTCTGATACCAAGTTAAGAGAGTAAAGAGAATGAAAAGAAGATTTCTAATTTTGTGGGATTCTTACTCCACTCTATGATCTCATATATATATATAGGATTACAACATTTAAAACAACAACCACTAACTACTAACTACTAACAACCACCAACCACCAACTACTAACTACTAACCACTAACCACTAACCACTAACTAATAATAATTCTAACAATATCCTTGTAGGTTGTGGGTATAAAGGGGACATGGGAACTATTAAACTTGTGTCTAAGATTTTAAAAGAAATGAACTTGAAGAAGAATGGAAAGGACCAATCTGAGGCCCGATGTTCCTACCCTTCTGATTTCAATGCTTTTATGGTTTATCCCTTCTCATTCTCTCCAAAGCTTGCAATCATAGTAAGAACATTTTAAAATAGGTGTTTATGGATATTCTATTAAAAAAATGATATCTGAATAGCTAAATGCCTAATCAATGCTAATAACTGTAGGGATAAAATCAATGCCAAATCAATGATTTCTGGATGCAATTCTGTATCATTCTCTTTACTTGTTGTTGACTGTTTTTTACTTTGGACTTTCTGGTCATATTGCTTATTTTTCGGTTCACCTTAAGATAGTAGCAGACAAAGTGTGTATGAAATTTCTTTGAAGGTGATGTCAAATAGTGATAAAATTTGAGAGTCTATTAGAGAAACTATATAAGAGAACTTCTATAATGCATGAGCTTATTTAAACTTTTGGAGAAACATAATTTCATTTTTTCTTCGTATTTTTCTCCTCAAGAAGTTCTCTTGGGGAAGTTCGTCCAAACAAGCCCCAAATACAAAATGGATAATCCAATAGTTCATAACTCAAGCATGATGGTACAAAATGATTAATGAGAAGTTTAATGTTAATCTATTATTTTAAATTATCATTCAAGCATATGTTCTCGTATGATTGAAAGAATTTGATAAATACTTTCAATGATACGACAATGGATGATTGTGGACAAAAGTTTAATTACCAATGTATCAAAATTAAGTCCTAGAAATATTGTTGGCAAGGTTAAACTTTTGAATGAAGAGAATCATTTAGAATATCCATTTTATTTGATCAATGCATGGTGATATATAATTTGCAATTATCTTTAATTATTGAATAATGAGTTTAATATATGATATAAACTCTGATGAAGTATCAGTATATAAACTTTACACTTTCAACTTTCTACAAGTTACCCTAGTTATGACTGTAAAAAATCTTTATATTCTGAGTGTATTCTAATTAAATTCTTTTGACTATTACATAGAGAAATGCAGCATCAACTTACAACATACTGAATGAAGAAGGTCGAATTGTGGCTGCTGCACTTCTTCCACATGGAGTTTCTTCATGAAGCCTGGACCTGTTCGCATCCTTGAGACATGCTTTGATTTTCCATTTAAAAAGTTTTGACATAGAAATAGCAAAATGTGAATCAAACTCAACTTAGTCCTATGATGTCTGCCCTGAGGTTTTCAAATGTAATAATGTATAGACTGCAGCAAGTCCCTGCAAATTTGGACTCTTAACTGGTTGGTTTGGCTTCAATGCCATCTCACGATCTTAAGAGTTGAAAAGAAAATGCCTTCAATCAAACCCTAATTTTTACTTGTCCAATCAAACTTTTTATGGTTTGTTTGGATGAGATAAATGAAAATGGTGAAGAGAGAAAGCACCACCAATTTTTAAAATATTTACCTTTAATTTTTCTATTAATACTGTTGGTTCTTAAAATATTTAATAAAATTTTATTATTCTTTTATCCTTTTTCTTTATCATAAGGTAATATTTGATTTGAGTTGTTTAATTTAACAATGGTTCTTAAAATATTTAGATAACCTTTTTCAAAATAGATTTCTAAAAAAATTAATTTAAAAAATAAATTTAATATTTTCATAAATTAAAGTCATCTTATATAAAAGTTAAACATAAAATTTTAAATGTTTATATAAACAAACAAATTATAATATAAGTGAGTTGGAGCCAACCCATTTTCTTCTTGTAATCATCAAATCAAAGGTAACTTGTTGGGCTTTCTTGAGAAAGTTGGTTGGAGTCAACCCATTTCCTTCTTCTAACCATTGAACTACCAAAATAGTTGATAAATTCCAACAATAAATAATAGGAAAAAGATTTTTTTATTATCAATGTTTACAAATATATGACAATTTTAAAATATTATTTTTTGGTTAATTGATAAAACAAAGATAAATAAATAATAATATAAAAATTTAAAAATAAATTATTGAATGATGTTTTTATTTTTGTAATAACAATATCACCACTTTACATAATATATTTACTATTGTTTTATTTTTAATTCTTTACTCAAGTTTATAAAATTTAATTAATGAGTGACTAGTTAATCAATAATTTAGTATCTAAACTACATTAATTATCATTTTAAATTTTAAACACTGATTATAAAATTATTAACATGTGTGATTTAGACCATGTTTCTCAGTCACTTTGAAATAATATTGTTGACTAATAAAAAAATATTAAATTGATATTAATAATAATTGTGAGATAAAATTAAGTAAAATATAATATAAATACAGGGAGAAATGAAATGAAAATGGAAAATATAGAGATACCCAATCTGAATTGATGAACGTGGAGAAGGTTTCCAAACGCCATGTCGACTCTTCACCTTCACTCCGCTGCCACTTCTTCCCCTGCCTTCTCTCCGATCACATCTTCTCGTTTTTTCCAAACCTCTCGCATCTCGCTCCAGAACGCCGTCGTGAGTAACCTCTTTCCAATTCTCTCGTTTTCTTCGCTTTATTTATTCAACTTGTTAACGGAACGCGCATTTCTTCAGCGCTGTAAGGCCACAGAAACAGTGAAGTTGGAGAATGGGAGGCCGAGCGCCAGCGAGTTCGTCGTCAGCGGAAACTCGATTCCGAGCTACGTCATGGCGCCGAATGCGCGGATTCAGGATTTGGTTAACCGGAACGACACGCGTCTGAGGATATTCTCCGGTACCGCCAATCCTGCGCTTGCTCAGGTCACGGTGTTTTTTTAACGATTTGTTTTGTTGTTGGACATTTGGAGTAGGAAAAGTAGAGTTCGAATTTGATGGAAGGTTGTGTATAGATGTAGGAAATAAAACGATGAAGTGAAGTTATAGTTCATATCATTGGAACTCTGGAATATAGGAGACTTTTAATGTCGATCTTTAGGTATTTTTAGTGTTGATAAGTAATCAGAATTAAGCTTTGTTTATGTAAATTTTTCACAAACACTTGTAAGAGAAGTGAAATTAGAGTTCGTGCCATTGGAACTTTGGACTATGGGAGACTTTTATTGCAGTTTTTAGATGATTTTAGTGTTATTCTGCAATCCCAATCAGGTTCACTCTTGAATAATTTATTTACAGTTATTGAGAAGTAAATATGAAATGAAGGTAAAATAAATTAAGCTTCTTCCATAAGTTAATAGGTCTCTATGAATAATTTAGGAAAGAAAATAAGAAGAAAAAAATGTAATTAATTTTTTCATTAGCTAAAATTAACTTATGTACAAGTTAAACATCAGGTCTTGGAGAAATTAATACGATAAACTTTCTATAAACTCTCGAGTAAATGAAGTAAGCTTCTTCCTTATTGTAAAATCAATATGTACTTCAACTTTTAGCTAAGTGAGAAGATAGAACTTCTTAAAAAGTTAAAATACATGAGTTTTTTCAACTTGTTGGAGAAACTCAATTTTATCCGTGGAGTCCTCTAAAAAGAGCCTTAAAGTAATTAGAATTAGAGTTCTACTTTGGTAGTCTCGCGTAATAAAAGTTTTCGGTAAAGAAAATAGATTACTGTGGTGTCGCACCAAAAGATCATGAAGAATTGTATCTAAGTTTGTCTGGGAAGTGAATAAAATCATTTGGTTAGGGGTAAACATGTCTTTGTTGGTAGTTGACATAATGTGCATACTTTATGAGACAATAAAACATGGCCACGATAAATCTGGTTTGATTTTCCAACATGTGGAAGTATCTTACTTTCATGAACTGTGTCTGAGCTCAATACGAATCGAACATAAGGAGATTAGTAAAAATAAACTGATTTAGTCCCATGCCTGCCAAGTTGGGCAATAAAAAGAGGGCATCGGATGCTTGCATATTTAATATATAATTGTGCCTCAAACAGAATTGCCTGCAAAGGAGAATACCTGCAGTGAACTAAAAATATAGGTATTGGATGTCTGAGTCGGTTGACAATAGATAGTTTTCATTCCATTCACAATTAAACAATTGCTGCCAATGTCATTTCGTTACCTTTGTCCGTCCATTTCTGTCCATCTAAAGTTAGCAGAAGTTTTTTACATTATCATTGAGTCATGTACTGGCATATCATTAAGATAATGACTTTTTTGAGTAATCGTGGTACTCATTTTTACATTGAAACTATGAAAATGAAAAAAAAAAAAAACTTAGTTGTGCATGGAAATTTGTCCACAAAGTAATTACTGAATTTGTTTTAACATTTTTAAGGGTAAACTATGCCGGAATTCTGATTAGCAGCTATTTCATTGATGAGTTGTAAGCATAGAGTATTTTTTTTTATTTGATATATTTTTGTTTAGGATTACAGAAAGATCACCTTGTTTTATGTTTCCAAGATTTACTTGTTTTCATTACTTTTCACTTTTTAATTACAAAACTGTTTCCTTGTTTTAATGTGTATCCTGTTCTTAAAGATTTGCACAGTACATTGAAAACTTTTCTTTTGCTTGTGCAAAAATTAAAAATAGGAAATAGTTTAAAAAATTAAAACAGAAAATGAGAAAAAAAAAACACAAGTAAATGTGCCATAACCAAACACCAGTCTATTATTTTCCATTTCTTTTTGTTTTCTATCATGGAAACAATCATTTTTGTTGGTAATGAATGCATATAGTACTCCTTGAATATAGTTTTGTGTATTAATATTTGAAGCGTTTATGTTATACAAAAGTTAGTCTTTAATTTGTACTGAAATGTTTGACTTGCATATATTTAAGTAGGAAATTGCGTGCTACCTGGGCCTGGAGCTAGGAAAAATTAAAATAAAGCGTTTTGCTGATGGTGAGATATATGTTCAGCTCCAAGAGAGTGTCAGGGGTTGTGATGTGTTTCTTGTGCAACCCACATGTCCTCCTGCAAATGAGAATCTTATGGAGCTTCTCATAATGATTGATGCCTGCAGGAGAGCTTCAGCCAAAAATATTACTGCTGTCATTCCATATTTTGGATATGCCAGAGCTGATAGAAAGGTCTGTTTATCAGCTTACTTATGCATAACATATTTGTTGTTTGTGATATAATTTTGTCCTTCTCATTCCACCTTATTTGCCCTAGGCATGTCTTCAAATTGTGCTTTTGTTACTTACACAAATTCTTATATAACTATCCATATACCAGAATATATTTGTTTTCTAAAATCATTTGGTACATGTATCATAGGGATCATATTAAATAACAATCTGTAATAAAACGAATTCATTGCATAAGGCTCATATCTGAAGCTGCACACCTTTTAATACGATTCATTCTATTAGTTATTGCAATTTGTAACCATTCTAATACTGATTACTACTTCATCCCTTTGCATTAGTTTCTTTGTCTCAATTGGTAATAAGCCCGAAGAAGATAACATTTCTTATGCTGACAACTTTCTGTTAATCATCACTCATTAATTCTGCCAGAAGCTTAAGCTGTTTGATGAAATGCATTTTTGGTATAGATTATCTTGGGATAAATAATTGCTTTGTGCAATTTTAGAAACTTGGCAAAAGTAAGTAATTATTTCCTTAAAATAAGCTGAACCAGATGCACATGAAGGCTCATGAACGACTTCATCTCTAACACTTTAACACTTTCCTTTGAAAATTGATGGCAGAAAATATGTAAAATATACACCAGCAATTGCTTCTTCAAGAAGAAAATGAAACCTATACCAAAATACACTGAAAGCCATGTTATATGAGTATCTGTATCATACATGCTTATAATATGAATATATTAGTCATTTTGGTCTATCTGGCCATTGGAGTTTGGTTGCAATGATGTTACCTGGTTTTACTTGTATAGTGCTTTAGAAAAGTTGTTAAAATGGAGGTATACGATTAACTGAAAATATCCAACATCTAAATTTAGTTTTAGTATAAAATACTCTTGTCAACTGTTTCAGACTCAAGGGCGAGAATCCATTGCTGCGAAGCTTGTAGCAAATTTAATTACAGAAGCGGGTGCAAATCGTGTACTTGCTTGTGATCTCCATTCTGGCCAATCCATGGGCTATTTTGATATTCCTGTGGATCATGTGTATGGACAGGTAATGAACTATATGTCATTGCCTATAATTGCATGGAGAATAAAATTTTAATGTATTAGAATTGAACAAACATTCCTGGGATATTCTGTATATTTGCAATTGATAGTCAGTTCAATAATTTGTTTTTATGGGTGCATCTCAATTCTAATGACAACTTTCTGGTGACATGCCAATTTTATTGCTTATAATTATATGATTATTTAAGTTTCTGATTCTGTTATGATGAAACTTTAAGTCTTCTTTTGTTTTAGATGTGTTGAAATTTTCTATTTTTTTTTCTTCAATCAATTAGACATGGACTCTGATGACTTGCATTACTTTGTTCTCTTATTAATATACCTTGAGCTACCTGTTTAGTATATTTCTTCTTGGTTATTTGCTGTTGTTCTATGGTCTGGAGACAACTTCCATGCAATTTTATTGTGTCAAGTGTTCTGCTGGGCAGTTTAGGTGGATTTGTTAATGGTTGGGTTCTCAAATTGATGTTCTTGGAGGATTTCTAGTAGTACTGTCATTTTCTATAAAATTAGTTCTAATGATATGTTTACTTTGTATTCGATTAACCTGAAGTTCTTTCCTTGAAACTGTTCATGTAATTGGGTCATTGGTCAATCATATGTTCTTTTGTGCTACTGCCAGCCTGTCATACTTGATTACCTTGCCAGCAAAACTATTTGTTCAGACGATTTGGTAGTTGTCTCGCCAGATGTTGGTGGTGTTGCCAGAGCACGTGCTTTTGCCAAAAAACTATCTGATGCTCCTTTAGCTATTGTTGATAAAAGGCGCCATGGGCATAATGTTGCTGAGGTATGATTCTTCTTAAGTTTAAGTTTAGATAACTTGACTAAAAGGGTTCAGATTCAATGACTCAAAATAAGGCTCTTGGTAGCTTGAAATATACAGAATTTAGAATTTTTTAAAATATACAAATAATTTAGAATTTTTATCATGAAATATGAAAACAAGATTCTTGGTTGTTTTCGAATTTTCCCATTTGCAAAATGAATGGTACCTTTGTTATTTTTCTGATCATATTAAATTGTCACACATTTGTTGGGACCCACACTATAAAATCAGGCCCGCACAACATATAATCAGCTCGATCAATGGTTGAACTAAATGACATTATAGTTATTAGTTATATCAACTAATTCAGTTCTTACGCCTGTGCACACAAACATATATAACCTAGATATTTGCATCATCCTTATAAAATTTCAAGCATCACAGAAATATGTAAACAATTCATATACAACATCTTTTTTTACTATCAAGGGTTCTACCAATTGATATTTTCAAAGATAATTTAAATTTATTTTCTTGATTTTATTCCCAATTATTGGAAACCTAAAAGTCCGTCTGTTAAGCCCAATCATGAACCTACAAATCCCTTTAAATTGTAGCTGATTCAATTCGGGTAATGTAGACATTACTTCATTTTCATTTGGAAGCATTTTCAATTTCTACATGAATTTTATAGAAAATATCCCATATATTGTTGTCATTCTTCACCAAATCGCATGAATAGATTTAGCAATACAATAACAAAGCCTTACCCTACTTGGTGAGGTTGAGTATATGGGTCATAAGATACCATTTGGCTTGGTTAATAACTAAAATTTTTTAGGAACGGATAAATTTAGCAATAATGCAATTTAAATTTTATTCACTAGTTCTCATATTTGTTTGAAAACTTATTTTTTTACAAAAAATAAAAATACTGGTATAATATTACTTAATTTAAAATAACCTAGTAAATAGCTGATGGTAGTGCAGTATGTCCTAATACCATATCCATATTTATAATAGGAGGATGTAATAAAAATTGATTATTATATTGAAATGATGTTTGAAACATCACGGTAGATATGCAACAAAATAAGATAACTTGGACCTTGCATTTCCCTCCCAAACGTTATCTGTTTTTTAAATAAAGCACCTTCTAGGCTTTGTTGTGATTGGGTGAATCTCATTTTGCAGGTGATGAACTTGATAGGTGATGTAAGGGGAAAGGTAGCAGTTATGGTAGATGACATGATTGATACTGCTGGTAAGTCCGTGTAAAACTCTCCATGTACTAGTGCAATAATGTTAGTTTGTCTATTGTTCTTATTATGTCACTTAGATTTGTTCCGGCATGCTGGACTTTAGACAATAAAATATAAAGATCGGAGTAGTCTTGTAGGAGGACATTATTTAAAGTAGATGTAGAATGTGTTAGTATCTATCTTCTGATGTTGCATTCGGTTGCTGACAAAGGTGCTCATGAGCAATTATTCGATTTGTGCCCTAGGAATTAATGACATAATTGAATTGAATTGTCATTTGGATCAGTTATAATCCTGTACAGTTTCTGTATCCTAGGTAGGTTTCTTATTCTATTGTGAAGAGGGGGAAAGGTCTTATTGTCTGTGCCCTTATTTGTACTTCCGCTTGTCTTGTGGCAGTAGTAGATCTTTTTTGGTGAAAATAAATGCTTGCAGAGAATCGTGGAGATAACTTTAATCATTGAGTGCTTGACTTTTAATGCTCTGATTTAATCTTGTCAATGTAGAGAGAGATTTACCAAACATTGAAATCCTATTCAGGAATGTTGGGTCTGTGCTACTCTCTTCTGGAATGACATTATCATGGTTGGAGTTAAAATGAGAGAATCCTTATTCAGTTGTATTTGATGTTGTGACGTTTCTTTTGTCATTCACTGACATGGCATCAATGCTTCTATCTTCACATTTAATTAGATTATAACATGATGTATTTTCTGGTCCTGTTATACTTCTAAGTGTTTTGTTTGTGTATGCGTTCTTTTTATTCAGCATGGTATGTCTATCATGTCTTATCAATTGTTCTCAATAAAATTTGACTTTGTCTTGTAGGGACTATTGCCAAAGGTGCTGCACTGTTGCATCAAGAAGGGGCAAGGGAAGTCTATGCATGCACCACGCATGCTGTTTTCAGGTATACTCTATGGTGACATTTTGTGGTGAATCTGCAACAAGGGCTAATTATTGACAGATTGTTCTCCTTGAAGTTTTGGTTGAGTTCTTTGTTTCATATTTTGGCATATACAAGGGAAAAGCAATCAGTGGACTCAAGCTGTTTTAAACACCCCTTGCACACATGAAACCGACACACTAATAGAATCGGGATTAGAATTGTAGAAAAGAAGTTTCTATTAACACAAAAGAATACAAATGATTCCATGACTTTTGAGAGGCATGGATTATCCCACAACAATCTAAATTTTCCCTCATCACAGCATAAAATTTCCCTCTCAATACCTTTTCTTATTAGGCAAGATGCCTTATTTTTCTAAAGCAGCTCCAATGGGAGCAACTCATGAGTTGTTTCTTATTTAAAAAAAAAAAAATATGAATTTGTTGTATCATATCATTCTTAAACAACTCATAATTGATTTTATTCTAATGAAATTTTTTTAATAAATTTTAAAGAAATCATTTTCTCTCATATTCTCTTCTCATTTACTTTGTTTTGTTTATTTTTTGAAAGTTGCTTAATGAAGCAACTACCAAAAAAAATTCAAGTAACTTATTATGTTACATAGGATTCTTCCAATGGAAAGCTTGAAGCAACTAATGTTTTACTTCATCTCACCAAATAACTTTCAATGGAGATACTCCAAGCAACTCTCACTAAAGATGCTCAAATTATCTCAATCCCAACTCACTAACTCTTCAACTACTTATTCTACTACGAGGGTTACCTTTCATGTACTACTTGTTTTGTAATTTGCATTATATATTTCCTTTGAATTTGAAAGTCAGGCAGTGTTACACTGTTGACTTATCTAAGAAGTGGCCTATAAATCTTTTAGTATGCGGGTGTTTCTTGGTTGGAGGGGACGACCTCAATCAGCTTTCTTTCTCTTGTTCAATGTAGCCTATTTTTATCATAAAAATTTTGGATGGACGAAACAGGGATTATTTCTTCTCCTGAGTTGGTTGCATTACTCATTCCACCTTAATGATTTTTCTTTCTCTGTGCCCACCTTTTCTTTTCCTTTAGCAAAAGGAGGTGCCGGGTAGATTTGAAAGCTGTAAAATCCTGTTTGCCTCTTGTGTGGTGTCGGAGCTTCACTTTTCCTTTGGATATGAGAATTATTTTGTATCTATAAAGATAGAAAAGATTTCCAACGTTTGTTTTCCGCTTTTCCTGTGACATGTCACTAATGGGTAGATGAAAGTATGTATTGCAATCATGGTTTCATGATTTATAGCACAAATGGACCACTGTATCTTTTGATGCAAGATCATTTTACTCATGATTTATGCATCGTTCTTGTCTTTGCAGTCCTCCTGCTATCGAGAGGTTATCAAGCGGTTTGTTCCAAGAAGTTATTATAACGAATACAATTCCAGTGGCAGAACAGAACTATTTCCCCCAATTAACTGTCCTATCGGTGGCAAACCTTCTGGGCGAGACTGTATGGCGAGTTCATGATGATTGCTCAGTGAGTAGCATATTTCTGTAAAATAAGTTTAGTTGGTTATTTCTTATTTATGATAGAGAAAACGAGACCACCCTCAATACTCATGCACATGCATCCTTGTTTACATATATTCATATTTTTTTTCGAATAAAATAATAAAAAAAAAAAATCATTGTTATATTACAATTGGCTCTTCCTGTTCATCACTAGATAGTATTGATAATCGCATGCCTGGTGGTTAGATTTGATTCCTATTCATAGATTAGTATGTTAGCCTTTTCCCTTTGTCAAACAAAGTTTAGTTAAGCTAGAATTTTTACTATTGTATGGGATAGAGTGGTGCTAAAAATAGATTTATGTTGCAAATTTTTCTTTTTTCCTTTTTCTTTTAATTTCCTTGTCAGGGTGGAATTGAACCTTATTCAAGTTTGGGCATTGATTGAACAATTTGTATCATTGGTATGCACGTTCAAGCTTATGACACTGCGGTAACAAGCGGCAGAATTGTAAAGTCCTTTTATAGTGAAAGCTTATGTTTAAAGATACCCTATAGAGAACTGTTTCTGGAGATTTTTGTACGTATAAAATACATTATAGGTATTGGAAATCCAAACTGGAAGTCTCATGGCGTCTCTGTTTTTCTTTAGTACAGATTTCAAGTTAAAGATGGTGAATTTTACCCCATGATTGGTATTGAATAGTGTGGCTGTGTTTTGCTCGGACATTTAATTCCTTGTCCTTGTGTAGTCATAGATTCAAAATCATATCTGCTCTAGTATATATATATTATGCATGCTTTTAACTTTTGTTGAAAGTCCCACGTCGTCTATCTCATGTTATTAGGTATGCTTTTAACTTTTGTTGAAAGTCCCATATCGTCTATCTCATGTTATTTAGTATGATTTAAATACATGTTAAGTTACTCCATATATTGTCAATTAGTTTTACGTTGGTACCTTAACATAGTATCAGAGCCAAAACCTAACATCTTTCTTAGTTGGGTCAAAAGTACCCTTTGTCTGGTCTGGCAGACTTCATTGGATGGGGCGTGTTGAAAGTCTTACATCGCCTATCTCTATCTTATGTTATTTGGTATGATTTAAATATATGTTAAGCTACTCCATATATTACCAATTGGTTTTATGTTGGACAATTTTTAATCTTAGTTACTGGGGAAAAAAAAGGAACTTTATTTAATTGTTTTTTTTAATGCAATCTAATAATGCAAAAATATTAAAGTGATCCTGATTATTCAAAGGGAAATTTTTTATGTCGACCCCTTGTTTCATCGTTTCCCGTCAAAAGGACAGACATGCTGATACTCAATTGTTTTTCAGAACTTGGTGAACTGTACAATTATTGTTGTTTTGTTCTTTTCTGTGAAGGGAATGCAATCTCTATACAGTTGCTTAGGAAATTGTAAACGTTAACTGTTAAATACTTTATTTTGGTGGAATAGTTAATTAATAAATATAATTGTCCGTTCAAATGCCTTTTTTATTTCTCATCTTTGGATTGAGTTTCTTTTTCCTTAAATTAAAGCTTAAAGTGTTTTTTAGTTCCGGTAATTTGGATATCGTTACCTCCAGTTCTTTCATAAATAAATGATGTCGTAAATCTTTGCTTATATGGCTAACATCGTACAACTCAACATGTCATATATTGGAATATACGCATGTTTATTTAGAGGCAAACTTCTTATTTATTCTTTTCAAATCCTAATTAACCAAAACAAAGGATTCATGAAGGCACGACATCGTGATGGAAGTGAAGGTGTCAGTGTTCATCACACAAGGGGGCCTACTTGTACATCAACTTCAATCATGGCATTTTCATCCCATGATTTACACTAGGAAAAACATGGAAGAAGCTTTTGAAGAAAAACCCTAATTGGAATTTTGGGTTATGTTTCTTATTTTAATTTACATGACCAATATGTTTGTTTTTTGTTTGTAGAATTTCTATTAAAAATAATTGAAATTGTTTCTGACTTTGTAGAAACCCAACTCGAGCAAATTTTTTAAATGGGTAGATAATGTAGACGAGGACGTAGACGAGGAAAGTGGGGATGAGTCAAAGCAACAACTAGAAGTGACAAGAAACGAAGTTCTCAACGTGCAGCAGAAAAAGCTTGTTTCTGAGAGAAGCAAGGGTTGGATTTTCCTTTGTGTTGTAGGACTGTGTTGGGCAATAGCAATATTTGTGTGTATTATGTTTATGTTGAACAACGTAGGGAATCCATAATGTAATGGATTTTGTTGTACGGAAGGAAGTTCGAGGACTGGGCAATGATTTTCTGCTTTGAAAAAAGAAAAAAGCGCTTTTTAATCCTTACATTTTTTTGGGTCAATAGTCTCCATATTTCAAATAAGTAAATTTTGTTCTTTAATTATAAGAAATAAGTGAATTTCTTCCCTCACTATCTTAATCAACAACATATAATTATCATGGTTTTGAATTACAAATTTTTTCTATTTTTAAATTGTCATAGTATTCATTCACACCAAAAATTGACAAAATTTCCCTACTTTGTTTTTACTAGCAAACAGGCCAAAAAAAATGAAGTAAACGACCTCAAATTTGTTTTACTTAATCTCCATAAAAGTTATTTTAATATTTCTTTTTTACTCCCTATACATATTATTCTTGATATTTTAAAATGAGCATTATTTAATTATAAAGACCAATTAAATAATTAAATCTAAATTAAAATGCATATGTAAAAAACAAGAAGATCAACCTCCAAAAATTGTATTTTTTTTCTTAGAATTTGGGTTAGAGACTAAAAAAGTCTACAATTCCTTTTTTTCCCTCATTTTCTTTCCTTTTTATTTATAAGTTATTTGGTGAAAGAAGTGGTAAAAATTTTCAAATAACTTACCTTACCATCTAAAATTCCTTCAATAAAATATTTTAATCAAATAGTATTTACTTAATCATTTAAATCAACAGTTTCTGTTAAAGATGTTTTAAGATGTGGAAATAACTTTTCTACAAAAGGATGTGAATTTAAAATTGTCACTTGAAACACTTAAAGATTCAATAAGAAATGAACTAATTATTAAGATAAATTCTAATATCATCTTAAAATGTATCCACTCAACTTGAGACTCCATTCTATATTTTACTAATATGATAAGAGTTACTCACAATTGTGTACTTTAATTAATTTAGATAACCCAAATTCCAAATCCAGCGATAAAATTTTAATACCATAGTACACTATGGCCAAGGCCAATACTTTCTTAGCAGAAAACTAGTGGTAACTAAATACAAATGAACTAACACATGCTAAACATCCCTATTTTCCATCTCATGATCTGATGATTCATTCTGGATTTGTAGATGGTCTTTATCTTCTCTCCTACCTTACCCTTTCATACTCAAAACTGGTGCTTGAGCCTCACCATTATATATCCAATGAACAGCCACCTGAAGATTTCCCTTTCTTGATGTGGATAAGGACCACAACAGTGCTATGATATCTCACATGAGGCAAGGAACCCCTTTATATGTATATCCTTGGTTGATTTATCTTCTCCAATATCTTAATATCCATCATGTCTTATAATTGTTCCCTGCTTTGGACATGTTGAGTTGCCAAGCTGTTGAAGCTATGTGATCTTCCAGAATACTCCTTTATGAGTTTATAGAAGAAGGAATCTTCTCTCTCAAGTAACCTTGATGGTTCATCATACTCAGCAATTCTCCCTGTAACATAAGATTGCTGTATTAAGCAACTATCTGTAACATAATAGTGGTATTATCCTTGGTTTTTTGTTACTGTGTGTAGTTTGAACAAAGTTCTCCATGAGTACTTTTAAGAGAAAACAATAAGAAATGAACTTTCCCATAAGATAAAACTAGTTTATGCACAAGTTAAGAATAAGAGTTTAGAGAAATTATATGAAAAAACTTCTATGTAAAATCTATGTATTGACAGATATAAAAGCATACCATCACTGAGTACCAAAACCAAATCGCTGTCAATAACTGTGTGGATTCTATGAGCTATTGTGATAACAGTTCTATCTTTGAACTCTTGACTTATGATGTTCTGTAACACTCCATCAGTTGCAGAATCCACAGAGGCTGTTGCTTCATCTAGTACTAGTATGCTGCTTCTTTTCAGCAGGGCTCTTCCAAGGCAAAATAATTGCCTTTGGCCCACACTCCAGTTATCACCATTTTCAACCACTGCGAAAAAGCATTCAAGTCAGTTTTGAAATGATTACTAGTGCCAGAAGCATGATCAAACTATAAGTTCAAAGATGATGAATTCAACCTGGGGAATCCAACTTCTCTTCCTTGGCCCTCACTAGGTGGCCTAGTTGACATTTGTCTAGAGCCTGCAAATGAAAAAAGTCCTGGTAAATGATGATAATCATTGTGAAAAATATTAACACTTTATTTTGGCCTTATGCGAAAAGAATATAACTTTTTAGCGTCTACAACATATCTTTTAGCTTGAGGAGTACCAGAAATACACTCTTTTAACACTTAATATTGATCAAAGATTACTGAAAACTACAAAATCTTAATTAAATAAAAATTGAGGCCTACACAAATCTATGATTTTCAGTGAATAATAAGAAATGTGTTTAAACGAAGTGCTTGAGAGTGTGATTTTAACATTTCTCTCTTACTTAGGCAAATGATGAAACTGATTTGTAAATGTATACTCATGTTGGACTAAAATAAAATGTAGTATTTTCTAGAATGGGGACTAAAACAAAAAATAATATTAAGTGAGACCCAATCTTTATTTTAGCCTAATCTTTTATGTCTTGCGAGAGATAATCTTTTTTATTTGAAATTGTATTGTATGCAATCACAGAATATTTTTTCTAGTTACTACTTGATGAGTTGATATTTTTTATGGTAAATTTGCATCCATCCAAACTATTTACCTCCCACACTTCAATGTCAGAGTAATGCTGAAGAGGGTCTAGGTTTCCTCTAACAGTGCCTTCAAACAAGGCAGGGTCTTGTGGGATAATACTAAGCCTTGACCTTAAGTCATGGAGACCTATCTTGCATATGTCCACATTGTCAATTATAATGCTTCCTTCTCTTGGTTCAACAATCCTGAAAATGGCCTGTATGAGAGTTGATTTTCCACTCCCGGTACGCCCTACAACACCAACCTTCTTCCTCCCAGGAAATGTGCAAGTGATGTTTTTCAACACAGATGGTAGATGTTCAGCATAACGTATCTGTCACACATTTTATTGAATAGTAGAATATAAGTAAAAACATTTTGAGAAAATAGTCCATGCATCTATAGGCCTTTTGCACTATCATTCAATCTGAAATTGTCAGGTATTGTAACTTTGCTTACAGTTCCATTAGTTATCTTAAAAGTTATATCTATAATAGTTTATGATTGATTGAATATTGTAAAAACTTTTGCAGACAATACATAAAACTTAAACTCATGTTATTGTATGCATATTTGTTTATTCATATAATAACATATCTCTTATGATCTTTGGTCAGTTGTAGTGTAAAACTTTTTACAAAGACAGTGAATAGAAATTAAACTCTTATGTTACTTATGGGTATGCTTATACATATATTAACATATTCCTTATATGTGTTAGCATACACATAGTAGTAGCATGTATGTTCATATGTCCTAAATTTTTGCTATCTAACCTGTAAATTTTTGAAACATATTGTTCCAGTTTCGGGCCAGTTGCTTGGTGGTCTGTTGTCTTCAATCACAAGAGGTGCTTCACTTGTTATATTTGTGTACTGAAGAATTCTTTCAACTGATATCATCTTGTTTTCTGCATTGCATATGTTCCATATAACTGAAGCTTGCAGCACATTCAGATTGATCCCATATGTTACTGCCAAACCGGCAATACCTGTAACAAATCCAATGCAGAAAAATGTACTGCTTAATTTATGAAAGGTGCTTTATCTTATGATCACTTTGTATGTTTCAATACAGCTTGGATTCTTGTGTTGTGATTGATGATGCTAAGTTTCCAACTAAAACTTGGTACTTACTTGGATTGATTATTCCTTCAGGGAGGCTCACTAGCATGACCAGTGAGAAGGCGAAAACAAAATTTGAAAGTAAATTCAATCTGAAAGAAAGCCATTCCATTGCAGACACATTATGAAACCATGGCCTTGAGAAGCCATCCACAAGGATAAGATTTGTGTATATGAAACGGCCTTCTTGATCGAAAGCTCGTATGGACGCTGCTCCTGCTAAAGATTCTGAAAAATGGTGGAGAATTGGAGTGATCTGTATCTGTGCTAAGCGAGCCAGTTCTCTAGCTGTAGGGTTATAATATCTCTGAAATAATGATGATTCAACTTCTGTTAGGATTAGACAGTGAGAAAAAAGAGACTAAATTCATAGTCATTTTCTGTCTATTTAGTTTAAGGTGAGTACCATCACTTCCTTATTCTGTTTAAAATGTTAGATTTACATTATATATTAACTTTGTTATAATTTTTATATTACTGACTGATATGACTTTCCTTGTTTACATGATAAGCTTGAGAAATCATATCATATCTTGTATAAATTTTGAAACTATGAATGTGTCTCACTTTTTCTTTTAACTTTCATAGATAGATCAAGAAGGAAAAAGGATCACATACTTGATACCATATGCAGACTGCAGTTACTGGGATGAAGATGACAAATACTTGCCATGCCACCTGACACATCACTGCAATAGTTCCTAGAATCTGTATTATTGAGAAAGCACACCATCCTATTTTGTTTGCCATTTCTAAGTCGAGCACACTTTGATCTGTGGAAGCCTGAAATAAAAATTTTCAATTGTGGGAGTGATTGAAAAAATCAACACTTCAAAGAAGATCCAGAGAGACTTCCAATTTTTGAAGTACAAAACAGTACACAATAAGATAGCCAAGGATGAAATTGTACAGTACTTGTTTGGCACTCTATTATGCAAAACATTAGCCAGTAATAATAAGCATAAATATAATTGTTATGAATGCTTACCCTATTCAAGATTCTTCCAGCTGGGGTAGAATCAAAAAATGCCATGGGGGCACGGATCACGCTATGCAGCATCTTTGTGAAAAGTGTCTGTGCTGTCCAAAGTCCAGCATTTAACACCATCATGGCTCGCAGCAAAACACACAATGAACCAATAACTGAGAGTGTCATATAAATAAGAAGTATGAAATTCATGTCAAATATAGGCTTGGCGTCACTACTTGTGGGGCAAACCCAAGCCATCCAATAGTTACTGGCAATCTGAAGTATTTGGAATGAAGACTGTGCCAAGAGAATGAGAGGAACAAACAGTC
Organism: Sphenostylis stenocarpa; assembly: GCA_963425845.1. Taxonomy (NCBI): domain Eukaryota; kingdom Viridiplantae; phylum Streptophyta; class Magnoliopsida; order Fabales; family Fabaceae; genus Sphenostylis; species Sphenostylis stenocarpa. The sequence goes on from OY731401.1 coordinate 44,964,470, forward strand.
CTCCTTTGACAGTTGTCAAATAAGTCCAGTAAACTTCTTTTGCAATGCTTCCTGTTTCTCTTTCCTCTTCTTGCACCAACTTTCCATCAATTCCTTTGTCCTCTGGAGGATTATCTTGCACTTTGTCATGCTGTGTGCGCTCTAGTCCAAGACTTGACTTGCAGTTGAAGTTTGATTCCCCTTCTTCAGCTATTGTATTCACACTTGTTCTACTTGAGTTTTCAGCAACAACAATTGACTCTAGAGCTTTGCTATGAGCACCAACTAAAACTTCAAATCCTATATTTTGCTTTAGAAGATCTTCAAATTTTCCAGCTTGTGCTATCCTTCCATTTTGCATCACCTGGATTTCATTTGGGTGAGTTGTTGTCATACAGTAAACCACAGTGACAATGTGATACCATCACAATTCTACTTAAATTTAGTATAACACATACACGGTGATAAAAAATGAAAACAAGTAAATAAAGATTAAAGAATCTTGAGTCAAACTCTAAGCTCTCTTAAACAATGAGTGGTTGGTCAGATTTTAATGTCTTTTACTATCATAATTTGATTTGCTGTTCTGTGATTAAAGAAACAAACAAACAAACTTCCACACTCATTTACCAGAATGAGGTCTGCTGCTGGAAGAAACTCAACTTGATGTGTAACAAAAATTATAGTTTTCTCTTTGAGAATCCCCATAAGGCACTCCTGCAGAAAACATGTGGAACAAATAGTAAAGCAATTGTTTCTTAAACCTGTACTCTTATCATGAAATGTTTACACATTTTTGAAGTTTAAAGAAAATGTTACTAACCTTAAAGAGGTGAGTGCCAGTATGAGCATCAACAGCACTGAAAGGATCATCAAAAAGGTAAATGTCAGCATCCTGGTAAACTGCTCTAGCAATCTGTATCCTTTGCTTCTGTCCCCCACTCATGTTAATCCCTCTTTCTCCAATCTCTGTCATGTCACCACCTGAGAATAGCTCAAAGTCCTTTTTCAATGCACATGCCTCAACAGTTTTCTCATACTTCTCACCATTGTACTCTTTTCCAAAGGTGATGTTGTCTCTTACATTTCCAGTCAGTATCCAAGCTGATTGTGGAACATAAGCTTTTGTTCCACTGATCTTAACTGACCCAGACTGTTTATATATTTCTCCCAAAATGCTTGATAGCAGACTAGACTTTCCTGAACCTACAGATCCACAAACTGCTACCTTCATTCCCCTCTTAACTTTCAACTCTATTTCATCAATGGTTGGAGTTGTTGAATCAGGATCCCAGCTGAATCTCCCTTTCTCAATAACTATGTCAAATTCTGTTTTCTCCTTTGCAACATTTTCAATTACATCATGCTGGATTTCTTCCTCGCGAAGGAAGGAAGCGATCCTATCAACTGAAACTTTCCCTTGAGCAATGACATTGAGCAAATCAGGTAGGCTGAATATAGGATCCTGCAGCATTCGGAAAGTGGCAAATGCAGACAAGACCCTTCCCGCTGTCAGCTCAATCCCCATCAACATGCATGCCCAAAAGGTTATCACAGAAATGAATGTAGGTGATCCCCAAAAGATAAAGGCAGAAAATGCTGCTTGCCTCAACGACTTCGTTAGCCAACTATACTCTACATTCCTAAGTGCTTCTATCCTTTGAGAAAATTGACTGTCCCATGCTTGAAGCTTCAAAGTCCTCATGTTTCTGAGAACTTCTGAAGTGGCTTTCATCCTGTTGTCCTTGGCTTCCATGATCTTGGCTTGGTATCTTTTCTGTATCTTAGTTAGAGGTATATTCAAAGTCATTACTCCCAATGTAGCAGCTAGTGCAGCCAATGAACCTAGCCCTAGATTTGTATGCAGAATGAACACTGCTAAAGAAATTTGTATAGGCAGCATCCATATTACATTTACATACCAAACAAAATCTGTGATTCTCTGAACATCTACACTCATGTAGTTCATTATCTCACCACCTGTGTGACTCTGGCGCGATCTACTCGACAGATGTAGGCCCTTCTGATATATATGCGATATCATCGCCGCTCTGAGACGAAGGCCTAATTGCCTGGCTCCAAAAATCCATTGCCTCTGAGCTATGGTCTCAACCATTTTGGCACAGAGAAAAGCCAATGACAGAAGGTATCCAGTCTTCAAGCCACGCGCTTCCTTCTCTCCCAAGAAATCCACAAAGTCAGTGATCAAGTAAGGACCAACATACGATGCTGAAGCATTTACCACTGCAAACAATGCATTGATTGCTGCTTTCTTCCTAGCAAACAAGTAGATTGCCTTGTATATAGATGGGTTTTCAGTGCCATCTTTCTCTTTGACTTGCCTAAGGCTTTCATCAAAGGAACAGGTTAAAAACTCAGCAGAGTCTTTGATGTCAACATCAGGAATGTCGTTCTGTTCAAGGGGTTTCTTATACCCTATTGCAAACAAGGGGTTGAGCCACGAGAAGTTAATGAGTTGGAGAAGAGTGGCTTTTCCATATGGAGATTCCTTTTGACACTCTGAATGTCTCTCAGTTTTCTCTCCAAGAAGTGGTTCAGCTGCACCATTTGTGGCAAGCAACACAGTTCCTGTCTTCCCTCTTGCGGAAATAACCAAAAGGCATGTTGAAGCAAGCAAACCAAGGAAATCTGCACATTCTCTTATACTAATCTGACCATGGTTGGTGACACTGAAATGAACATGAAGGCCTGTGCTTATAATACTCAGAATGAAACTGCAAAGCCACCAAGCCCTCAGAATCCAAGGGAAATATGTGTTTGATTTTGATATCTTGCATATTGCTATAAGACTAATAGCCCATGATAACAATTGAACTATCTGTGATGTGAAGGCCTGGAGTTTTGAGTTACATTGAGACTCCTGATTGAGCATCAGTAGCAGCAGTGATGCATGAACAGCCAGCAGCACTGTGTTGCAAACAATGCAGACTTTGTAAGCAAAACCATATTTGATTTCAGTTGGATTCATCAATGTTGTGGTACCATCTAGGACCTTGGTTTGCTTGCTGATCAGATTCACAAACTTTCTTAGGAATTGAACTAACAAGATCACAAAGAACCCAAATTCCACAGGTAAAATAACATGCTCCAACAAGCATGGTGATTCTAATGGCTGCCATGAAGTCCAAAACTGACTTTTTAGCTCTGTCAAAGTCAAACAATCATTGATGTCATTTTCATAAATATACATGCCATATAGTTCCAACAAAATTTAACGTTAAATGTGATAAGGTTGTCACATAAATCTAGTATTATTGTTCCAAATCAGGCATGTGATTCATGCGTACAAGACTTGGTTTTGCCACTTCCATGTTATGCTGAAGTCAAGTATACAATTTTGAATTTTCAACGGTACTGTTAGTTTGTTATCACCTTTAACTTCAATCACACCAAAAGAATCATTGCCAGAATTTAATTCACCAAATAATCTTGTTTTTCAAGCATATAATTTTTTAAAATACAATAAAAATTTATTCAATAAACACTCACTTATTATTAACCACTTATTTAATAAAATAAACCAATAAATGTGTAGTTAGAAAGTCTATTAATCATGTCTTGTAAAGACCGTCTTATTATTAAAAAATGATTTAAAGACTAATTTGACACCAAATAAAAAAGGTATATTATTATTATTGAACTATAATTGTAGAGATTTATACACTAAATCAGATTTTTTTTCTTCAAATATCTCATTCATCCCAAAATAAATTATATAAAATATTTTTATAATTAAAAATAAAACAGAATAAGATTATTTAAATGTAAATTATAAAATTTTTATAAATAAATATTTTAAATAATTTATTTTGATAAAAATGAAAATAATTAAATCATTATAAACTCTATCTGACTCAGCAGAAGCATCACTTGAATATTAGTTTAAATTGTTTCTGTCAAATTGAAAGCAATGTTACGAAACAACGAGGCAATGATTGTGAAAAGGTTTTGTCCAATTTCTTAATTTAATAAATATTTGTATATACATTATGTAAGCAAAGTTAAATTTTACGAACCAAACATTCGTTTACAATTAACAACGTAAATAGACAGCTTTGGAATCGCCACACAGACACAGTTGTCACTCCTACAACCACGCACGACAAACAAAATTCGTCAGTAACAAAAACCTCAAATCGACATGAAAAATAATTTTCTCTGTTTTTTAGTCAATTATTTCATCTTAAACGTTTGTGCCAAGTTTTTACTTCCTTCAAAATTTATGGAAATATTTTTTTTATGATTTGTCACTATCAGTTTTCAAATGGTGTAAGTTATCACAAAATAAAGATTTAGAAAAGATAAATTGTAAGGCTTATTGTTAGAAAAGAGAAAAATATAGTGAATAAAAGAAAAATAAATATAGGTGAAAAACAGTTTCTTAATTCAAATTACTTATCAGTAGAAAGTAAAAGGTAGTTTTTTAAAATATTCTAGTTTATTTTTAAAAATTTAATTATATTTTTTATCCTTAAAATTTAACTTAATTTTTTTTAATTTCTCAAACTAAAAATACTCATTCTAGTTTTTCAACTAAAATATAGTTTTAGTACTAAACATTAAATATGAAAAATTAAAATCAATTTAATTTTTTTAACTCTTTCAGATTTAATATTTAAAGATTAAAATTATATTTAAAAAAACTATATTTTTTTAAATTTAATAAAAAAATTCAAATTTCAAAAAACTAAAAATATAAATAATTTTTTTTTTCAAAAATTTAAGTTTTTCTCAAAAATATTTGTTTATACATACATACATGGACATTTTTAGTAACTAAACACCTACACAAAATTTCTATTTTCTTTGAGTAAAAATAGCATAAGAAACCCTTTGCGATTCCATACATATATTTTGTAACATCAAAACAGCAACATTTGGCTTTTGTTCTGTTCCCACGTGAAGGAAAACTGTGGAAATTTGATGTTTCGAAAAGATAAGGGTGACCATGTGAAAAATTATATTAATGGAAAATGGTGCAAATAATTTGAACACTTAGAACAATGAATCCACCCGCAAAAAACTCAAACCCGCAAAAAAGACAACGTCGTTTCTGACAGCTACGAAGGTCATGTGGTACTTGTCACTTCAGTCTCAAACCCTATTATTTTCTAGTGAGTGGAACCTACTTGGAAAGCACTTCTGTGGAAGAAGTGCGTTTAATAATTCATTTATGAACTTATATTTTAATATATACGTGTTCGACTTCTCTTTGGATACTTAAGAAAATTAACTATTAACATATTATTGTTGAAAAATGTTATTTTAGTCATAAGTAATTGAAGCTACTACCTCATAAACTCACGTCACAAAATTACTACGTCGGTTTCGTGAGAACGAATTCAAGTTTAATATTCACGTTGTCATTTTATAGTGTAAATCATAGTTTAAACAATGAAATGTGTGTTTAATTTAATCTTTTTATTGTCCTTTCATACATTCTAAAAATGAAGTGTGATTAAGATAATAAGTTTAAGGTTTGACAAAAGAGAGTTTAAACACGTTTGAAGTCTCCTTTGTTGGATGTTCGATATGAATGAAATGAAAGAAAAATTATGATAAAACATGAAAAATTATATTTTTTTTATGAAGAAAAGGAAGAAGAAAGAAAACTAAAAAAGAATCATAATTTAAATCTTGATTATTATCCATTATTCTTTTTCATCATTGTAAGAAAAAATTAGTAACATGTATGAATAAATAGAGAGAGTTTACAAATATCATATAATAGTTATGTTAGTTAACATCACTCAACTATTTTGATTGATGGTTCAATGCTCTATATAATGGATTTGAAACATGTTGAGTCTCTGTTAGTTTACAGTTTGATTCCTATTCATATAATCTTAATAATTACATGATGAACAATAATATATATATATATATATATATATATATATATATATATATATATATATATATATATATATATATATATATATATATATATATATGGAGGTGTGAAATGATCCTGTTTCTTTGAGAGTGATCATTTGAAAAATATTTAAAATGCTAGTACCATAGTAGTACTCTTTGAATCAACCTTTATAATTCATTTAAGTTAATGTTAAACTTATTAAATTAGTGATGTTTATTCCTCCATGATTAGTGATAGGTAGTGAACAAAACTCATATTTTTTAATATGTCTTACATGAATTTGAACTAATTAGTATGTGTTGGTAGCATGTATTTCAGAAAAAAACAAACTTTATAGTGCTTCTTTTTATCAAATCTTATAAATCTTTAGTAACTGAAAAAGAAAATTCCTTCAAAACATGGGAGAGAACAAAGAGGGGTTCATTAAGGGGAAGTGAAGAACAAAAGGACAAATAGAACAAACACCAAGTAAAATGCTCTCACACAATGCATTCTGAGCTAATCAACAAGAACTTCAAAACTGAATGAAATACTTTATCCCATTAAAATTTCAAACATCTTTTATCATAACATAATCTCATATCATAAATGAGATTAGTCTTTGTTTATGGGTACAAGATAAAATCCATGGCAGAAAAAAAAAATTTCTTTTGTGATTTTCGTGCAATGATATGAGAAAAAACAATGGTTAGAAGTAGCTTACTTGTGTCACCAAATATGTCGTAGAAATCCTCCAAAGGCATGCTTGCTTCTCAACTTGAAGCTCAAATTCTGGTTCAAGTTCTGCAGAAAAGGTGTTAGATATCACTATTTGGCTTAGATTCAACATGTTTATATTATGATAATAGTCACAATAAATACATCAATATATACACACATGAATACATGTACTAACCACTAACATATAATGAGTTTAGAGCTTCTGAGAGCAGAGGAAGAAAGCATGGGAGAAAGGAGAGGGAGTACTAAAGAGAGAGGGAGAAGGGTTAGGTTTAAAAGGGTTCAAATAGAAAGAAGGGAATTGCAGTATTTTAAAGGGGGAAAAAAAGGAATATTTGTTGTTTAATTTTATGGTCAATTTTCGTGGTGAGAAAGAAAAACTGAACTGCTATATGTCACGTGTGAGTCTGCATAATTGGATTTTGGCATGTTATGTTGGATGGATGGATGATTCGTGGCTTCAGCATTCAAATTTGTATGCAAAAGTTGACAAACATATTGCAGAAGACAGATCTCATGGACCCATTGGTGATAGCAAATCCAGGTTAAGGGTATGCCATGAATCTATGTCCTAGAGTTCAATTAATACACTTCGTTCTTATCAATACATGATGAGTGTTCGGGTCAAAATTTTCTGCACTTCAAAAAGAAAAAGTGAAGAACTTGGAATTAGTCTTGTTAAGCTTATAAAAATATTTGGAATTGACTTTGGTTTGACACTCAAATTCTTCAATAACTACCTACTCGAATTCAAATCTTATAATTTAAATGTAGAATCATAACTAAAAAAAAAAACTCATTTTACTCCAAAAACACCTTATTGAAAGACAAAACCCTAATAATTAAAAAAACTTTAACTACTGATGAATTCTAAAAACCTTAACTTTGAACATGTAGGTGTATAATCTAATTCATATTACAAGAGATATTTCTTGGATTTGAAGATATGATATACCAAACAAAATTGTACTATATATGTAGTACAAAAGATGAATAGTTTATTCATTTTGTGTATATAAAGATATACAAAGAAACAAAAGAGGAGTATGTTCATAATTATTACTCAACATAAAAAACCCTAAGAAACTTTTATGTTTTTTTCTTTTGTTCAACTTCGTGTTAACTCTTTTCCAAATGATATCCCACATTTAAAGTTATCTGGGTTTCAAATATTTGAGAATTACACAAGTTTTTTTTTTTTTTTTCAAAGAACAATTTTCAATTTTTCTCGTGAATGCACATGGTATTCAACTAATATAAATTCTTACCCCCCTAATGCAACAAGAAGAAGAACAAAAAGTTGTTGCTCATATTTGGTTGAAAAACCTAAAATTTCTGCAATCATGCCTCAAATTGCGTACGTAAGTACAATTGAACATATGGTACAAATGTTTCACACACATAATTAAGAACAAACAAATTGTGAAGGAAATGAATGATTTTAGCGTACCTTGGTGTCAACATCAGGAGCACAATGTTGGAGTTTGTGGTTCGAGAATGATCGATAAAGGGTGTTTGAGATTGGATAAAAGATGAGAATTGTGTGAGAGGTTCTGAATTAATCCCTCAAAACCACAACATCTACAATTTTCATTCGATTGATGTTTGTAATTGTGTCACGACGTGGGTCAGATGTTTATAATGGTGTCTACACTGTAAATAAAACATACAAAAGAGTAATTCAATTTGGATCTCAATTTTACCTAAAAGGAAATACAACAAAAAAAATATTATACTAAATATATAAATATTTAGTTCCTTAAACTTCAAAATCAACTAAAATTCAAAAATTAATTTTTTAAATCTATTGTAATTTGAAAAACCCTTTTAAATTTAAACCCTTTTATATCACTTCAAGTATCAAATAAATTAGGTTGAGAAGAGAATATATCATGTAGGATATTATTTGGGATAAACATATTTTTCGAATTTATATCTTGAAGTTATGGTTTTTCAGAATCGTAGATTCCTAAGAATAATATTATGATCTATTTTATCGGTAAAAAATATTATGAAAAATATTTACATAATTTTTCCTGAAATCAAATATATTATTCTTTATTTTTGTTAATGTAAACCCTATTAATAAGAATAATATGTTTTCTTTTTCAATAATTTTTAATTCTAACTTGGGAAAATTATATTCCTACCTCCCTGAATTATTATTATTTTTTTGTGGAAATTTTTTTAAACATAATCCCAAAAAAAAACTTTTATGGGAATGTTATTTTAATAAAGTAAACCAAATAGAGACCACGATTTTATTTCAAATTGAAAAGACTAAACACGAATCTAAGTTAAAAAAAAAATGTGTTTTTCATTAATTTTGAAAATTTCTCAAAAAGTTGAATTTTGAAAAGCAAATATTAATTTATTATTAACAGAGAAATGTATATGGGAGTGGTTGTAACAACCAACACACTTTCATATTTATTATGTTATCGTATCCTATTATTGGAAAATTTGCATCCGAATAACTCTAAAATTTTGAGTTTAGATTGACAGTGTGATAATCAAGATTCATTCTATTTACAACTAAACTAATCTTAAATTAAAATTAAATCTTGATTCGATTCCGAGATTGTTAGGTACACTTTAAAGTGGGATATTATTTGGAATGTGAATAATTTGTTGTCACCATATAAAGTCCAAGATTTTTTTTTTTTTGTATTTTATGTTTCTTTATAACAATTTTATTTAATAGATTTTAAAAATAACATTTTATGTTTGCTTAGCATTAATTTCTCTAGTTTATATATTTGAAAATGAACAATTTTAGTTTTATTGTTGAGATACTATTTCAATTTTAATGATTTTTTATTATGTGATAATATAGAGACATATCACAATCATTAAATGGTTTATATTTTATTAGTTTCAAAGTGTGTTTGAATGTATGATAATATATTTTTCAGCTTGTGCCCTTTAATGGAATGCTACCTCAGATAACAATTTTTTTTTTACTTTTCAAATATTTGTTAAATTTGCTTATTACCCTTTTTAATCTAAGTGCATACATTATTGATTTGCAAAAAAAAAAGTGTATGTTATTTTAATTTTATTTTAAATTTAATGGAAAGTGTTATAAGATGTCATGTTAGATTACAATTGGAATGCATAATATGAAAAATTATACATTTAAAATGTGATTAAAGTAATTGATCTTCAAATAAAAATTATAAAAGTTATTAATACCGAATAATAATTAAGCTTCCGTTTTCTTTTTCTTTTATCTTTAATTAGTTAATTTGTTAAGACCTTGAGATATTTGTATATATAAGAGTTATTTTAGCTTTTTTTGTAGGGTGACCTTTCTTTTTCTCAATTAATGAAATATATTCAGTTTCTTCCTTTTCTTGAGTTCGATCACTCTTTCTTTCTTCTCTAAATTCTTTTCTTCCGCTCCATCTCTGTTTCACCATACCTGTTATGGTATCAGAGCTCTCTTAGGAGGGCTCTGCTGCGTAACTCTGATCATGGTGACGTACAATTTGGAGGATATGCAGAATCCAGCATGTCCATATTACATTCATCTGAACGAAAATCCTACAATGGTTTTTGTTCCGGATCTCCTTACTGATGGGAACTATCACACCTGGTCCAGATCAATGAAAATGAGTCTGTTAACCAAGAACAAAGTTGGCTTCATCGATGGTACAATTCCAGAACTAGACGCAACTAGCTCTATTAATATTTTTTGGGAGCGATGCAACACCTATGTTCTCCGATGGCTTATTCAGTCTATGAGCTCTGAGATCGCTCGATCTGTTATATGGAGAGACAAGGCTTCAAATGTTTGGGCAGAACTCAAAGAAAGGTTGTCTCATGCAAATCTTTTCAGAATTTCTGAGTTGCAAGAAGAAATCTATAGTTTCAAATAAGGAGATTTGTCTGTAACCAAGTATTATACGGGTGTTAGTGAGAAATCGATACAATGATCGAAAAACAGAAGAGAGAAAATCGAAGATCATATGATTGGTTAAAAGCTGATAAATCGGAAGGATGGTGGAAAGATACCTAGTGACCTCGAGATAGAATGAACGTATAAATCGAGAACGGGAATCGAGAATCAGAAAAGAGAGGAAAATCGATGGAAGTAATGGTAAAGTATAGTGCAAAGTCAAGGTTAAGGGAAATCGTACTTGGTAACTGGAATCGAGATCAAGGGAAACGGTTATCATGCATATGGGACGTAAGGAGTGACTTTTCACATCGTGGCTAAGGTTAGAAATCGAGGAGTGGTTAACTTGCACATAGAACGTGGAAGCAGTTTCTAAATCGTAAGCTAAGATAAAAAATGGAAGAACGTGCACATGGAACGTGGTGGTAGTTTTTTTTTTTTTTTTTTTTTTTTTTTTAACTCGCTCTTGGGAGGTTACATTGAAGGATACCTATAAATAGGACGAAGCTTGAAGAAGAAGGGGAAATTGGCAGAGACAACAGAAACACAAGTGAAAAGTCTACCGGATAAACGACGAATCATGAAGTTTCTGGCGATCTGGATTTCCATTTTCATTGATTGTCTTTATCGCTTTCTTTACTTTCCCTGGTAATTTACTTTCATGCAATTTACGTTTATCAACTTTAAGTTTATGTCCTTTCAATTGCTTGTCATTTACTTTTATGCAAGTTAAGGTTATGCGTTTAAGTTTCTCGCCATTTACATTTCTGCAATTTAGATTTCCTGCCATTTACATTTCTGCAATTTCGATTCCTGCTATTTACATTTCTGCAATTTCGATTCCTTGCCATTTACACTTAATGCAAATTTGAGGTTTCCGCATTTTATATTTCTCTGCAATTTAATATTCTGCACTACTTTTCGATTCGACACTTTTACTGCTTTCTTTACTTCGCGTTTCTTAATAAAAAATACCAAAAATAGTACCTTCGATTGTCAATCTGTCTGATATGTTGCGTTGATAACATTTCTCAATGCTATGGTATTTTCGATTTTCATACATGTTTCGATTGAAAACTATTTGTTAGCCTAAGTAAAAAGAATCTACGTGGTTGAAATTTGGTTAGAACCTAAGTCTCTGAGAAATCGAAATCGATCAAATTTTCACCAGAAACAAATTGGCGCGCCAGGTAGGGGATAGTTGTGTCAAACACAAACAATTGGCTAGTTCGAAAGTGTATGAGATTAAGGAGTGGGCGAGTAATAAGAATGAGTCAAAATCCACCACATAATCAGAATAACAGTGAGATTCTAAATAGTTCACATTCGCCAAACACTGGGGGGCAAGTTCACAATGGGAATATGCCTGTAATATCGACAATTGTGAGTATGTCGATACCTGTGAGTACTGAACAAAGCTCAGGCACATTAGTAAACACTCAGTTAGGGTCGAGTACTCTAATGTCAAACAATATACAAACTACAGGGAGCCCCGTAACAACATATGCAGGTCCGCATATGAGTGTAAGGCCGCCTTGTTTTTCGATTAATAATACGAACGAGGCTGACACTTCTTCAATACAACGAAGTATGAGATTTAACCTAGGAATGCCCCAAAACTTAGGAACAGGTCAAACCTTAGGTATGCCTCAAAATTTTGGAGTATCCCCAAATTTAGGGGTGTCTCAAAATTTAGTAACACCCCAGAATTCAGGGAATGTGCAAAATTTAGGAACACAACAGACGCCTCCAATATCAAACTTAGATCATAGAGCAAACCTGGATCACGGGAGATATACATTCGATAGAGATTATCATCGATCTAATTTTGAGACTATCGAAAACGCTAGTACTAGGATTTTCAGTAATTCATTAGGAGTACTTCGACAACAAATGGATGAAAGCAATTTTGAGATGGTTAACATGTTATCACAACTGTCGCCGCCGTCAAAACGAGGGCGGTCGGAACGACGCGATGGTTTTCGACTCTCTTGTTTTTCGCGTTTTTATTGGTGTGGTTACAACGCCTTTAGGTTGTCCGATAACCGGGCTTAACCTAAGGACGATGTTTTCGAAAGGGCGCTCTTGGATTGTCCGATAACCGGGCTAATCCAAGAGCTAGTTTTGAAGGGTTCTCTGGTGTCGCCACCGATGTTTTTACCGGAAACATCGGAAAAGGAGTTTAAAAGGCGTTGGTTTTCGAAAAACCAACTTTGGTCATTAGAACCAGAGTTGGGTAAGGGAGTTAGTTACGCGTAAAGGAAGTGTTAGTTCCTTTACGATGCCCCTTTCGGGTTCCCTATGATAGGCCAGCTATTTTGTTAATAAATAAACCGGAAAAATACGCTTTTGCCCTTTTATTTTGCAGAATTTAAAGATTACGACTACATGGCCCTAATGTCTATTGCGTAATTTAAATAATGCGGTAAAAGATAGAGAGAGAAAGTAGGAACCTCCGAAGCTAGCTTTCTATTAATTTTTGTAAATAGGGTGCTTTGTGGCAACCCTTCACTCTACACGGCGTCGGAAGACCTCTCGAAACGCTCTAAAAACACTCTAAAGACACTCAGAAACTCCGGAAATGCGTCAGAGGGATTCTAGAGAGAGAAACTATTGATGTGACTAGAGAGAGAGTGAGAAAACTGTGTGAAATGAGGGGAAGGGAGACCCTATTTATAGGGATTCACGCCTGTCAGGTCGAGACGGCCGTCTCGTTTGACAAGGTCGAGACGGCCATCTCGACATTCCAGACGGCCGTCTCGCCTTGCAGGAATGGCGAGATGACGGTCTAGCCAAACGAGACGACGGTCTCGCCTTTCGCAGGTGGCGAGACGGCGGTCTCGACCCCAAAAGGCAAAAATCCTTATTTTTGTGCCAAAAATCCCTCCTATCCTAGTATGAGGCCTAATAGTCTCTCCTAGTGGCTTCTTAGGCTTCGCCCATCTTTGAAAATGAGGTCTTATGATCTTTATTGTGAGACCGGGCAAGATTTGGGGTCTACAACTGCCCCCCCTTTACCTAACTAATCGACTGTTGGCTTGTTGTGCCAGACAGATCGATAGGAAGGTAAAGGAGTTGACCCTCTTGCCCGGTTACCCTTCGGATGTTCCGTCTTGCAGGGGTTGATCTTCTGGGGAAAAGTTGTGATGTGCACCTCCAGGATACTCCTTCTGACGGTAGTCGATCCTTCGGTTGATGAGTATGAACCCCCATCTGGTTTTGACGAGTATGAACCCCCGCCCGGTAAGCCCCCTTTTGTAAGGCTTGATGAGTATACACCCCCATCTGGTGTTATGCCTTCGGATGCTCCTTCTTGCGGTAGCCGATCCTTCGGCTGTGGTGGCGGCTTACTGCTCTAGCTCATGCGCCGTTTGTTGAGATGTACTTTTTGTTGGTCTTCTTTGGAGATGTTGTCGTCCAGTTTGCGCTGGAGACTTGGTGTTCATCCAGCTTGGATGATTGCTGGGGATTCTTTATTTTTGATCTTTTGGTGGTGATCGCCCGACTCTTGCTGGCTAGTCGGGCAATCTTTGTTTGTTGTTCGACTCTGGCTTGGTAGTAGAAATTTTGTCGGTTGGATACATGATTGACAAGGTCTTACTGGGGTACCTTTATGCAAGCATGAAGATGATCTTTTGACATGAATGTCTTTTTTGGTTTTGAAGTGTATTTGTTTGTTTTGATCTTGACAAAGCCCTATTTGTGCGATTATTTGTGTATGGATGCTTGTTGATGCAATTTGTTGAGGGCATCTAGAAAATGACTGGTATTTTTTCTTTTTTGTTCTCTCGTGACTATTCTTTTGCACTTTTTGTTTTAACCCTATCTTTTGCCTAGACCGCCCTTTGCGGGTTTTCGATCTAGCGGGTTTTAATTTTTGCCTTAGATATCTTGGTGGGCTTTTTCTTTTTATGAAAGCCTGATCTTTTGCCTAGACCGCCCTTTACGGGTTTTCGATCTAGCAGGCTACCCATGTACTTTTTGCTTGGGATGACCCTGGTTGGTGTTGTTCGTCTTGTTTTTATGCTTTCTTGAATTGCTTTGTTTTATACATGCTCATATTTCGTTAATACAAAGGCATTCACACAAGTAGGTAAAGAGAAGAAAAGATGATTTTTATTGATATAAACAGATGGTTTATTTTTACATGGGGATTTACAAAAGAATTTGTAAGCAAGGCTGGCCAAGGTTGGCTAAACTGTATGAGGGTGCCACAATCATGTCTGTGATCTCTGTTTCCCCGTTTTTCCTGGTCCCTTCGGTTGAGATGTTCGAACCCGGAGTGAAGACTATGCAAAGTCTGCCTTTTTTTTTTGTGAAGGTATTACCTTAGTCGCCTTTGCCGTTTTCGGCCAAGGTAATCATTGCTCTTTTTTTTTTATTTTTTGACCTCTAATTTTTGCCTAGGACGTATCCTAGCGAGGAATATAGACCCTATCTTTTGCCCAGGACGCCCTTTGCGAGTTTTCATCCTGACGGGTCGTGAGCAATGTCTTTAAGCGTAGTATCTTTTTACCACATCTGAGTTGACAGGATATCGGAGCTCTTCTCCATCCATGTTGGTGAGGATGAGGGCTCCTCCTGAGAAGGCTCGCTTGACCACAAAGGGTCCTTCGTAGTTTGTTGTCCATTTCCTGATTTTGTCTTTTTGGGCTGGAAGCAATTTCTTTATCACTAGATCCCCTTCTCGGAAAGTACGGGGATTGACCTTCTTGTCATAGGCTTTCTTAATCTTCTTTTGGTAAGCCTGCCCCCGACATATGGCGTCTAACCACTTTTCTTCGATTAAGTTCAGCTGATCATACCGGCTTTGGACCCATTCGGCTTTTGTTAATTTCGCTTCCATGACGACCCGCAGGGAGGGTATTTTGACCTCTATTGGTAGTACAACCTCCATTCCATATACGAGGGAGAACGGGGTGGCCCCGGTGGAGGTTCGTACTGATGTTCGGTAACCGTGTAAGGCGAAGGGAAGCATTTCGTGCCAATCTTTGTAGGTTACCACCATTTTCTGGATGATTTTCTTAATATTCTTATTGGCTGCCTCTACTGCACCGTTCATCTTTGGTCGGTACGGAGAAGAATTGTGGTGTTGTATTTTGAAGTCTTGGCATAGTTCCTCCATCATTCTATTATTGAGATTGGTCCCATTATCAGTAATGAGCCTATGAAGGATGCCGTACCGACATATAATATTTTTCTTGATGAAGGTGGTCACCACTTTCCGAGTCACATGCGCATACGACGCTGCCTCAACCCATTTGGTGAAGTAGTCAATGGCCACCAGGATAAAGCGATGGCCATTGGACGCTTTAGGCTCTATGGGTCCAATGATGTCCATACCCCACATAGAGAATGACCATGGTGTAGCCAGGGTACTGAGTGGTGCAGGCGGTACGTTAATATTATCAGCATAAATTTGGCATTTGTGGCACTTTTTGGCATACTGGTGACAATCGGTTTCCATTGTGGACCAAAAGTATCCTGCCCTTAAAATCTTTTTGGCCATGACATGCCCAGGTGCGTGGGTCCCAAAAGTTCCTTTGTGGATTTCTTTTATCAAGGTTCGGGCTTCTTCTTGGTCCACACACCTTAAGAGAGTGGAATCGGGACTCTTTTTGTAGAGGGTTCCTTCAATCAACGTGAAACCTACGACCCTTTTACGAATGGTTCATTTATCATTATCGCTGATTCCTTCGGGATATTCGCCCCTCATGAGATATTGCTTGATATCATGGTACCAGGGTTTTAGTCGTGTTCGCCATTTACTGTCATGCAAAAAGCTTGTTTGTCATGCAACTTAACTTGGATGATCGACATTTCATGTTCTTGATCTAGGGCAAACATGGATGATAGAGTGGCAAGGGCATCAGCAAATTGATTGTCTTCCCGAGGAATATACTGGAAGGTGACACTTTCCATTCTTGAAACTAAGTCTTGGATGTGTTCTAGATATGGGATTAGTTTTGAGTTGCGGGTTTCCCATTCGCCTTTGAGTTGATAAATGATAAGGGATGAATCACCAAAGATTTTGAGCTTAGTAACCCCATGATCTAGAGCCGCTTGGATCCCTAACGCACATGCTTCGTATTCGGCCATGTTGTTGGTACAATCGAAATTAAGCCTGACCGTTACAGGGATGTGTTTCTTTTCGGGGGATATCAAAATAGCTCCTATCCCGTGTCCAAGCATGTTTGAGGCCCCATCGAAGAACATGGTCCATGCCTCCTCTTTGGTCTCTTCGTGTTCGATGTGCATGATATGTTCGTCGGGAAAGTCATCCTGTAGGAACTGGTATTCGTCTATTGATCCATGGGCTAGATAATCCGCTAGGGGACTTCCTTTAATAGCTTTCTGGGTGACATGAATAATATCAAATTCTGAGAGGAGAACCTGCCACCTAGCTATTCTTCCAGTTAGAATGGGCTTTTCGAAGAGGTACTTGATTGGGTCCATTTTGGAGACCAACCATGTTGTGTGCCGAGCCATATATTGTCGGAGACGCTGAGTGACCCACACCAATGCGCAACAGGTTTTTTCGAATGGTGTATACCGAGTTTCATAATCTGAGAATTTCTTACTGAGATAGTAAATGACTCGTTCCTTTTTCCCGGTTTCGTCATGTTGGCCGAGCACACATCCCATGGACTCTTCAAGTATTGATAAGTACAGGATGAGAGGTCTCCCTTCAACGGGTGGTACCAATACTGGCGGATTGGTTAAGCATGTTTTGATTTTATTGAATGCTTGTTGACATTCTTCATTCCACACCGTTGGTTGATTTTTGCACAACAGTTTAAAGATGGGTATACATTTATCCGTCAACTGCGCGATGAAATGGGCAATGTAGTTGATCCGGCCTAGAAAACCTCTGACCTCTTTTTCCGTACTTGGTGGGGGCATTTCCAAAATTGCCTTGGTTTTGTCGGGATCCACTTCGATTCCTCTTTTGTTGACAATGAACCCCAATAGTTTTCCTGATCGTACTCCGAAAGTACATTTTGCCGGGTTTAATTTAAGCTGGTACTTCCGAAGTCGGTCTAAAAGCTTCTTAAGATATTGAATATGGTCCATCTCATTTTTGGACTTGGCAATCATGTCATCCACATATACTTCTATTTCCTTGTGGATCATGTCATGGAATAGCGTGACCATAGCCCTTTGGTAAGTTGCTCCTGCATTCTTGAGTCCAAAGGGCATTACACGGTAGCAAAAGGTGCCCCATGGTGTAATGAAGGAGGTTTTTTCCCTGTCCTCGACAGCCAGTTTAATCTGGTTATACCCCGCGTACCCGTCCATGAAAGAGTAAAGTGTATTGGTAGCAGTATGGTCTACCAGCGTGTCTATATGTGGTAAGGGAAAGTCATCTTTTGGACTTGCTCGATTGAGGTCCCTATAATCCACACATACCCTGACCTTCCCGGTCTTTTTGATGACGGGTACTATGTTGGCCAACCACTCTGGGTATTTGGAAACTACTAGGAAATTGGCGTCTAGTTGTCTTTGTACCTCCTCCTTGATCATTAGGGACTAGTCGGGCTTGATTCTCCTGAGTTTTTGTTTCACAGGTCGGAACCCCTCTTTCAATGGTAATTTATGCTCCACTATACTCGTGTCAAGCCCAGGCATGTCATGATAAGACCAAGCGAATACATCTATATATTCCTTCAAAAGTTGTATCAATCCCCTTTTTATGCTACTTTCTATTTGGGTGCCGATGTTCACCTTTTTCTCATCATCCCCTTCTCCCAAATTAACAGTTTCTATCTCTTCCTGATGTGGTTGTATGATGCGTGTTTCTTTTTCCAGCATTCTTTGCATGTCCGGAGAAATGGTCTCCTGCTCACTGTCGGACTCAACCCATTCGCTTTCAGTTTCTGGGGTCTACAGAGATTCATCAATCACAGACATGATGCGTTTTAGGTTCTGTTTTAGTCATAGATTTTATTATTCAATTATTTTTGAAAGAATAATAAATGTAAGAGGGAAAAGAATGAATATGACAGAATGCCTCATGTATTAAGGAAAATAAAATTTATGTACAAGCCCTTTTAATCAAAATTCCTGCGGCCACGGGCGGGGACCGCAGGAGATATAGAGAAAAGCTTAAAAAACACCCTAGGGTTGATCCTCCCAGTCCTCCCTCTCTGCTATTCTGGCTTCGACAGAGGTTTGGCGTCGACATCAGAAACAGAGGTATCGAAAGTTATCCACCTGGCGTCGATTAATTCTTGAACCCGATACTTAAGGCTCAAGTAATTTTCTGTAAAGTGTCCGGGTGAACCCGAGTGGTAAGCGCATTTCTCGCTTGGCTTATACCATTCGGGGTAGGGAGGCTCCAACTGCTTCTTGGGAGGAACGCAGGTTAGGAGTTTAGCCTCCAACAGCTGAGGTAGCAGCATTCCATAGGAGGTGGAGATTGGAGTGAACTTCCTCTCTTTCTTGTGAGGCTGCCTGGCCGTTGGTGGGGCAGAAGAAGGAGTGGCAAAGTTGATCGCATGCACAGATTCGTCCTTCTTCTTGCCAGCATGCTTCCTGAACGAGACACCAACTTGAGAGGACTGTGTTATCTTCCCGCTTCTCAATCCCTGCTTCACTCTTTCACCCACAGTGACTATGTCCAAAAAAAGGTTGGAGGTACTGACTATTGCCTTGTCGTAGTGCGCTCCAGTCAGTGAATCTATGAACATAGCCACAGTCTCCTTATCCGTCAAAGGGGGCTCTATCTGGGCTGCCATTTCCCTCCATCCTTGGGCGTATGCTTGTAGACCCCTAATTTTGCCCGGTCTCTCAAATAAAGATAAAAGAGATCACCCGTAACAAGATAAAGCTCGTCTAGCATTACAAATAAGAGCCAAGGAGACTTCCTACATGAAGATAAAGCTTCAACGAGACGCATATCGGCATCAGCGACGTCCAAAACGAGGCAAGGAAAGCTTCCGGAGTCCGAAGCGCGAACTGGCGGAACGGTCGAGACGGCCGTCCCAAGGTGGGACGGCCGTCCCAACTTGCTCCGGCCAGTTGGGACGCGCGTCCGAGGTTGGGACGGCCGTCCCAAGCCCCGAGAAAAGTGGGACGGCCGTCCGGGTCCCCGGGGGTCCCGGCTGTGTAATTTTGCCATTTGGGACGGCCGTCCCGGTCCGAGACGGCCGTCCGGTCCGGACGGTGGTCCGAAGTGCGCCGGCTTCGAAAACTATAAATAGGAGGCTCATTTGTCACTTTTTCACACCACGAGACATCCCGGAGAGCTCGAAACACTTTCTAAAACTCGGAGCACTTGTCTATTTCTCTCCCTCTCTTGAATGATCTTTCAGATTGCCTTAAATAGGTAACAATCGGTTAAGGAATTATATTCGGCATTCGATTCTTCTTTAAATTTTTAGTAGAGTCGATCCTGTATTGGTGAGGAGAGTACTGTAGTAGAGAGGGGTTGCCAAACGCATCCTCACGGTTCGAGATTCTCAATATCAAGCTTGCTACGGAGGTTCTTTTCAATTCTCTTCTCTTTTATTGCTTTATTTATTGTTTTATTTAGCTTTATTTATGCCATGTAGAATAAAATCATGTAGATAGCTATTTTGTCTCTTTTATTGCTTTATTTAGCTTTATTAATCATTTTATGCATGCAATATAGAATAAAATCATGTAGATAGTCGTTTAATATTATGTAATAAAATAGGGTAATCGCGTAATTTCTCGTAGTCTTTACTTAAATGAATTAATCTGTCATAGGGAACCCGAAAGGGGCGTTGTGAGGTGCTAACACCTTCCCCACACGTAACTAACTCCCTTACCCAACTACGGTTATAATGGCCAAGTGCGGTTTTCTTAAAATCAACATTTTTTCCTTTTCCAATGTTTATGGTCAAAACATTGGTGGCGACTCCATAAGAACCCCTTTTCGAAAACCTTTTAAAACAAAAAACGCGAGTCTAAACCATCTTTTCGCGGCCGCTCGCACAAACGTTTCTAAGACGTCCCCCTCCGGACGTCGGAAAGGGACGACGGCGACAGATGGCGACTCCATTGGGAAGCTAGAGAGTTGATCCCATTTAGTGACGAGATAAATTCAAACTAAGTAATGATTTGAAATTACGCCTTTACCCTCCGTATGTTTTTACTTGTATGGCTTTAATAAGCTGCTTGTATGATTATTTACGCAAATTGTTTGAAATATAAACTGCACACAAAAACCCTTGCACACAACGGTCCCTCTATGCCGGGGGCAAGAGTGAATACCTGTAGGGAGTGGGTGGCGAATACGATCGGTTAGTTGGCACACGGGGCTACTGCCGTTGTCGGAAAACCACCAACTCAAGGTGATAACTCTCTTCTTTTGGTCTAAAGGTGTCGCCACGGAGTTCAGTGCATGACCAGAGGATTGAGAGATTGAGAGGTCCCTATAATGGGGGCACCTTGGGGACCTTTGGCACTGGTGAGAACAGGTTTAGAACCACCCAAACCAAGCACGTTTCGCGGGAAAACCCTACCTCGTAATAGCGTGGCTACGCTCGTGGATGTATGAATTGTGTGTGCATACGTTTGCTGCATTTGTATTGATGCATTAGCATAGGGAAATCATACAACAAACAAAAAAAAATGAAAAAACCTAAAAATCATAAAAATACCCTTGTTATAAAATAAAAATTAGTAAAAGTCTCATAATTCATATCACCTTTTCTTCATCAAAAATAAAAAAGGGAAGAAAACATGACTCTCTTCATCAAAATCCATAAACATTCATATAGATAAGTTTTCTTTTCAAGAAAAACCAAGTACTACCATGAATCATATTAGGAACAAAACATGATAATACGTAGAAAAACAAACACTTGCATACACACATTTACAAAAATTCATCCTCATATCATGCATTTTCATTTACGCTAGACAATGGAGGGATCCGGTAATAGACGAGTTAAAGAAAGTGGAGATCCTTCTATGCCGTGTAGAGAAGTTAAGGCATTTGTGTACATATATGCCGCAGGAGGTCTATGCTAACTTTGAGAAGTCTTACGGAAGAATTCTTGACCTCCTGAAAATCGGCATTGATCCAATATTTGTTAGAGTATTGGTCCACTTCGGAATCCCGATTTACACGCTTCGAATTCTCGCGAGTTTGACTTGGTACCGACATTAGAAGAATACGAACTTATGGTGAGATGGCCTCAATCGGTTGGGGTTTATGTACGCCCGGGAGAATATACGGCGTGAGTAAGGTTGCTACTATTATACGACTGCCTCCTCATCAATCTATCCTAGAGGGAAAAGGGAATATCGGAGGTTGGAAAATGGCTATAATAGAAGACCACTTAGTCTCTTTAGCCGAAAAGAAAGACTGGTCAACATTCAACAAAACTCTAGCACTAGCAATGTTCGGAATCATATTATTCCCATTCCATGTAAACATCGTGGATCATGCTGCAATGGACGCATTCTTCGCACGGGATGTATACTCTAAGAGCCCTATACCTGCGATCCTTGCCGATACCACGCTTTACGTAGAATTTTGCCGACGAAACGGGGAAAAACACTCGAGATGTTGTATTCCATTGCTATATATATGGGGTGTTACTCACTTTTACGCCTCAAGCCACATGGGTGTATTTCACGACCCTTTAAGAAGTTTCTCAAAAATCCCTCTTCAACATCGTCAAGCCTTAGAGTGGAAAATCGAGTTAGAAAAGCTGGAACATAGAGCATGTATCATGGGTTTGCCCTTGGTTCAGACCGGTTATATTCTCATACGATGCGGAGACCACACGAGTATACCACTTCTAGGTCTCGGAGGCTGTATAGCCTACTCTCCTAAAATGGCTATGAGACAACTTATGAGAACTCAAACTGCGCCAACCCAAGAAGAGCTCGGAGAGCTGAGTCTATGCCACTATTCCCATAACTTTGAAGAAGTATCTGCTGTCCAGGAAAGCATGGGAAAGACCAGTCTACACGGGGGATAAAGAACTCGGAAAGGCTCAAGTATCTACATCCCTTGAATATGAAGAATGGAGGAAAAATAGAGGGATACCCCTACCATCTTACTGCATTCACTAAAGCGTTAGCCGACGAAGAGCTACAATTACGAGTCAATGCCTTAAACAAAAGGGTTGAAGTCATGGAAACTCAGTGAGGACTTTTGAAGAAAAAGAGCAAGAATCAACCATTATAATAGATGGTCTAAAAAGGCAATGCAAAAAGAAGGACCATGAGATAGAGCTTCTCAAGAATGATTATCTTGACTACCAAGAAGAGGCTAAACAAACACTTGAAAGTTAGAGGCTTGAACAAGATAGTCTTTTCCAGGACATGAATGACGAAATAGCACGTTTTGAGAAGGCACTTGCGGAAGCGGGCAAAAATGATCAAGTTGATGCGAGGATGACCTAGCGGGAACTTCGGTGCGAAGCACAAAAGTGGCGAGAAACCGCTGAAAAATACAAGAAAAGCCTGAATGAGCTGCATGATAAAGAAAAGGATGGTTTAGCTCGAGTACGGTCATTTACTTCGTGAAAGAGACCAAATAAGAGAGAGGTCGACCAACAACACGCTTTGATCGTTCATCTAGAAGAAAAGATGAGAGAGGCTCGTCGATATAGTGAAGATATGAGTCAAGCGGTACATGAGCAAATCAAGATACTCGGAAACCATGTGAGAATAGGCGAAGGCGAATTACGAAGAAAACCTAATTTACCTATAGGACTCTTCAAGCTTTTCAGTTTTTGTCGGCACTTGCTCCAAAGCATTGTATAGAAGGATTTACACTTTCTAATAAAAGGATTTATTTTTCTCTCCTTAAATTGTCTATTGCATTCATAAGTTGCATACATTCATATATCCCTCCTCATTTTAATAATAAAGATAATAAAAAGAAAGGATTAATTGATGTGCTTTCCACAAATCGAGAAAAATGGAAAAGAAGCCTTTCGTCATCAAAATCTCTACGACAGTCGATAAACCCGAAGACGATAACAAACAAGCACAGTTAATCATTCCAAGGGAGAAGGAAATAACACCTATACGTTTATTCGTGCCTCGTCCTTTCCCTTACTTATCAAATAAAGGCTGTACCTTGGAGATATTCGGAAGAATTGCCGGTCAATCAAGACATCTCCAACATAGCCGGTATTGGGGGCATGACTCGAAGTGGAAGAATATATTCCCCCAAGGAATTACAAGAAAATACTTCTAAAGAAAAGGTGAAAAATAAGGCCGAAGAGGAAAAAGAATCCAAGGAGGAGACGAGATGAGTTACTCCGATACATAAGACAAAGTGAGTACTCCATCATCGATCAACTCAATCGTACTCCGAGCAAAGATAACTTTGTTATCACTCATAATGAGTTCGAACGCATCGAAACGCAGTTGTTAAAGGTTTTGAATGAATCATTCGTTCCACATGCAATATCCCAAGACAAGTTTGAAGGAATTATTGGCAATATCACGACCAATAATCACCTTACTTTCACTAACGAAGAATTCCCTTTGGAAGGGTCAAATCATAATAAACCTTTGCATATCTCTGTCAAATGCAAGGAATATCTCATTTCCAAAGTTCTTGTGGATAATGGATCATCCTTAAATGTTATGCCTAAAAGTACACTCGACAAGATAACGGTGCAAGGAACACACATGCGTCCAAGTAATACAATTGTTCGAGCCTTTGATGGATCAAGACGAGAAGTAGTAGGAGAGATCGGTCTACCAATCCAAATCGGCCCTACTATCTTCAACATAGACTTCCACGTGATGGATATCACACCGACATACTGATTGTCTCCTTGGTAGACCTTGGATTCATAGCGCTAAGGCAATACCTTCAACGCTCCACCGAGAAAGTCAAATTTGTGACAAATGATAAACTAGTCACGGTTCAAGGCTGAAGAAGACTTTCTAATTAGTAAGCGAGTCTATCCGACCATATGTGGATGCGGTTGAAGAGGCTCTTGAAACATCTTTTCAAGCACTCGAAATTGCCTATATCGAAAGACTCCCTAGTAACATGAAGGTGGCCCATATGATGAAAAGATATGGATATCGCCCGGGACGGGGGCTTGGAAAGAACGCTCAAGGAATAAGAGAGCCACCAGATTTCAAAGATAATCCGCTAAAGTATGGGTTAGGGTATGACCCTACGAAAGATCAAACCATACGAAAGCGAGAGAAGTCTTATCCCTCGAAGACGATTTTTCGAAAAGGAGGGATATTAGCGCAAAGGGTAGCGTTAGTCGTTAGGTGTCCTTCTTTCGATTCTAAGGGATGTAAACCTAATGACTATTAGAGATCACTCCTCGGGGTATGCCAGTCCCAGAGCATCTCTAGGGCACACATTTATCCAAAATTACAAAAAGAATGCTATTCTTACTATCTGTTTCTCTTCTTGCTAAATATGTCTATACCCCATCTTCAATAAACAAGATTTAGATAGATGTTTTGTTCCAAATGCGTCAGAATAATTAAAGCGCCGCAAAGTAAAGTAAAATTGATTGATTAACTAGAAACACAAATGAAATCTATATTCACAAAGTCAAGTTTCGACAATGTTGTGCAAAAATATAATAATATATACGCATATAAAAAGAAAGCCAGTCAAGGTCAAAGACCAAGACAAGAAAATAAAAGGGCAAAATACCCGACGGGAAACCCACAAAGGGGGCTGCGCAAAAATTAGGGTAAACCGTGCGGAGACCAGAACAATAATAAAGGGTAGCACTGGGCAAAAGTTAGGGTTATCAAAAGTCAGCTAGGTATTCCTTAAAAATAAATATAAAAAGGGAAAACCTAGACAAAAGTTAGGACATAAGCACGACATCCCAGGCCGAAAACACGAAAGGGCGGCCTAGGGAAGTTAATCAATCGCAAAAAGGCGCCATAAACCGGTAAACAATGACGCCACATCATAAGAATGAAACGTTTATCTAAACTAGCCTAAACACAGACCAACCTTGGCCGACCATTCTTACGGAGACCTCTATTATAAAAAATATCCCTCTAAAACACAAGCCCTTGTTGTGAATCCTTTTCTTTCTTTTCTCTTGACCATTTCATCATAAAGCATTCAAGTAATAAGGAGAATGTGGAAATATAGTGATCAATAGGAAGGTTGAAATTCCTAAGGAAAGGAAGGAGGGCATTGATATGGCGGTTACCACTGTGAACAACGGATTGCTCTTCGGCAAAAGCAAGAAAAAATCCACGACGACAAATTATGTACGGCCAAGCTTGTTAATCGGAAGAAACATGATGACAAAAAGGAACAACACCAAGAATGCGTCCGCGATCAAAGCATATCAGTTAAAACTTTCGAAATATTAACTAAAATAGATCATAGGATGCATATCATGAAGCATTACATGCATTAAAACATAAATGAAGGGAATCCTATCTTCAAACTTATCAAAAAACATGAAAATTAACTCAAAAAAATCGAAAATCCCCTCCGGCGGCTCGAGACGGCCGTCCCAAAGTCGGGACGGCCGTCCCAAGTCCCCAAATTCAATTGGGACGCGCGTCCCGAGTGGGACGGCCGTCCCACTTCCCCGCTGATGGCCCCTGTGTATTTTTCGATCGAGACGGCCGTCCCAACCCGGACGGCCGTCCCAATGGTCTCGCGCGCTCTATAAGTGCCGGGCGCGGATTTGAGCTTACGCACCCCATTCCAAGCTTTCTATCTTGCTTCTTCTCCCTTTCTACACATTTCTAGCATTCTTAAGCAAGTATGGAGCACGGAGAATCTTCATCCAGGAGAAAACGCTCTAGAAACCACTGCTAGAGGAACTACTACGATCGGTACTCAACTAGCGAGAATCGCACCAACTACGTCTAGTAAATATCCGAGCAATTCTCCTGGTACCCCACACTTGCAATTGGACTTCGAAATCCTAGCTACATTTGGCTGGGATCAAGATGTCGAGAAGATACATCCACAACATAGGATGGGACTTTACGCTCCGCGAGCTACCTACTCGGATCCATCGCATTGCCACGATGGAATTTCTTGCTTCGTCAACATGGTGGAAATGCCATCTTCAATTCTGGGGTGCCACCAACTCAAGGCTGTCTCCTCTTGGATGGATGGAGCCTCTCGGGACCATTGCTCTGGATGACTTTAATGTCATTATGGGTTTACGCCGACGACGGATACAAGAACTCCGAGTACCGGTCCGCATATTTGGAGAAGCCGTTGCTCTCACCACTGCTACCATGTGGAAGGAGATCACCGGAGTCGTCATTACGCCATCAAATCCGAAGGGTGCGGCTTTTTCTCCCCACTCCGCGTATGTCATAAATTGCTGGCGGGACCATACAGTCGGAAGGAGAGCCAAGGAAAGGTAACTGCTGGCCGACCTTTTCATTGTTTCTTGTATGCACCGGGGGCATAGGTGCAACCCGGGGTATGCCTTTCTCAAAGCCGTCAAGGATTGCGGCACTCGCGGTCCAGCGGGAGCGATCATAATAGCTCCCTTTCTCACCCCTCTAGGCGAGTATTGGGGATGTAGCGACGGAGAAGACATCCCGGCTAGTCTTCGGCCGGAGCCGATCAATGGCGGAGTGCTTGGCCCATATGAACATCCTCGGCGAGGCAAGGTACGGGGTTTATCTTAAACCCAATCCTCTCTATCTCGATGGACATGCGGGATTTCGACACACCACGGGATATCCCCACCACTCGAGAATCCCGGCGACGGTCTTACGACCACGACTACGCCGGCTTATACGGGCGCCTGGATGATGAGCATGCCTACATGGAAGGGCAATTCCGAGTTCATGCGACAACGGTTTGGTCGGTGACCATGAGGCAAGACAGGACGGACCGCCAAATAGAAAATCTGGTCCGAGACCGAGGCGAGGTTCCAACGCCGCTTGCTCGCAGCTTCCCTTCGCCGGCACCATCCGCTCACTCCGAGTCCGAGGCGAGACGATTAGGAGGTTTTATGATGCTTTCTAGTAGTTCAAAAATGTTTGAATGTATTATCCAAAAAAATATATATATAAAAGTTGTTATTTCCATTTGCATCTTGAAAAGCCTACGTGTAAAATAAAAAGGCACACGTAATATAGCAAAAAGCAGATTTCAAATAACTCGCGTTGATCGCGAAAGAAAAAGCGAAATCAAAACTATCTCGATGAGAATAAAGAAGCTTCGAAAAAATAGCACCAATAAAAGAAGGAAGCCATCAAAACGAAAAATGGCCAACGGAAAAGCTTGATCATCCCCAAGCGGATCCTTGCCTACTCCGGAGGCAAGACAAAAAGATTACTTGCGACTCAGCTTCATCACCACATGAATCACCAAGCACACTCACGCAAGAGTCTCCATTTCATTCCCCAAAGAAGAATAAGGACTACACAAGAGTCCATCGAAAGAAAGCACAGAATCAAATCACCCAAATCACTGGGGGCAACAAAAAGAAAGAAGAGAAAAGCCTTTCATCCTCTAACAAAGGCCACTTTGCATGAAAAAGCCAAAAGAAAATCCCCAGGAAGAGCACATCAAGAAAAATCTATAAAAGAAAATAAGAAATTTCCATCCCTAGGAGACCGATAAAATTCCTCGGGGATCATTCCATCTAACGTGCATAAAAGGCACACATACGAACCCATTCCCGTGAGAAATAAAAGCATAGACAAAAGCCGGTTCAAGCAATAAGGAGTCAAAAACTCCATTTTCCCTCTAAGGGGCAATTCAAAAGAGATCCCGATCGGAGCAATCAAATTCTCAAAAGAAAAATTTCACTAGGTGAGCTTACAACGGAACTACTTGTTTGCTCAAAATAAGCAAAGAGCTAATATCCCGAGAGAAATGGGAAATCAACCTATGCGAGAGGTAATGCAAGCCCAAAAGCATAAAAGTCTTCACCATCGCTGAAGCAATTGCCTAATCAAGAGGCACAATCAAAGTCCCCAATAAATTCACGCCCAAAAGGCAACCAACGAAGAATCCCGGTAAAGCTAGGATAACTAAAATAGAAAAGTCAAAAAGAAAGAAAATCAATCATTCCTCATGGAATAGGCGCATGATCGGAGACAATAAGTCGCCGGAAGCCGGGTGGGGGTACGTACTCACCTAAGCCTTGCGAACGGGGCTTACCAAAAACTTCATACGGGTGGGGGTAGGTACTCACCTAAGCCTTGCAAAACGGGGCTTACCAAAAACTTCATACCGGGTGGGGGTATGTACTCACCTAAGCCTTGCAAAACGGGGCTTACCAAAAACTTCATACCGGGTGGGGTACGTACTCACCTAAGCCTTGCGAAACGGGGCTTACCAAAAACTTCATACGGGTGGGGGTACGTACTCACCTAAGCCTTGCGAACGGGGCTTACCAAAAACTTCATACCGGGTGGGGTACGTACTCACCTAAGCCTTGCAGAACGGGGCTTACCAAAAACTTCATACGGGTGAGGGTACGTACTCACCTAAGCCTTGCAGAACGGGGCTTACCAAAAACTTCATACCGGGTGGGGGTACGTACTCACCTAAGCCTTGCAAAACGGGGCTTACCAAAAACTTCATACCGGGTGGGGTACGTACTCACCTAAGCCTTGCAAAACGGGGCTTACCAAAAACTTCATACGGGTGAGGGTACGTACTCACCTAAGCCTTGCGAACGGGGCTTACCAAAAAACTTCATACGGGTGGGGGTACGTACTCACCTAAGCCTTGCGAACGGGGCTTACCAAAAACTTCATACGGGTGAGGGTACGTACTCACCTAAGCCTTGCAAAACGGGGCTTACCAAAAACTTCATACGGGTGAGGGTACGTACTCACCTAAGCCTTGCAAAACGGGGCTTACCAAAAACTTCATACGGGTGAGGGTACGTACTCACCTAAGCCTTGCGAAACGGGGCTTACCAAAAACTTCATACCGGGTGAGGGTATGTACTCACCTAAGCCTTGCAAAACGGGGCTTACCAAAAACTTCATACCGGGTGGGGGTACGTACTCACCTAAGCCTTGCAAAACGGGGCTTACCAAAAACTTCATACCGGGTGGGGGTACGTACTCACCTAAGCCTTGCAAAACGGGGCTTACCAAAAAACTTCATACCGGGTGGGGGTACGTACTCACCTAAGCCTTGCAAAACGGGGCTTACCAAAAACTTCATACCGGGTGGGGGTACGTATTCACCTAAGCCTTGCAAAACGGGGCTTACCAAAAACTTCATACCGGGTGGGGGTACGTACTCACCTAAGCCTTGCAGAACGGGGCTTACCAAAAACTTCATACCGGGTGGGGGTACGTACTCACCTAAGCCTTGCAGAACGGGGCTTACCAAAAACTTCATGCCGGGTGGGGGTACGTACTCACCTAAGCCTTGCAAAACGGGGCTTACCAAAAACTTCATACCGGGTGGGGGTACGTACTCACCTAAGCCTTGCAAAACGGGGCTTACCAAAAACTTCATACCGGGTGGGGGTACGTACTCACCTAAGCCTTGCAAAACGGGGCTTACCAAAAACTTCATACCGGGTGAGGGTACGTACTCACCTAAGCCTTGCAGAACGGGGCTTACCAAAAAAACTTCATACCGGGTGAGGGTACGTACTCACCTAAGCCTTGCAAAACGGGGCTTACCAAAAACTTCATACCGGGTGAGGGTACGTCCTCACCTAAGCCTTGCAAAACGGGGCTTACCAAAAACTTCATACGGGTGAGGGTACGTACTCACCTAAGCCTTGCAAAACGGGGCTTACCAAAAACTTCATACCGGGTGAGGATACGTACTCACCTAAGCCTTGCAAAACGGGGCTTACCAAAAACTTCATACCGGGTGAGGGTACGTACTCACCTAAGCCTTGCAGAACGGGGCTTACCAAAAACTTCATACGGGTGGGGGTACGTACTCACCTAAGCCTTGTAGAACGAGGCTTATCAAAAACCTTGCGAACGGGGTTCATACCGGATGGGGGTAAGTACTCATCGAGTTAGTCAAAATGCGAGACTCCTACCGGGTGAGGGTAAGTACTCACCGAGAACATTATATAGTGAAACTCAAAAACTAGATGGGGGTTCGTACTCATCAAACACCGGATGGGGGTGTATACTCATCAAGCCTTACAAAAAGGAGCTTACCGACGAGGGTTCATTCTCATCAAACCGAGATAGGGGTTGGTACCTATCAAAACTATTCATCATCCGGAGGATCGGCAACGTCGGCAAAGCGACATCCGAAGGATAGCCGAGCAAAAAGGGTTAACTCCTTCTCCTACCGAGCTAATTTTATCGGCATATTAGGCCAATAAATTAGCTAGGCGAGAAGAAGGGGGCAGCTGTAGACCCCTAATTTTGCCCGGTCTCTCAAATAAAGATAAAAGAGATCACCAGTAACAAGATAAAGCTCGTCTAGCATTACAAATAAGAGCCAAGGAGACTTCCTACATGAAGATAAAGCTTCAACGAGACGCATATCGGCATCAGCGGCGTCCAAAACGAGGCAAGGAAAGCTTCCGGAGTCCGAAACGCGCGAACGGCGGAACGGTCGAGACGGCCGTCCCAAGGTGGGACGGCCGTCCCAGCTGCTCCGGCCGGTTGGGACGCGCGTCCGAGATTGGGACGGCCGTCCCAAGCCCGAGAAAAGTGGGACGGCCGTCCGGGTCCCCGAGGGGTCCCGGCTGTGTAATTTTGCCATTTGGGACGGCCGTCCCGGTCCAGACGGCCGTCCCGGTCCAGACGGTGGTCCGAAGTGCGCCGGCTTCGAAAACTATAAATAGGAGGCTCATTTGTCACTTTTTCACACCACGAGACATCCCGAGAGCTCCGAAACACTTTCTAAAACTCGGAGCACTTGTCTATTTCTCTCCCTCTCTTGAATGATCTTTCAGATTGCCTTAAATAGGTAACAATCGGTTAAGGAATTATATTCAGGCATTCGATTCTTCTTTAAATTTTTAGTAGAGTCGATCCTGTATTGGTGAGGAGAGTACGTGTAGAGAGAGGGTTGCCAAAACGCATCCTCACGGTTCGAGATTCTCAATATCAAGCTTGCTACGGAGGTTCTTTTCAATTCTCTTCTCTTTTATTGCTTTATTTATTGTTTTATTTAGCTTTATTTATGCCATGTAGAATAAAATCATGTAGATAGCTATTTTGTCTCTTTTATTGCTTTATTTAGCTTTATTAATCATTTTATGCATGCAATATAGAATAAAATCATGTAGATAGCCATTTAATATTATGTAATAAAATAGGGTAATCGCGTAATTTCTCGTAGTCTTTACTTAAATGAATTAATCTGTCATAGGGAACCCGAAAGGGCGTTGTGGGGTGCTAACACCTTCCCCACACGTAACTAACTCCCTTACCCAACTCTGGTTATAATGGCCAAGTGCGGTTTTTCTTAAAATCAACATTTTTTCCTTTTCCAATGTTTATGGTCAAAACATTGGTGGCGACTCCATAAGAACCCCTTTTCGAAAACCTTTTAAAACAAAAAACGCGAGTCTAAACCATCTTTTCGCGACCGCTCGCACAAACGTTTCTAAGACGTCCCCCTCCGGACGTCGGAAAGGGACGGCGGCGACAATGCTTTGAAGGGTTCGTCGCTCCTTTTACTCAGAGTCCTGAGATCTGACTTGTCGGGGGTCAGATCAATGTTGTATCGGTAGCGACGAAGAAAAGCATCAACCAGTTGTTTCCAGCTCTGGACCTGCCCTCTCTCTAGCTGCATATACCAATTGAGAGCTGTATCCGTCAGACTCTCCTGGAAGCAGTGGATCAGGAGTTTCTTGTTCTTAGCATGGGCGGCCATCTTACGACAATACATCGTAAGATGGTTCTTTGGGCAGGTCATCCCGGCGTATTTGGGGAAGTCCGGGATTTTGAATTTGGGAGGGAAGTGGATGTTCTTCACTAGGCACATATCCGCCACCTCCTTGACGTCAAAGTTGTGCCCCTCCACTGCCTTTAGCCTTTCTTCTAGGACGGAGATTTTTTGTTTGGATACCTCTGGGGTAAGGATGCGCGCGGTCTTAGCATCCTTCCCGTCATAGAAGTATTCCTCTTCCTCTTCCTCATGGTGAGGGATGTGTTCAGCTTGGTCTTCGCCCTTACTCTGACCCTGTCGTACGACTTCCATCAGTTGGGCCACTTGCTCGCGGAGGGTATTGACCTCCGCAGTGAGCTTTTGGTTTTGCTCTTCCAAGTTTTCCATTGCCTTTGCCCTCTGTGCACGAGTTCGGATGGGGAGAGGACCAGCCACTTTCTAGAATGCCCAAAAAAGGTTTATCAATGCATGTTGAGTGCTTAAACTAACATGGATATGCTTATGCATGAGAGATTCTTTTTAAATGATGCTGAATGCGCTCTCACTTTTTATTTTCTCTCTTGGTTTTTCTTTACTCGTGACGTGATGAATATGATACGACTTTGTCAGACGTTTTGATTGATTTTTTTTGTATATTTTTTTTTGTTTATTTGTTTATTTTATAGCCTTTTATCTCTTCTGTCGGAACTGCGTGGCTACTTAGCTTACAAAGAACCTGAAACCAGGCTAGCTAAAAGGCAGACTGTCCGAGATAAAAATATGGCTTTATGCGAAAGAATAATTAGCGTCCCTTATCTCTTCTGTCGGAACCGCGTGACTACTTAGCTTGCAAAGAACCTGAAACCAGGCTAGCTAAAATGCAGACTGTCCGAGATAAAGGTGTTTATTGTAAAGATATTTTTTGTGATTTTTCTTCTGTTGTTTGATTATGCTATACAACATGCAAATGCAAGAAACATATGCACACACAATTCGATCATCCGCGAACGAGCGAAAAGTCGTTTTAATCACGAGGTAGGGTTTTCTGCGAGAAAAGTGATTTGGCGAAGGTAGGTTCTAACTGTCCTCACCAAGGCTAAGGCGCCCAAGGTGCCCCCATTATAGGGTCCCCACTCTCCAGCCTTCCGACCATGCTTAACACTAAGGCCATAGTCAGTCTTTGTGCCAAAAGAGGAAGGTTATCACCTTGAGTGGTGGTTTCCGATCACACCGGTGGGCACAAGGCCATCACTACAGCGAACCGTACCTGCCACCCACTCCCTATGGTTTTCTCACTTGCCCCCAGGTATAGAGGGAACTGTTGTGTGCAAGGGTTTGTGTACAGTTTGTATTTCAAACAATTGCGTAAGTATAAACAAACAACAATTATTAAAGCCAAATAGTAAAACATGGTATAATACAAGTAGGGCAAAAACATTATTTTCTTGGTTTATTTATTTTTCAACTGGCCCATCACTAAATGAGATCAACTCTCTAGGCTTCCCCAGTGGAGTCGCCATCTGTCACCACCGTCAAAACGAGGGTGGTCGGAGCGACGCGATGGTTTTCGAATCTCTTGTTTTTCGCGTTTTTATTGGTGTGGTTACAACGCCTTTAGGTTGTCCGATAACCGGGTTGAACCTAAGGGCGAGGTTTTCGAAGGGGCGCTCTTGGATTGTCCGATAACCGGGCTAATCCAAGAGCTAGTTTTGAAGGGTTCTCTAGAGTCGCCACCGATGTTTTTACCGGAAACATCGGAAAAGGAGTTTAAAAGGCGTTGGTTTTCGAAAAACCAACTTTGGTCATTAGAACCAGAGTTGGGTAAGGGAGTTAGTTACGCGTAAAGGAAGTGTTAGTTCCTTTACGACGCCCCTTTCGGGTTCCCTATGATAGGCCAGCTATTTTGTTAATAAATAAACCAGAAAAATACGTTTTTGCCCTTTTATTTTGCGGAATTTAAAGATTACGACTACATGGTCCTAATGTCTATTGCGTAATTTAAATAATGCGATAAAAGATAGAGAGAGAAAGTAGGAACCTCCGAAGCTAGCTTTCTATTAATTTTTGTAAATAGGGTGCTTTGCGACAACCCTTCACTCTACACGGCGTCGGAAGACCTCTCGAAACGCTCTAAAAACACTCTAAAGACACTCAGAAGCTCCGGAAATGCGTCGAAGGGATTCTAGAGAGAGAAACTATTGATGTGACTAGAGAGAGAGTGAGAAAATTGTGTGAAATGAGGGGAAGGGAGACCCTATTTATAGGGATTCGCGCCTGTCAGGTCGAGACGGCCGTCTCGTCTGACAAGGTTGAGATGGCCGTCTCGACATTCCAGACGGCCGTCTCGCCTTGTAGGAATGGCGAGACGATGGTCTCGCCTTTCGCAGGTGGCGAGACGGCTGTCTCGCCAAACGAGACGGCGGTCTCGAATCCGAGACGGCGGTCTCGACCCCAAAAGACGAAAATCCTTATTTTTGTGCCAAAAATCCCTCCTATCCTAGTATGGGGCCTAATAGTCTCTCCTAGTGGCTTCTTAGGCTTCGCCCATCTTCGAAAAGGAGGTCTTCTGATCTTTATTGTGAGACCGGGCAAGATTTGGGGTCTACAACAACAGTTGACCACAATACTAAACCCATTAGTTCAAAACACTACCACTAGTTTTGAGATATTAGCAGACCAAATGACACGTATCAGGGATGCATTGGCAATACCTCGACAAACAAGGGTCAAAAATACTGCCAATCAGAATATTAACCAAAACGCTAATATCAATCCCCTTTATTTATTAAGGAGAAATCGAAACAATGATCAACATCAGCATGTGGGGAATGAATATCAGCATGTGAGGAATGATACTTATGGAAATCTAAATGAGGGATTCCAAAATATGTATAATCAAAATAACATGCAGTATAATCACATGCTGGGACCAAGGATGAATCCTCCAGGAGTGGAATTAAGACCACCCAATCAACCGTACTTTGTTTCTCCTTTTCCAAATACAATTCTCGAGACAGAATTACCTCGAGGATACAAAATACCCAAATTCACCAAATTTGCTGGAGAAGTTGGTGAATCCACTATCGAGCATGTGGCGCGATATCAAATCGAATGTGGAGACTTAGCGATGAGTGAGGAGTTAAAAATGAAATACTTTCCTAGTTCATTAACAAAGAATGCTTTTACTTGGTTTATGTCACTACCACCTAATTCAATATATAATTGGTTGCAGCTGGAAAGAAATTTTCATGAGCAGTTCTTTAGGGGGGAGACTCAAGTAAGTCTTATCGACTTAATGAATATAAAGAGATATAATCATGAAAGCGTAGATGATTATTTGAATAGATTTAGACAAATGAAGTCGAGATGTTTTACTCAAATTCCTAAATTTGAGTTAGTCAGAATGGCCTCTGCAGGTTTAGAATTCTCGATTAGGAAAAAATTAGTTAATTTACCACTGAATGACATGGCTCAGCTAGCTAATAAAGTGAGAAGAGTGGAACAAATCGAATACGAGAAACAGAGGTACAAGAAATTTGAGAAGGCTATGAAGAAAGACAGGGTAGCGTATATAAATGACATATATGAGGAAAATCCCAGGATAGAAGGAGATATTAAAGAATCTATCGATGAGAAAGTAAATGTAGCAGAGCTCAAAGTAGGAGCCCCATATATTTGTAAACTGCTACAGAAAAATGAAGTGAAAGACAAAATGGCAAATCGCACATATACTTTTGATGTAACAAAGGCAAATAAAATCTTCGATATTTTATTGAAAGATAAACAGATTAAGTTGAGTGATGATCATAAATTACCTTCTGCAGAACAAATAAATGGTCGAAAATATTGCAAATTTCATAATATCTATGGACATTAGACTAATAATTGTATACATTTCAGGAACACGATCCAAGATGCAATCGACCAAGGAAGATTGAAGTTCGAGGAGATGCCAATGAAAGTGGATACGAGTCCATTTGAAGTTCAAGTAGGGTATGTCGAATCCCAGACGGGCATGACTGAAGATGTCCGATTGATAAATTCGACTTTTATAGGTATGGTCGATGTTACTGAAGACATTGATCCCAGACATATCAGAATGGACATGTCAGAAGAAGACATAGAGTTCGACCTAAGCGAGTTCGAGAAAGAATTCGAGAGAGAAATTTATTCTCGATCAAAAGATTCCCGCGTCGAATTTCTAAACAGGAAGAAAGAGAAGGACGAAGGTGTGACACTATGTTCGCGATGCAGTGCGGTGTTCGATAGATCAGCTGCTAAAACCTTCAGAGCAGGACAGATAAAGAAAAGAGAGGATCAACATAAAATTTGTAATGATAAAGTAGATCAAACCGTCCAAGCCACGGTAGGAGAGAGTCAGCAGAGATCTGTTGGTTCCGGCGCTAGTAGAAATAAGAAAAAATGGATTAGGAAAGAAATGTGTTCTCCTCGGGAAGGAAGGAGCAGATTTCAAAATAATGATGTTTTCGATAGACTTTCATATGATGAAGGACCGAATACTGGATTCCCTACATTCCAAAGGAGATTTCGAGGAAGGCCTTGGAGGAGAGGAGGAAGGATCCCTTACTAGGGAAGGATCAATAACTATAGGACCTTTGAAGAAATTAATATGCCGATTGGGGGTCAGTATGTAAGAGACTTTGTTGATGACAAAAATGAAGATAGTTGGGATGGACATCAAATTGGAGTAATATCGATACTACCCGCGGAATATGTTAGCGAGTATGAGGAATATCAAGGGCAAAGTAATATCAATCAAGAGGACGATTTCTATTCCGAAGACATGAGACCAAAAGTCACATGGGTAACACAAGCATCGTGCGAAGTACCCCATAGAGATGCTGCTTTTATCGATCCCCCATCCGAGGAAATGAGGTTTCATTTGAAGCCCTTATTATTGAACGTCGAAATTCAAGGACAGAAGGTGAATAAGGTCCTTGTTGACGGTGGTGCAGCGGTAAATATATTGCCAATCACTATGCTGAAAAGATTCGGTATCGAATTAAAAGACTTAGTTAGGCATAATATAATGATTTCTGATTTCAGCGGGAAATCATCGAGCTCAGAAGGCATGATTGCCTTAGATGTGAAAGTGGGTACTTATTCGAGGCCCACTGTGTTTGTAGTGGTCCAATCACAGGACAACTTTAATGCGTTGCTTGGCAGGGAGTGGATTCATGGAGTTGAAGTTGTACCTTCGACGGCTCATCAGAAATTGTTTATGTGGAATCGAGATGGACATCTAGAAATAATTTCAGGGGACCAGCACGAGTTTGTGACATTTGTATCTCAGGCTGGTCGGTCATTGCAGAATTTGGCGCTCACTCAACCATTCACCCTCGAGACTGTCGAAGACTTTAATTCAAAATTGCATGAGGAGCGTTTCTTAGAAATGAATGAGAAAAAAGGATTTATCATGATTAAAGAGGGGGCCAGCCTCGAAGTGGCCAATGAAAATGAATAGAGATTATGAGGAATTCTTGGCTCGATTAAGAAAATATGAAGATGAAAAGGAGGGCCAAGAAAATAGTAGTACTAAGATAGAAATAAATAAGTCGATTCACTCGACAGTAGTAGCAAATAATAGTGATCAAGTCATACTCGATTGCATTTATGATAATTCTCCTTTAGGTTTTGAAAGATCCATCACATCGAATCACAAAAAAGTCGAAGCCCAAGATCCCTTAGAAGAGATCAACTTAGGGAGTATAGAAGACTGAAAGCCTACTTATGTTAGCAGGTATCTCGACAAAGAAATGAAAAAAGATATGATTTCATTATTGGAAGAGTATAAAGATTGCTTCTCCTGGGATTATGAAGAAATGCCTGGTTTGGATTGGAGTCTAGTCGAACATAGATTACCTATCATAAAAGGCAGGAAGCCAGTAAAACAAGCCCCGAGAAGATTTGCACCTGAGGTGATGGGTAAGATTAAAGAAGAGATCGAGAGACTTCTAAAAGAAAAGTTCATCAGGACTACCAGGTATATCGAGTGGATTTCTAATATTGTTCCAGTTATTAAAAAGAATGGTAAAATGAGAGTATGCATTGATTATCGAAATTTAAATTTAGCAACTCCTAAAGATGAATATCCTATGTCAATAGCAGATATGCTAATAGATGCAGTAGCTGGTAATGAAATGTTAAGTCTGTTAGATGGTTATTCAGGATATAATCAAATTTTTGTTTCCTAGAATGATATAGCTAAAACAACTTTTCGATGCCCGGGGGCATTGGGTACTTATGAATGGATAGTGATGCCATTTGGATTGAAAAATGTAGGGGCAACATATCAAAGAGCAATGAATTTAATTTTCCATGATTTGATAAATGATTTTATGCAAGTTTACATAGATGATATTGTTGTTGTATCGAAAGAAAAACATAAACATTTGGGTAATTTAAGAAAATCTTTTGAAAGAATGAGGAAATATGGATTAAAAATGAATCCCTTGAAATGTGCTTTTGGTGTGTCTGCTGGTGAATTTTTAGGATTCATAATGCACGGAAAAGGGATCGAGATCGATAGGAATAAAACAAAAGCTATATTAGATACTTCTGCTCCAAAGACTAAAAAACAGTTGCAATCATTTTTGGGAAAAATAAATTATTTAAGACGATATATTTCTAACTTGGCTGGTAAGACTTATGTTTTTTCGTCTTTGTTAAAGTTGAAAAAGGAAGCAGATTTCAAATGGAAGGAAGAACATCAGGAAGCCTTTGAGCATATCAAATTGATGTTGACAAATCCTCCGATTTTGATACCAGTAATGAGGGACAAGCCATTGAAACTATATGTATCAGCATCAGATCGAACTATAGCCAGTCTACTAGCACAGGAGGATAAGAATGGTGTGGAATGTGCTGTTTATTATCTAAGTAAAATCTTAAAGGATGCTGAAACTCGATACAACGATATCGAAAAGTTAGGATTATGCTTGTATTTCTCTTGTACGAAACTCAAGTATGTAATGAAGCCTCACGATGTGATGGTTTATTCCAGAAATAATATTTTGAAATTTCTTTTATCTAAACCTATTATGCATAATCGAATAGGAAAATGGGTGCTAGCTTTGACAGAATTCT
This sequence comes from Sphenostylis stenocarpa, assembly GCA_963425845.1. NCBI lineage: Eukaryota > Viridiplantae > Streptophyta > Magnoliopsida > Fabales > Fabaceae > Sphenostylis > Sphenostylis stenocarpa. The sequence goes on from OY731401.1 coordinate 45,003,821, forward strand.
CATTATCGTTCGAATCTTTGAAATCAGTAAAATGCCAAATTATCGCCGATTTCATGGCAGACCATACAGTTGACTCAATTGATAATTTATTTATTGAAATAAGTAAATGGATAATGTATTTCGATGGATCGAGTACATCGGACAAATCAGGAGTAGAAATTCTTATCATTTCTCTGAATAATATCCCAACCAAGTTATTGTTTGAAATTAAGCCCACTTGTTCGAACAATGAAGCTGAGTACGAAGCTTTGATTATAGGTCTTGAGACTTTGATTAAGTTAAAAGCCCGACATGTAATTATAAGAGGTGATTCACAATTAGTGATCAAACAAGTACGAAGAGAGTATAAGTGTATAAATATCAATTTGGTCAGATATTTAGAAAGAGTAATGACTTTAAGCAGAACGTTCGATGACATAACATTCGAATATGTCCCCCAAGAGTTTAATCGGGAAGCCAATGAGTTGTCACAAATCGCATCCAAGTATAGGATATCTCTCAAAAATTTACAAAAAATGATTCAAGTAAAAGAAAAATTACTTCAAGAAAGTGAAATTTTACAGATTGGCGACTTAGATGATCAAGACTGGAGAAAATCTATTATAGGCTATTTGCAAAATCAAAATGGGAGGATCGATAAGAAAATTAAATATTGAGCAGTAAAATATGTTGTGATGAATGATGAATTATATAAAAGAGGTATCGACGGAGTATTACTCAGATGTTTAGTGAATGACGATGCTTATTTAGCAATGGCTGAAGTACATAATGGAATATGTGGTGCCCATATGGCGGGCCAGAAGATGAGATGGATGTTAACTTGACAAGGATATTATTGGCCTTCGATTTTAAAAGATTGTATCGAGTATGCTAAGTCATGCAAAGAATGTCAAAAGTTTAGTCCTATACAACAAGTTCCTGCTAGCGAACTACACTCGATTATCAAACCATGGCCTTTTAGAGGTTGGGCCATCGATTTAATCGGACAGATTTTTCCACAGTCATCGAAGGGACATAGATATATAATCGTGGCTGTCGATTACTTTTCAAAATGGGTAGAGACAATTCCATTAAAAGATGTTGATCAACAAGATGTAATCGATTTTATCGAAGAATACATCGTTTATCGATTCGGTATCCCACAGTCTATTACCACTGATAGAGGGACTGTGTTTACTGGGAAAAAGATAGTCAGATATGCCGAATCAAGGAATATTCAGTTATTAGCATCGACCCCATATTATGCTCAGGCTAATGGGCAGGTCGAAGCAATTAATAAAGTAATTATTGGTTTGATCAAGAAACATGTCGGTAATAAACCAAAAACTTGGCACAAAACGTTATTACAAATTTTGTGGGCCTATCGAAATTCACCGAAAGATTCTTTGCAAAATACTCCATATAAATTAGTCTATGGGCATGATCCCATCCTACCCATCGAAATTAATATTGAGTCAACTTGAATACAAAAACAAAATGATTTACCCAGTTGTGATTATTGGAGATTGATGTACGATGAATTAAATGAACTCGATGAAATAAGATTACAAGCGTTGAATAGTATTATTCTACAAAGAATCAAATTGCTCGAGTCTATAATAAGAGAGTTCGACAAAAAACATTTAGTGAAGGTGACTTAGTTTGGAAAACGATTGTGCCGATGGATAAGAAATGCAAAAGGTATGGTAAATGGTCGCCAAATTAGGAAGGACCTTTTGAAGTTGTTAAAGTATTATCGAATAATGCTTATTCAATTGTCGAGTGGTATAACAAAGAGAAAGTCTTGTCGATAAACGGTAAATATTTGAAAAACTATAAACCTCGAATAAGGGAAATAAGTATTCAACATTAATTCAAATAGTATGTTTTACAAAGTTAAATACTGAGATTTAAGTTGATCAAAGTCTGTTAACAATTGCATCCAAGAAAAGGAAAATGAATTTTCTTCAGCAATCACTTTTCGTCTTCACTCCATGCTTTGTCCCAAGGAAAGTGCCACTTCCTTTGCAGAGGATTTGATCGAATTTACTTCTGATGTGAGGAACTCCTCCTGTGACCTAAGCTGATGAAGTCTCTTATCTAACTCTTCGATCTGACTTCTTACCGAAGATTGTGCTGTCAACGCCTCTTCTAGATTGAGCTTTTGAGTTTTCAGCAGATTCGATTTTTCAGTCTGGAAGGAAGAAATGCCAGTTAACTCGGTCGCGATAGATTTCTTTTCCTTCCTTGCAGCATAAGCTCTATTGAACAAGTCGGTGGCCGCTGCGACTTCAGTATTGAAACTCTTCGAAAGAGCGTCATCAGGGAATGCTTCGATAGAAGTAAGAATTTCCTGGAAAGATTAGTTCTTCTCGCGCGATTCCACCAAAACTTCCAAGGGCGAAGAGTAGAAGAAAGACCTAAATCGTTGGATCAGTTGGTGCGCTTCTTCGGTCGATGTCGTGGGCGGTTTGGATGAGTGGCTCAAAAGAGTGGCATCTTCAGACAGTAGAATATCAAGGATTGAGAAAGGATCTTCTTCAATAGCGGTTTGATACTCCGGAAAATCCTCTAGAGTAGGATCGCTTATTTCACGCAGCGAAGACGAAAGCAATTCGATAGATGGAAGTGCAAAAGGTGGGGAAGCCGGTTGCTCTGGAAAAATTGGTGGAGGGGAATCTAGAACTTGGACTACGGGGATATATACTGGAAAGGAAATGATTCGAGGGAATGAATCGAAAAATATTAATAAAAAATGAAGTGGAATTGAGCAGTAAAGGAAGAAATTATTACTAGGGGAAGGTGGATCGAGGGGCGTTGATGCGGGAGAGGGATGTTGTATAGTCTCGGGTTGTTGTGGATCGAAACAAAGGTTAGAAAGGGAAATGTGTAAAACAAGTTGAATAAAATATACATATAAATTTTAAGAGTTGTACCTCAAGAATGGGTGTTGATGATTGAAGTAAAGAATCGACATTCGTCGATACCGTAGCCGATGAATGGTCCTGAAAATATCAAAATTTGGAATCATGTTATGGGCCTTGTCGAATTCTAGATGTCGCCGCCGTCAAAAAGAGAGGCGGTCGGAGCGACGCGATGGTTTCGAACCTCTTGATTTTCGCATTTTTTTCTATGGGTGGTTACAACGCCTTCAGGTTGTCCGATAACCGGGCTAACCCAAGGACTAATTTTGAAGGGTTCTGTGGAGTTGCCACCGATGTTTTTACCGGAAACATCGGAAAAGGAGCTTAAAAGGCGTTGGTTTTCAAAAAACCAACTTTGGTCGTTAGAACCAGAGTTGGGTAAGGGAGTTAGTTACGTGTAAAGGAAGTGTTAGTTCCTTTACGACGCCCCTTTCGGGTTCCCTATGACAGGCCAGCTATTTTGTTAATAAATAAACCGAAAAAACACGTTTTTGCCCTTTTATTTTGCGGAATTTAAATTTATGACTACATGGCCCTAATATCTATTGCATAATTTAAAATTAAAGCGGTAAAAGTAGAGAGGGAGAATTTAAACCTCCAAAGCAAGCTTTCTTTTTATTTGTTTAAAAAAGAGGGTGCTTTGTGGTAGCCCTTCACTCTACATAGTGCTGGAAACTTTTCTAGACGCTGAAAAACGCTCACAAAGGCACTCAGAAGCTCCGGAAATGCGTCGGAGGGATTCTAGAGAGAAGATATAGAGAGAAGGGAGAGCAAAGCTGTGTGTGGTGTGTGGAAATGAGGGGAGGGAGCCCCTATTTATAGGTTTTCGCGCCTGACAGGTCGAGACCGCCGTTCTCGTCTGACAGGGTCGAGACCGCCGTCTCGCCTTCGCAGGTGGCGAGACCGCCGTCTGGGAAAGCGAGACCGCCGTCTCGCCATTCGCAGGTGGCGAGACTGCCGTCTCGTTTGGCGAGATGGCGATCTTGCCATTTGCATGAGGCGAGATGGCGGTCTCGTCTCAAAAAGGCGAGAAACCTTATTTTTTGTATAGAAAAATCCCTCTTATCCTAGTATGGGGCCTAATAGTCTCTCATAGTGGCTTTTTAGGCTTTATCCATCTTCGAATAGGAGGTCTTCTACTCTTTATTTTGAGGTCGAGCAAGATTTGGGGTCTACAGCTGCCCCCCCCCCCTTTACCCGACCAGTCGACTGCTAGCCTTTTGTGCCAAGGTGATCGACTGGAGGGTAAAGGAGTTGACCCTCTTGCCCGGTTGCCCTTCAGATGCTCCGTCTTTGCGGCGGACGATCCTTTGGGGAAATTTTGTGCGCTTCCGGGATGCTCCTTCTGACGGTAGCCGACCCCTTCAGCTGATGAGTATGAACCCCCATCTGGTTTGACGAGTATGAACCCTCGCCCGGTAAGCCCCCTTTTGTAAGGCCCGATGAGTATACACCCCCATCTGGTGTTTGATGAGTATGAACCCCCATCTGGTAAGCCCCCTTTTGTAAGGCCTGATGAGTACACACCCCCATCTGGTGTTAAGCCTCCGGATGCTCCATCTTGCGGTAGCTGATCCTTTGGCCGTGGTGGCGGCTTACTGCTCTAGCTCATGCGCCGATGTGAAACCTTGGGATGCTCCTTTGACGCGGTAGCTGACCCCTTGGCTGACGAGTATGAACCCTCGTCTGGTTATGTGCCTCTGGATGCCCCTTCTTGCGGTGGCCGACCCTTTGGCGATGGTGGCGGCTTACTGCTCTAGCTCATGCGCCGATGTGAAACCTTGGGATGCTCCTTTGACGCGGTAGCTGACCCCTTGGCTGACGAGTATGAACCCTCGTCTGGTTATGTGTCTCTGGATGCCCCTTCTTGCGATGGCCGACTCTTTGGCGATGGTGGCGGCTTACTGCTCTAGCTCATGCGCCGACTCCATGGGGAGTGATTTCTGTTTTGGTAAATGTTTTTGAACCTTTCTGGTAAAGTCTTCCGGTGTGCCGGGGATTTCTTTGTTTTTTGGCTTTTCCTGATAGCCATCCAGCTTGTTGTTTGCTGGGGATTCTTTGTTTTTGATCCTTTGGTAGTGGTCATCCGACTTTGCTGGTTGTTGGGGATTTTTGATGAGTACCTCTTAGGTAGGCAGAAATCCTCTGGGGATTTGTTGATCTTGGTGACGCCTCTTGAGTAAGCGGATATCCATTGAGTTTCTGGTAATGCCTCTGAGTAGGCAGATGCTTCATCGGAAGTGAAGACTTTTGGCTGTATTTGTTTTGCCTCTGACTAGGCTGATATGTGGATGATCTTTCTCTTTTTGGTGATCCACCGGGGAATTGATTGCCTTCCCGGGGATCTAATTTTGATTTCCCCCCTGAGGGAATGGAGTTTTGACTCCTTGTTGGATGTTGTTGGTATGGCTTTGCCGATACTCTTGTTTCATTGGGTTTTCCGATTCCTTCTTTTTTGTTGATTTTCCCTTTTCGGTAACCCACTTAGGGATTTTATTGATTGCCTAAAAGTTAGGATTGATTTCGCCTTTTTTCTCGCGATTTATCTCTTTTTTATCGCGATTTTGAAATCTGGCTTTTTTATGGGGATAATGCGTAAGCCTTTTTACTTTTTAGTCTCTTTTTATTACGCTGGCTTTTTCCCTTCTTTTGGGGGGGGGGTCCACTAGGGATGACGTTTTATTTCTTTAGTGATCCACCAGGGAATTAGTTGACTTCCTGGGGATCTGATTTTTCTTTTCTAGGAATGGAGTCTTTGGCTCCTTGATTGATGTCGATGCGAGCTAAACTTGTGAAGCTCTTATTCCACTGGAGGATGGGAATTTCTGATTCTTTTTTTGTAGACTTTTTAGGAGATCCACTTGAGGATTTTTATTCAGCCTTCTCTGTTGCTGCCTTTTCTTTTGGACATCCTCTGGGGATGCAAGGGTTTTCTTTTCTCTTCTTCTTTCTTTTTGTTGAGCCCTTGATGGTTTGGACTCTTTTGATTGTTGATGATGATGGGCTCTTGAAGCCTTTATTCTCCATTGGGGAGTGTGGAGGAGACTTTGGATGAGTGTGCTTGATGACTCATGTAGTGGTAATGTTGAGCCGTGAGGAGTGTTTTTGTTTTACCTTCGGAGTAGGAAGGGATCCTCTTGGGGATAACTAAGCCTTTCCGTCGGCTTTTCTTTTATGATGTCTGATGATTGTGCCCTCTTTTATTGGGTGATGATTGGAGCTTTGGCTTCTGGAAGCTTCTTATGACGACTCGCTCTTCTTTCTTGAGGGAGAGCAATGTTTGGAGACTTATTACTTTCTTGTGCCTTCTTTTCTAGGTATAAGGATGGTAGCTGGAGCTCTTGATTTTCAGAAGCTCTTATTCTGCTGAGTCGCTTGATTGACGACTTGCTCCATTTTCTTGACGGCATTATTTGAAGACTCAGTCTCAGTGATCCTGTTTTCAATCACAAACATGGAGCTAGTCTCCCTATATGCATGAATGCTTCTCATTTTTTGTTATTTGTCTGGAGTAATTTTTATTTCTTTCATTTTTGACATTGAGAAAGTCGTTTTGTGTGACTACTTGTGTGTGGATGCCCTAAATGCAATCTATTCTTTTTGATTGATGCATCTGGAAAAGTAACTGGCATTCTCCTGCTGGACTTTTATGATTATGATGAAGGACCCTTCTCTTTTATTCATTTTTTGGTTTAGCCCTATCTTTTGCCTAGACCACCCTTTTTGGGGTTTTCGGTCTAGCGGGCTGCCTTAATTTTTGCCTAGGATATCTTAGCGGACTTTTTCCTTTTTTATGAATGCCCTAACTTTTGCCTAGACCGCCCTTTGCGGGTTTTCGATCTAGCAGGCTACCCTAACTTTTGCCTAAGAATCTCCTAGCAGGTATTATTCTTTTTATTCTCATTTTTTCTTTCTCTTCTTTTTTTTGAGAGATAGGAGCCCATCATATGCATGCAATGTTGGCGATATGCATCCTATAATACTATTTCAATTAATTTTTCAAAAGGATTAACCAATGTGCTTTTACTTCTGATGAGCTTCTGACGTTATGTGCTTTCATCGACAGGGACAGGCTGTACCCATTTTGCCGTCTCGATTTTTTCATGATCGAAGAATGATTGTGTTAATTGTAGAACGACTTGCCATGTCAGTGCGCCCCTTCCTTTCCTTGGGGATGTCCATCCTCCTATTGATTATGTTGAACATTCAAGGACTTGATGTTGCACTTGATGAACATGAAGATTGTTGATTTTGATGATGATTCAAGAACACAAAGACTTAGAGTGTTGAAGACTTGTTTTGTATTGTAATAACTCTGTTTCAATTAGATTGAGTCTGTAATATTAGAGTTTAAGATAGCCGGTACATAGTCTGCACCTTAGAGGCTTAAAAAAGCTCAAATTTATCATCCAGGCTCGGCTTTAATCGATTAAATAGGGAAATAATCGATTAAAACAGTGAGAAAAATCATTTTCTGCAACAGCTCACTGGTTTAATCGATTAAATAAATTTTAATCAATTATTAGGCGGTTTAATCGATTAAATCACCTTTTAATCGATTAAAACAGAGAGGTTTGGGTTCTGTTGATATTTGGCTCTGTTTTAATCGATTAATACTTCTTTTAATCGATTATTTCAGTTAGATTTTGATTTTTAACTTCAAATGAAACCTATTTTCGAAAACCCTTTTCCCAAGAACCCTAATTCCGAAAATCCCAATTCCCAAACCCTAATTTCTCTACTTAAACTCTTCTATGACACTTAGAAAATAAGAACAACCTTTTTCATACAAAAGTTAAGTGTTGTAATGCCAGAGAACTGTTTGTTGCAAGAAAAAGGGGCTTTCTGAACCTGGTGTGGGCTAGAAGCGATAAGAATCACTAAGTGGAGTTCTTAGTGGATTGTGTGTTGTGCTGTCTCTGGGGAAAGTTGTTCTTCATCTCTTGTGGATTTCAAGAGAGGTGTTATCTTTACTTTATCTCTTCCATTGTAACTTGTTTGTAATAACTTTGTTTATAGTGACAGCATTAATCCTCTGTTTGAGTGATTAGCAACTGGACGTAGGGTCTTTTGATCCGAACCAGTATAAATTCCTGTGTAAGACTCTATCCCTTTCTCTATCTACATTTACACAATTTTTAATCGGTAAAATTTGGGGAAAATTTTGAAAACCTAATTTTTATTAAGAAACCAATTCACCCCCCCCTCTTGGTTTTTGTCCGTCCACGCGAACATTCCGCTGCGCGATTCTAACAAGTGGTATCAGAGCTTGCTTTGATACTCATTCAAATTTTCGAAAATGGTCGGACAAAATCAAACTTTTGCCGAAGGTGCATCTATCAACAGACCCCCACTTTTTGCGGGTCAAAATTATCCTTTCTGGAAGGTACGTATGCAAATATTTTTAGAGTCTATTGATAGAGGCGTTTGGGACGCTATTTTAAATGGTCCTTTTATTCCTAAAGTTTTTGAAAATGGAGTAGAAGTACCAAAACAATTTTCTAAATGGTCGGATGAAGAAAATAGGAAAGCCCAATATGATGTTAGGACTAGAAATATAATTTCATCTGCTTTAACCCTTGACGAGTTTTACAGGATCTCCGTTTGTAAGAGTGCTCAAGAAATGTGGGATAAACTAAGAGTAACTTATGAAGGAACCGATGATAGTGACTCGATTTCGGAGTCAAGTGATCTGGAAATAGAAGCTAACATTTGCTTGTTGGCAAAAGACAATATATCTTCCGACTTTGAGGTTAGTGATTCCGACTCATCCTCAAGTGATGATGAAAATGATTTTGATGAATTACAAAATGCATATAATGAATTGTTTAGTGCCTTTAAGGACTTGAAAAATGAATATAAAGCTGTGAAAAAGAGCTTAAGTAGATCCGAAAAGGAGGTAGAGTCCTTAAAAACGAAAATTGTATGTTTAGAGAAAAAGGAGTCCTTAAAAACGAAAATTTCATGTTTAGAGGAAAAGGAAACCTTAGAAACGAAAATTGCATGCATAGATGAGAATGATGATAAGAATATAGCATGTGCATCATGTAAAGAGTATGAACATGATATTGATTTACTTAGACATTTGCTTGATAAAGCTAAAAAGGAATTAAGTGATAGTTATAAGAATAAGGATAGTGTTCAAATTAAAGAAAATTGTCATGTTCCTTTGAAAAAGCCTAAAAGTAAAAGTAGAAGAGTATGGGTTGAAAAAGGAACCAAAACTTCAATAGTTAGAAATGTATCATATTCTAAAATTACATCGAATGCATGCTTTTATTGTATGAAACATGGTCATACTTCAAATAGATGTAAAATCAAACATTTTGGTGTTCCTAAAGGAAAATATATTTGGGTTCCTATAGTTAAATGAATTGTTTGTCTCTTGTATTTATTCAAAGAAAATTGATCATTTAGTATGTTTTAAATATAATGCTCATTAGGTCAATAATTAAATCTACTCCATATGAATTGTTTAATGGTAGAAAGCCTAATGTTGCTCATTTGAAAATCTTTGGATGTAAGTGTTTTGTGTTAAATAGTGGAAAGGATAACTTAGGAAAATTTGACTCTAAAGCTGATGAGGGCATTTTCTTAGGTTATTCATTAACTAGCAAGGCTTATAGGGTGTTTAATAGGAGAACTTTGAATATAGAAGAATCTATACATGTTACCTTTGATGAGATTGTAGACCTTGGGGGAAATCCTCTTGAGTCAAATAAAGAACTTGCAGGTGATGATGAGTATATAAGAGAAGCTCTTGATGAATTATATTTGGAAGAAAATGAGCCTTCTCAAACTCCTGAATTAGCAAAAGAATGACAATCACCTAGAGGACTCTCAATGGACAATATCATTGGTGATATCTCAAAAGGGGTAAGAACTAGAAATATGACTAATTTTTGTATGTCTGTAGCTTTTGTGTCACAGATTGAACCCAAAAACGTTGAGGAAGCACTTAAAGATGAACAATGGTGCATAGCCATGCAAGAAGAACTTAACCAATTTGAAAGAAATCAAGTCTGGGAATTAATCCCAAGGGAAGAATCATATCAAGTTATTGGAACCAAATAGGTGTTTAGAAATAAACTTGATGAAGATGGGAACATAACAAAGAATAAAGCCAGACTTGTTGCAAAAGGCTATTGTCAGGAGGAAGGTATAGATTATGATGAAACTTATGCTCCTGTTGCCAGGATAGAGGCTATACGCCTACTTCTTGCCTATGCATCTTTAATGAAATTTAAACTATATCAAATGGATGTTAAAAGTGCATTTTTGAATGGTTTTATTAAAGAAGAAGTTTATGTGGAGCAACCCCCTGGTTTTGAAGATTTTAGTTTTCCTAATCATGTTTTTAAATTAAAGAAAGCATTATATGGGTTGAAATAAGCTCCTAGATCTTGGTATGAAAGGCTAAGTAGTTTCCTAACTTCAAATGATTTTTCTAGAGGAAAAATTGATTCTACACTGTTTATAAAAAAAGTTAAAGAACATATCTTATTGGTCCAGGTATATGTTGATGATATTATTTTTGGATCAACTGATAATTCGTTATGTGTAGAATTTGCTAAGATAATGCAGGGAGAGTTTGAAATGTCTATGATGGGAGAATTGACGTTCTTCCTTGGACTACAAATCAAGCAACTTAAAGATGACATTTTCATCTCTCAAACCAAATACTGCAAAAAGATTCTTAAAAAGTTTGGAATGGACACCTCAAAGGAAGCTAACACACCCATGGGAACTTCATGCTATCTAGACAAGGATGAATCAGGTTTGGAAGTTAATCAAACTATGTATAGAGGTATGATAGGATCACCGTTATACTTAACCGCAAGTAGACCCGATATTATGCATTTTGTCTCGTGTGTGTGCTAGATTTTAGGCTTGTCCTAAAGAATCTCATCTAATTGCAGTGAAACATATTTTAAAATACTTAAAAGGAACTACTGGTTTTGGTTTGTGGTATCCGTCTGATGCTTGTATGAGTTTAATAAGATATTCTGATGCTGATTATGGTGGATGTAAAATTGATAGGAAAAGTACTAGTGGGACATGTCATTTGTTAGGTTCATTCTTAATATCTTGGCATTCTAAGAAACAAGCATGTGTTGCTTTATCTACCACTGAAGCTGAATATATTGCAGCTGGTAGTTGTTGTGCTCAAATTCTATGGATGAAACAACAGTTAGAAGATTATAGTATCTTTTTAAATGACATTCCGTTGATGTGTGATAATACGAGTGCAATAAATCTTACTAAGAATCCAGTAATGCACTCTAGGACTAAACATATTGAAATAAGACATCATTTTTTGAGAGATCATATCAACAAAGAAAACTGTAAAATAGAGTATGTAGATACTAAACGTCAATTAGCAGATATTTTTACTAAGCCTCTACCCAAGGATAGATTCTATGATCTTAGAAGAGACTTAGGGATATTAGAAATAGCTTAAATTCTGCTTAATTTGACTGTTTTTGGATGGTTGTAATGTTATAATTCATTTTGTAGGATGTTCATAGGTTATCATGTGTTAAAACACTCAAAACAGGGCATTCCTCTCTGGAATAATCGATTAATTGGAGTAATAATCGATTATTTGCATCCAAAACATTTAAAATAGGGTATTCCTCTCTGGAATAATCGATTAATTCATCCATTAATCGATTAAAACCAGTAATAATCGATTAACAGCCCAAAATAATCGATTAAACGGGTCTGGAAGTGATTTAATTGATTAATTTGAACTGTTAATCGATTAAATCTGACCAAGTTTGCTTCCTAGTCGTTGCCAACGGATATTTTGACCATTATTCACTTCCATATGACCGTTGGACATGCTTGATTATAAATAGGGACCTCTATTTCACTTCTATTCACTTCTATCTCTTGAAATCAAGCTTTCTTGCCTTATTCTAGCTAAATTGCTCTCTTCTCACTACACTTAGCTTTCTAAATCTTCTTGTTATTCCTCAAATCTTTCAATGGCCTCATCTTCTCGTGCTAAGATCCCTACTAGAAGAAGATCTGCACCCTCATCTCGTCCTCGTCCTAATTCTGTAGAAGGATGGATTTCTGATACAGATGGCCAACAAGAATTTCTGACCTACTGGAAGGAACGTGCTATTATTTCTCCCAAGTTTCTTATTGGTGAGCAATTCATCAATAGGGGATTCAATTTTCCGAACCTTCTTGAAATTCAAGGAGTTCTTCCCTTCATCCAAATGCAAGGTACTTATTATCCGGACTTGGTTAGGGTATTTTACTCTAGATTTAAATTTAGAGATCAAATTGCTACTTCTAGAGTAAAGGGTGTCACAATTATTCTTGACGATGATATTTGGGAAAACGTCGCTCACTTTCCAATTAGAGAAGATGCTATTAACATTTATGGTGAGTTAGATGATTTTGACAGGTTCCTAGCTTACCGTTCTTTTCTATGAAATCCCTCCATGGAGATTGGACGTCTCCTTCTTGCTGGACCTTTAAAGAAGGAGGAACGCATGATTCTTCATCTAATTGTATGGATTCTATGTCCTCGAGCTACAAATCATGCCCAATGTTCTTCCATTGATCTTCGTATTATTCATGCCATAATGAATAATGAGCCGTTAGATTGGGGCGTTCTTGTCACAATGACCATGTTAAAAGCAAAACGTCATCCCACATTCAAAATTCCATATGCTTTACTTGTCTCTCATATTCTTGAATATAAAGGAGTGAATGTTGAAGGTGAACAAGCAGTTAGAACAAATAACTTGAACCGCATGCTGGACATCACATTGATTCAACTCCAAATGGTGCGAGTCAATGATATTTATGTTCACAAAGATGACGTTCCTAATCAAGGTGATGCTAATGAAGATTCTGATGAAGATATGCCTCCAGCTGGTGGCTTTCCCTCTGAGCAAATCCAAAGTGTTGGAACTTCCTCTACTCATCATGAAACCCGATAATCCATGGAAGACATGTTATCAGACATGAATCAGAGAATGCAATTGTTCTTCACTCTTTCTGGTGTACGGCATGAAGAAATAATTCGTCGTATATCTGATGTAGATGATAAAGTGTGTCATTTAGAAAATAGATTTGATGCACACTTTCATAGTCATGATAGTGAAGAATTTTAAATTTGTTGTTTATTTTCTCTTCTTGTGATGTAATGTATTGACATTTCTGAAATAAAATGTGATGTTTTGTTATTGCTTTGTTTGAGGGGGAGATTTCTCTAAATTATGCATATTTTGAGGGGGAGCTCTTATGTTTGTAATAGATGAATTATTTTTTATTCTAATCAAAATAGGGGGAGAAAATATTTAAAGCCTAATTTGATTACTTTTTATTATCAGGTATGTTTAATGTGTTTGTTAGTATGACAGATAAAACAGGTTATTACAAGGCTTTAAAAGATAATTTTGATCATCATCAAAAAGGGGGAGATTGTTGAACATTCAAGGACTTGATGTTGCACTTGATGAACATGAAGATTGTTGATTTTGATGATGATTCAAGAACACAAAGACTTAGAGTGTTGAAGACTTGTTTTGTATTGTAATAACTCTGTTTCAATTAGATTGAGTCTCGTAATATTAGAGTTTAAGATAGCCAGTACATAGTCTCGCACCTTAGAAGCTTAAAAAAGCTCAAATTTATCATCCAGGCTCGGCTTTAATCGATTAAATAGGGAAATAATCGATTAAAACAGTGAGAAAAATCATTTTCACGTAACAACTCATCGGTTTAATCGATTAAACCAAATTTTAATCGATTATTAGGCGGTTTAATCGATTAAATCACCTTTTAATCGATTAAAACAGAGAGGTTTGGGTTCTGTTGATATTTGGCTCTGTTTTAATCGATTAATACTTCTTTTAATCGATTATTTCAGTCAAATTTTGATTTTTAACTTCAAATCAAACCTATTTTCGAAAACCCTTTTCCCAAGAACCCTAATTCCGAAAATCCCAATTCCCAAACCCTAATTTCTCTACTTAAACTCTTCTATGGCACTCAGAAAATAAGAACAACCTTTTTCATACAAAAGTCGAGAACCGTTTGTTGCAAGAAAAAGGGGCTTTCGAACCTGGTGTGGGCTAGAAGCGATAAGAATCACTAAGTGGAGTTCTTAGTGGATTGTGTGTTGTGCTGTCTCTGGGGAAAGTTGTTCTTCATCTCTTGTGGATTTCAAGAGAGGTGTTATCTTTACTTTATCTCTTCCATTGTAACTTGTTTGTAATAACTTTGTTTATAGTGACAGCGTTAATCCTCTGTTTGAGTGATTAGCAACTGGACGTAGGGTCTTTTGATCCGAATCAGTATAAATTTCTTGTGTAAGGCTCTATCCCTTTCTCTATTTACATTTACACAGTTTTTAATCGGTAAAATTTGGGGAAAATTTTGAAAACCTAATTTTTATTAAGAAACCAATTCACCCCCCCCCCCTCTTGGTTTTTGTCCGTCCACGCGAACATTCCGCTGCGCGATTCTAACAGATTACTATCTCCACATTTCCCTCCTAATTACTAGAATGTCATAGTGGTAAGGGTCAAGAGAAAAGAAGGAAGAGGATATTTAATTCAAAGGCTTGTGTTTTAGAATTGTTTTATTTTGACAAAAATGGTTTTTGTAAGCACGGCTAGCCAAGGTTGGTTAGAGTGTTTAGGCTAGTTTAGACAAACGTTTTGTTTATGGAGTGACATCTTGTTCTATGGCGCTTGCTATGACTGATTGACTTCCCTAGTCTGCCCTTTGGGTTTTCAGCTTAGGATGTTGTGTTTTGTTTTGTCCTAACTTTTGTCTAGGTTTCTTTTTTTTCTTGCTTTGGAAACCTAGCGAACTTTATTTTGTAACCCTAATTTTTGCCTAGGCTACCCTTTATGGTTGTTCAGGTTTCCTAGCGAGTTTACCCTAACTTTTGCGTAGCCCCCTTTTGTGGGTTTCCTACCGGGTATCTTGCCCTCTCTTTTTGGCCTTTAGCTTTTATGGGCTTCTTTTGATTTTTGTTTTCTTTTTGCATAACATTGGCGAAACACGACTTTATTTATGATGAGGTAAAACTTTATTTTGTGTTTCTAGTCAATCAGTGATGAAGGATTTGATTTTTATTTTGGTCAATGGCGCATTTTGATGCATTTTTGAAACGTTTGCTTAAACATGGTTATTAATGAGGTTTAGACATTAATAGCAAGAAGAGAAGCAGATAGTAAGAATGACATTCTTTGTAATTAATAGGGAAATGTGTGCCCTACAATGCTCGGGGGTCGGGCTAGCCCCGAGGAGTAATCTTTAATAGTCATTGGATTTACAAACCCTAAGAATTAGAAGGAGAACACCTAATGACAAAAGTCGCTTTTGATGCTTGAACCCCTCTATTTGGGAAAATCTTATTCAAGGTGCAGAGGGGAGACTTCCCTTTTCTCCATGTAGCTTGATCCTTTGTAGGGTCATGCCCTAGGCCATGCTTTAAAGGATTGTCTTTAAAATCTGGTGCTCCCTTATTCCTTGAGAGTTTCTAATGAGCCCTTGGTTTGGGTGGCATCCATATTTCCTCATCATGTAGGTCACCTTCATATTGTTGGGGAAGTCTTTTCATATTGGAAAAAGATATTTCAATGGTCCTTTTCAGTCGCATCCATTCAAAGTAGGGCAGACAACTTGCTGATCCAAATGTTGTTTCTAGCTCAAACTGTGACTAGCTTGTCGTCTACCCTGAGTTTGTCTCTTTGGCGGAGCGTTGAGAGAACTGCCTTAGCGTCGTGAATCCAAAGTCTACTCAGTTTCCTCTTTGAATTATGTTTTTCTTCGGTCTTTTTATTTTTTCTTTATTTGTAGGAGCGTCATCTTACAGCTCCTTGGGGGAATAGATTCTTTCACTTCTAATTCTACCCCCGAATGTTGGCTATGCTGGAGATATCTTCATTGATGGACGATGTTTTTGCGCATCTCCACGGTACCACCTTATTCGATTCGAGGCGTGAACAAAATGTAATGGCATCCTTGTCCCCTCTTCCTTATTTACGCAGATGACCAACGATTGAAACTTATTATCCTTCTTAGGCGGAGCACATCGACTAATCCTTTCTTTTTATTATCTTATTATTATTAAAGCGAGAATGAATGAATGCAATTTATGAATGCGATAGACGTTTGAAGAGATGATTAAATCAAACAATTTTATTTATTTCATCCAAACAGTGTACATTCCTCAATGCAATGTTTCGAAGTACACATTTTTTTTTAGAAAAGCGGAGAAGCCTAAATGAACCCATAGGCGGGTAAATATTTCTATTTATTTTCTTTTTTACTTCCCGTGCATGGCATGCGAATGCCCTAATCGTCTTTTCATGATATTGAGGAATGTCCACTTCTTCGATTGTCTATTATTAGATGCATGTTATGAAGATGAAGTTTGGTGGATGCATGTATGTAGGTGTTTGTTTTTTCCTAAACATTATCATGTTTTATTTTCTAACATGATGTATGATAGTGTTTGGGATTTTGTGTTTTTTTTTTGTATGCGGATGAGGGCATGAAGAATACCAGCCGCTTTTTAGAATGCAAAAAGATTTTTATTGAATGATTTATGAGATAGATATTCTTTAAGACAATGGCTTAGGTATCCTCCTTAAAGCTTATGCTTTGTGGGGTATCATACCCACCTCGGTGGAATGGTTCCTTCCCCATCACAGATTTGACAAGTATAATGGCAATCACCATCACACCTTAGTACACTTGTCCCTTCCTTGTCGCGAAGGTCACAAATGTGCTCTTGGCATCTTTCGCCATTGTCTTAGGGATATCTAGTGCTCCCTAGAATGAATGTATTTATGCATGCACCAGTACAAAAGGGCAGTAGATGTTTAAAGTGCGATAACTTTTGACTGGGATGTCCAATTTGGACGCACAACATATCAAAACGAAGAGAAAAAGGTGAAGAATCAAGTTGCAAATCCCAAAGGGGATTTGACCCAGTAATTTTCCCAAAAAACGCCTCTAAGACCCATTTTTTAGGGGTTTATTAAAATGATGCGTATGCGCACTTATTTTCTCTCTTGGTTTTTCCACTTATGATGCAATATGAATGATACGACTTTGTCAACATTATTTTTATAAATGTTTTGATTTTGTTATTATTATTTTATTTATTTTGGATTTTTTTTAGCCTTTTATCTCTTCTGTCGGACTGCGTGGCTACTTAGCTTACAAAGAACCTGAAACCAGGCTAGCTAAAAGGCAGACTGTCCGAGATAAAATGTGGCTTTATGCGAAAGAATATTTAGCGTCCCTTATCTCTTCTGTCGGAACTGCGTGGCTACTTAGCTTACAAAGAACCTGAAATCAGGCTAGCTAAAAGGCAGACTGTCCGAGATAAGGGCGTTTATTTGCGAAAGTTTTTTTTTGTGATTTTTGTTTGTTGTTTGTTTATGCTATGCAACAAACAAATGCAGCAAACACATGTACACACAATTTGATCATCCGCGAACAGGCGAGAATTTGTTTTTATCACGAGGTAGGGTTTTCCTGCAGAAAAGTACATTGGCGAGGGTTGGTTCTAACTGTTCTCACCAAGCTAGGGCCCCCAAGGTGCCCCCATTATAGGGTCCCCACTCTCCAGCCGTCCGACCATGCTTAGCACTAAGGCCATAGTCAGTCTTGTTGCCAAAAGAGGAAGGTTATCACCTTGAGTGGTGGTTTCCGATCACAATGGTGGGCTCAAGGCCCTCACTACAGCGAACCGTACCTGCCACCCACTCCCTATGGATTTCTCACTTGCCCCCGGGTATAGAGGGAACTGTAGTGTGCAAGGGTTTGTGTACAGTTTGTATTTCACACAATTGCGTAAGTATAAACAAGCAACACTTATTAAAGCCAAATCGTAAAACATGTTACAATACAAGTTAAGGGCAAAAACATTATTTTCTTGGTTTATTTATTTTTTAAGCTGGCCCATCACTAAATGGGATCAACTCTCGAGGCTTCCCAGTGGAGTCGCCATCTGTCACCGCCGTAAAAAAGAGAGGCGGTCGGAGCGACGCGATGGTTTCGACCCTCTTGATTTTCGCGTTTTTTTCTATGGGTGGTTACAACGCCTTCAGGTTGTCCGATAACCGGGCTAACCTAAGGGCGAGGTTTTCGAAAGGTCGTCCTTGGGTTGTCCGATAACCGGGCTAACCCAAGGACTAATTTTGAAGGGTTCTGTGGAGTCGCCACCGATGTTTTTACCGGAAACATCGGAAAAGGAGCTTAAAAGGCGTTGGTTTTCGAAAAACCAACTTTGGTCGTTAGAACCAGAATTGGGTAAGGGAGTTACTTACGTGTAAAGGAAGTGTTAGTTCCTTTACGACGCCCCTTTCGGGTTCCCTATGACAGGCCAGCTATTTTGTTAATAAATAAACTGAAAAAACACGCTTTTGCCCTTTTATTTTGCGGAATTTAAATTTATGACTACATGGCCCTAATATCTATTGCATAATTTAAAATTAAAGCGGTAAAAGTAGAGAGGGAGAATTTAAACCTCCGAAGCAAGCTTTCTTTTTATGTTTAAAAAAGAGGGTGCTTTGTGGCAGCCCTTCACTCTACACAGCGCTGGAAACGTTTCTAGACGCCGAAAAACGCTCACAAAGGCACTCAGAAGCTCCGGAAATGCGTCGGAGGGATTCTAGAGAGAAGATCTAGAGAGAAGGGAGAGCAAAGCTGTGTGTGGTGTGTGGAAATGAGGGGAGGGAGCTCCTATTTATAGGTTTTCGCGCCTGACAGGTCGAGACCGCCGTTCTCGTCTGACAGGGTCGAGACCGCCGTCTCGCCAAACGAGACCGCCATCTCATCCTTCGCAGGTGGCGAGACCGCCGTCTCGCCATTTGTAGGTGGCGAGACGGCGGTCTCGATTTCGAGACGGCGGTCTCGTCCCAGAAAGGCGAGAAACCTTATTTTTTGTACAGAAAAATCCCTCCTATCCTAGTATGGGGCCTAATAGTCTCTCCTAGTGGATTTTTAGGCTTTATCCATCTTCGAATAGGAGGTCTTCTACTCTTTATTTGGAGGCCGGACAAGATTTGGGGTCTACACTAGATATACAAAATTTACGTGAAAAGGGGTCTTACGTGACTTGAATGAGTGGTGAGTGTCGTTTGACCCGCTTTGCTGACCGTGTTAGAGTCCGTCGATAACGGATTTATGGTAGGTGGTCGAATGACTCGAGGACTCTTCTTTGATTTTTGTTTCTGAAATGAGAAGTGAATCAGCTATAGAAAAAGGAAGTCGAATAAACAAGGATAATAGGGAATAAAAAAGAAACCTTCGATTTTCTCGAAGATGAAGAAATCGTGGCAGAATGTTTTCTCTTTTGAGTGGGGGCAGAGGGATTCGATTCATCTGAAGACTCCCAGTCTTTCTCAGAGGTGGTGACTTTGTGAGGCTTCGAAACTGTCGAAAAAGAAAAATAGTTAGCTTGCAATTTGAAGAAAATTAAAAATACTCCTAAAAGAGGCAGTAAAATCTCACCAAAGGGTGATGGAGTTAAAATCTTGACTCGGTCGATATGGACAAGTCAGGGAGGAAGAAGAGTTTGAGGAAGATTTAGGTAAGGGAAGTAGGACAGTTTAGATATCGAAATCTCTCTATTCTTAGGTCTGGGTGAAAGAGTTTCTTTCAGGGATCTCAACTCTCGAACCCATTTAGGATGAGTTAGAGGTTTGGCAATTCCGAAGGGGGCTGTAGGGAATGTGGGAAGATGGTTTGGATAATACATTTCAAAAGAAGTTTTTCCTCGAGGATTGATTATTTTGTGGTTTGATCTGTTGGTGTCTGTTTTATTAACTAGGGAGATAACAACATTATAAAAGGTCTCTTCTAATTTCAGGGGGTTGTAGCATTCTCGCTAAAAATTTTCAAATCGAGATATTTGGAGATAATGAGAGTATGTACCTTTCTTTGCCTTCGATTTATCCTACAACACGAGAGAAGGATGCACAGTCAATTTCGATTGGACTATATCAAAATTAGAATGAATACTTGAAAACCAATCGGTCCACCATTGAGAAAAACCAAGAGTAGACAAATAATTTGACTCAAAAGCATAAGGATAGAAATGCATCGGGCTTTGCGGTAACAGTTTGACAAGTTCCCGTCCAACATTTGATTCACTTAATTTTGACCTTAGGGAAGTATCGAGGGGGAAAAAGGGTAAAGCCTGACTTAAACCAAACTGTCGCGAAAAGAGCTGGGGATAATAGATGACGAGTTGAAGATCCTTCGATTGAAAACCCGATACTAGAACATCCTGGGTTAAGTAATTGTTCCACACTTCGACCAATTCTGATTGCAACCTTGGAGTAAGAGCAGGGAATTTTGATTTAAACCATGTCGGCCCTCGAAGCTTGTCACTTACTTTTCCATGATATACGGTGAAAGGGGCCAAGTTTGACTCAAAATGAAATCGAGTCAACAAAAATTTTAGGTAATTCCGATAACTAGTCTCGTCGGATTTTTGGTGAGGATGTCGAGAGGATAATCGAGCGCATTCTAAATTCAAACTCGGGGGAATTTCGGAGGTTGAGGGGAGGATACTTTCAAAAATCGAGGTAAGCCATAATTGAATAAACTAGATGGGACCCGAAAAATTCCCTAAGGCTCTTGGGGTATTCAAAATGTCGACAGCCTCATCAAAAGAAGCATAAGCATGGGCCAATAACAGCTTCGCTAAACAAATCCTGGGTTGGCCAGTATGGAGGAGATAGGCAAGATTATAGAGGTGGGACGAGATTTGGATGGATCGGGGGCAAAAGACGTGAGTGCAAAGCCAATATACCAGGAAGGCCACATGCTCCTCATCAGAAATAGCTATCGATTGATCATCGACAAAATGTTTTTCGATGAAATGTCCATATGCCTTCGATTCCCAATCGATTTTTGACCTTAGAGAATCATCCAAGGGGAAAACACCCTTAAAATATTTCTCCCCTGTGGGTTTTAGTCCAGTAATTGCAGCAACTTCAAAAAGGGTGGGTGAAAGGGGACCACAAGGAAGTTCCAGTGCATGTAAATCTTTGTTCCACAGATGAACAGTAGATAGAAACATGGCCATATCTAAAAACGACAGATCACATCGAGACAGATGTAGGAAATCGAAGATCCCTACATCTCTCCAATGATTCCCAAACTTAGTTTTTACTCGGTCGAACCATCTAATGTATAAAGGTTTTTTGTGGGGAGGGCCCGTTCGATACACTTTTGAGACAGTATTCAGAAAATCAATTCGAACCTCGGACTGATGAATAAGAGCCTTACTCTCTGAAGAAAGGCTGAGGGAAGAAGAAAACGATCCGCCACAGTAGCGGATAGGACCACCAAACGCATAATTTATACTATCAGCGACGTAAGGGATAAGTACCTGGGTCTCGGTAATCTTTTGTGAGGCTTCTTCCATCAAAGGAACCGGAGCAAACTTCTTCCCGTTTATCTCTAGCAAAGTCGAAGTTACTGAGGAAAGCGGTGGGGCGGAGAAGTCGGACGATTTGGAGGTCGCCATTACTGTTTGAGGAAGGATTGAAGATGAACAGAAGGTGTAACTTAGGTTCGTGGTAAAAAACAAGGGTAAAAATCTAATAAAAGTATTTAAAGAGGCCGACTAGGGTATTTGGACGACGAAGGCGAAGAGAGTAATTAATACGTGGCGTGCGCGGTGTGACAGCAGAAAGGAGGTGATTTGATATGTGACATAAAGCAGAGAAACCCCGGAAACCCTAGAAAAACCCCAGAAACCCTAAACCCTAAAAAGTTATTTTAAGCCTCAGGAACGTTTGAGGGCGGGAATCATTTCAAAAGAATATAAAATTGATACAATTATTTATATTCTTCTAAGGGGGAATTTTGTTAGTGAGAAATCGATACAATGATCGAAAAACAGAAGAGAGAAAATCGAAGATCATTTGATTGGTTAAAAGCTGATAAATCGGAAGGATGGTGGGAAGATACCTAGTGACCTCGAGATAGAATGAACGTATAAATCGAGAACGGGAATTGAGAATCAGAAAAGAGAGGAAAATCGATGGAAGTAATGGTAAAGTATAGTGCAAAGTCAAGGTTAAGGGAAATCGTACTTGGTAACTGGAATCGAGATCAAGGGAAACGATTATCATGCATATGGGACGTAAGGAGTGGCTTTTCACATCGTGGCTAAGGTTAGAAATCGAGGAGTGGTTAACTTGCACATAGAACGTGGAAGCAGTTTCTAAATCGTAAGCTAAGATAAAAAATCGAAGAACGTGCACATGGAACGTGGTGGTAGTTTTTTTTAACTGCTCTTGGGAGGTTACATTGAAGGATACCTATAAATAGGACGAAGCATGAAGAAGAAGGGGAAATTGGCAGAGACAACAGAAACGCAAGTGAAAAGTCTACCGGATAAACGACGAATCATGAAGTTTCTAGCGATCTGGATTTCCATTTTCATTGATTGTCTTTATTGCTTTCTTTACTTTCCCTGGTAATTTACTTTCATGCAATTTACGTTTATCAACTTTAAGTTTATGTCCTTTCAATTCCTTGTCATTTACTTTTATGCAAGTTAAGGTTATGCGTTTAAGTTCCTCGCCATTTACATTTCTGCAATTTAGATTTCCTGCCATTTACATTTCTGCAATTTTGATTCCTGCTATTTACATTTCTGCAATTTTGATTCCTTGCCATTTACACTTAATGCAAATTTGAGGTTTCCGCATTTTATATTTCTCTGCAATTTAATATTCTGCACTACTTTTCGATTCGACACTTTTACTGCTTTCTTTACTTCGCGTTTCTTAATAAAAAATACCAAAAATAGTACCTTCGATTATCAATCTGTCTGATATGTTGCGTTGATAACATTTCTCAATGCTATGGTATTTTCAATTTTCATACATGTTTCGATTGAAAACTATTTGCTAGCCTAAGTAAAAAGAATCTACGTGGTTGAAATTTGGTTAGAACCTAAGTCTCTGAGAAATCGAAATCGATCAAATTTTCACCAGAAACAACGGGTATGAAGATTTTATTAGATGAACTTGATGTTTTGAATCCAATACCTGTTTGCACCTGTAATGCGAAGTGCACTTGTGGTGCCCTGGCCAAGCTAAAGAATCAAAGGAATGTTGATACAGTGGTGAGGTTCTTGAAAGGGTTAAATGAACAATATTCTAATGTCAGATCTCAGATCATGCTTATCGATTCCCTTCCTACTATCAACAAGATATATTCACTCATCTTTCAACAAGAAACCATGTCGAGCATTCCGGAAATTCTAAGGTTCTCATCAACATCAGTGAAGGCTCTAACCAAGAATAGAAGAAATACAATAATTACAAAGGCAGTAATTATCATAAATTTCAGCAGCAGACTGGAAAAATTTGTTCGCATTGTGGAAAAATGGGGCACACTGTAGACGTTTGCTATAGGAAACATGGGTTTCCCCCAGGATTCAAATTCAAGAACCCCAAATACGCAAATCGGACAGCTAATGTGGCAGTTTCTGACAATTTGACTAACACTGGATAGACAAGCGACGGTGCCCAGGAACAGACGTTCTGGTTCACAACTAAGCAATACCAAAACTTGCTAGCCCTGCTTCCTCAAAATCCCAACCAGAACCTAACTGAACATAACAAAAATGTACAAGTGAATCTGTCCTCTATACAAACACATAGCACCAGTCCTACTCATAATGGTAAAGTATTTAAAGATGAGTGGATTTTAGATACGGGTGCTACTGATCACATATGCTTTTCTTTGTCCTTTTTTACTTCTTACAAGTATATTAAACCTGTGCATGTGAATCTTCCGAATGAAAATTCTGTTATGACTACCGTTTCTGGAACCATACATTTTTCTCCCTTTCTTTACTTAACGGATGTTCTCTATTTACCTAATTTCCAATACAATCTTATTTCTATATCCAGATTGACTACTATTTTAAATTATAAACTAATCTTTTCTGATTATTGTTGCTGGATTCAGAGTTCTAGTATCTGCAAGATGATTGATACAACTAAGATTAGAGATGGACTTTACCTGCTGAAAGATCCTACTGACACTCATTCTTATGTTTCCATGCTTCATACAGATACTAATAATTGTAATTTTGTTGCTGTTAATAAAAATCTACGGCACTATAGATTAGGCCATCTTTCTTTGGATAGATTGAATGTTTTGCAGAAACAATTTCCTTTCATTAATAATGATAGACACATTGTTTGTGATATATGTCATATTGCTAAACAAAGGAAATTGTCATATACCCTGAGTGAAACTAAATCTAATAAAATTTTTGATTTGATTCATGTTGACATTTGGGGGCCTCTCTCTACTAGTTCTATTCATGGTCATGTTTATTTTCTTACTGTTGTTGATGATTTTTCAAGGTACACATGGGTTTATCTGTTGAAAGGTAAATATGAAGTTAGAAATTTAACTCCAAATTTCTTTGCTTTAGTAGAAAAACAGTTTAATACCAAAATCAAGGTAATTAGAACTGATAATGGTCCTGAATTTAATATGGAACAATTTTATGCTACTAAAGGAGTTATTCATCAAACTTCGTGTGTTGAGACTCCTCAACAAATGTTATAGTTGAAAGGAAGCACCAACACCTTCTCAATGTAACAAGGGTTCTTCTCTTCCAAGCCAATCTGCCGAAGTGTTTCTGGTCATATGCAGTTGGACACTCAGCTTACCTTATCAACCGAATTCCTACACATGTTCTCAGGGATAAAAGTCCCTATGAAGTCTTGCATTTTGTTGCTCCCGATTTTTCCATGTTAAAGATCTTTGGTTCAGTGTGTTTTGCTTCCACTCTCACCAACAACAGAACCAAAATCTTTGTTTCACCTGTTAGTTATAAGTTAATTAAAATAAATACTAGAATTATAACTACCCAAAAAAATATATACAAAATTTGAATTTATGTAAAATATTACACAAACATAAACATGTTCGTTTCAATCGTTTAACAGATATAAAAATATTTTAATAAATAAATAATTTTATCAAATATAATTATAATGTGAGTTTTTATCAATGTTTTTAAATCAATTTTATCAATTTTTATTTTTTAAAAACTAAGAAATTTAAACAGAAAAAAATGATTTTTCTATTTTAATTTATTTTATGTATGCTTTAACTAATGGTTATTTTAAAATCACTTATTTGTATTATCATAAAATTCTTCAAGTCATTTTTCGACTTTTTTTGTAATTCTTATTTTTTTTAATCTAATATAGTTTTCAAATTAAAATTATTAAATAAGTTATTTAATTTATTTAAAAATATATTTTTTAAATTGATTTACAAATATATTTTAAAAAAACTAAAAATAAAATAAAATAAAATCAAACAAATCCTCGTTTATCCTCTATTTTACAACATAATATATTTACTTTTTTCGCGTCAATTTTTAAAAAACTATATTATTATTCATATTTTCTTTCTTTAAATTTTTCATCAAGCTCAAAGATAGAAAGTGTTTTTAGAATCACCCTATGTACCATAAAAATGAAATTAGGTTTGTTTTTACCTATTTTTTAAATAATATTACTGAAAAGTCAAAGATACAAAAATTGACTATTGAACTTATTTTTGTAAAGTTTGGCATTTATTTTTAATAGTTTTTTTTAACATTAATTCTTTTTTAAGTAAATTTATTCTTTAAGGTTAATTAATATATAATATTCAGTATTATAATAAAAATATGTATCATAATTATTTAAAATTAAAAATATATAAATTACCCTTTTGTTTTCGACTACCTTTACCAATTTATTTAAAGCATGATTCGCATTGTGTCAGAGTAAGTGTAAGAGAATGACAAAAAAAAAAAACGTTGGGTCATTCTTCGAAATTTTCATAATACTTTAATCCTTTCTTGGGTGTATAAATAAATTGAAAAATAAAATAGAAGCATAATTAATTATAGTCATTAAAAAACAAATATTTATGTTAAAAATTTGGATAATACAGTTATTATATATGCAACATATATTATATTACATTTTAGCATATTTCTTTTCGAATCTATATTGCGATCTTTCTTTCTCATTTTCTTTTTCATTTTTTTTTCAAATATCTATTCAACCATAACAATTTTCATTTTCCATTTCTTCACATATTGATCTTTCTACAGTTTTTTTTTTTTTGTCCTTTCAACAAATAAACCCTAAGTGAATGTTTGTTTATGCATTTTTTACTTTAAATTCACGAAAATTACGCGACTTTTGGAAGCTACAAGGGTAAAGACAAAGAAATAGGTTTAGTTTTTCCGTGTGTAGTAGTGTTGTTTGATGTGCCATGAGTAAAGCTGCAATTTTTATTTTTTGGTTGCTTTTTGTTTTTTAGTGTGTGTCTTTGAATTAGTAGATCTATGATCCAATGATTTAATTACAAGAATAAAATAAGTTTTTTTTAATGACCTAGATTTGAATCTAGAAACCTATAGAATAAAGAGGTAATTATTGGAGTTCTTTCATTAGGAAAAGAGAAAAATGTTTAAATAATTTAATTGATTACGAAAGAAAATAATTAATTATTTTGTTTTGTGTTTTGTTATTAGTTTTTGGTTTACAACCTTAATTATTACTAATAATTATGTAGTTTTCACCACTACTTTTTTGGTGGGGATGCTATAAAGTAGGGATGGAAAATTGAGTTTGTATATGACTTCACAAAACTTTTCAATCTGTATAAAATAATTATGAAAAAAAAAGTTTATTTTTTTCAAGTTCATACATATTATTTTAACATCATTATCGTTATATTGTTATTTTTTTAATAATAGATTTTGATTATTGATTTTAGAGTTAAATAATATATTATTATTAATAAATAATAAATAAATATAAAATAATAAAATAATAAAATAATAAAATTGTAAATATATAAATAAATATATTAAATAATTATTAAGTTTAAAATCAAAATCATAAATTATATAAAAATTTAAAAAAATTAAAACTAAATCAATAAAATTATAAATATATAAATAAATATATTAAATAATTATTAAAGAATAAAATATCAATTGTACGACAATGATAAATTTTTGAAAAGGTTAAGTTGAAAAAAACTGCTTTTGTTTCATACACCTCCAAATTCGAAAGTCTCAAAAAACTTTAGCATGCACGTCAAATTAAATTGATGTCCAACTAATTAAATAACACCATGATTTGACACATCTAGCACTGTGCTATGGAATATTCTAAGAACTTAGCTGATGAAAAAAACTATTCTGATTAATGTATATCATATACTAACTACTATTAAATTACTCTTTTAATGCTTAAAAAAATTAACATTATTTAAAAAATTATATTAATTGAAAATATTGATATTTTTATATCTAATAAATATTAAAATAATAAAATGGGACAATTCAATTTTTTTTCTATCTTTAGCTTGCATATAAAATAAGATAAAATGAGTTAACTCGTAAATTATCTTCGATAATCATGGTTAACAAATCAATATATCATCATATTAATATATATTTTGTATATTATATTTTAAAATATATATTTAATTATGAGAATAATTTTTAAGTTTTACTTATTTATTAATATTTTTATTAAATAAATTAAAAAAGTTATTATATTTATATATTAAAAAATGTTCAAATATATTCAATAATTTAAGTTTAATTGATTAATATTTATAATTTAAATTATAATATTAAAATATATTTATATATTTTAATAAAATAATAAAAAGTATATAATTTTTATTTTAATATATAAATATTTTTTAAAAATGTACGAGCCGGCTTAACTGGGTTAATGGGTTAAGGAAGAAGGGACGAGATGGACTTATGAACTAAAACTACCCACTCCCGTCGTCATTAATGTTAAAATGAACTAGTGGTCGGTTTATCAAACCTAACTCACTTTTTCATTCTTAATAAAAACGTACAGAAAATTATAGAATATTATTTTCAAATTTTTTACTAATAAAAAATATATATAAAAATTGTTAAGATAATTTAACAAGTGATAATGTTAATATTATTATAATTCAAATTAATTTTCCCCATAGTTAACCATTTATATATATATTATAATATAATATTAAACTAGTATTATTAATTGAATAGTGTTGTCTACGAACGCAATAACACAAAGCCATGTATTTTAACTTTTATAAAAGTTTTTTCATTAAACTTTTTCAAAAATATGACAATGACTATGAGAGAATTTTGATTTAATTTGTTTATTTTATTTTTATTTTCGTGAAAAACATCAAAAGCATAATTTTTATTTTTTTTATTTTCTTGCATGATTTTATATTATAGAATAATCTTTGTAAATTAAATTAGAGAACTTTAAAATAAATTAATTTTCCTCAACATTTGGAGGCATAAGTCCAATTATTTTCTTAGGCCTGTTCATCAACTCCAACCCACATCCAATACTTGACTTGGGTTGTTTCATTTTATGTAAAAGCTAGAACAGCATAAAGGAAACCCCGGGCCTATGCAGGCCCAATAAGGGAACGCAAAGCGAGACTTTTTTCTGCACCCCAAAGTTTCTTCTTACACGCTCATAATTATTGGAAAAAACAATACTAACTTTTATAGAATTGGTAATCTAAAACCATATTCCACATATTTTAAACATAATCTGAATCTTTATATATTCACAATTAATTTTATTATAAAAGTCTAGTGGATACGAGTATGTTATTGGATTCAATGCCAATTTATAGTAGTTATTAATTTTTAGGGCAAAGTTAGGACCCGATTTGACATACCAATCATTCCCACACCCATTACCAAAAAACACACAAGCTAAATGAGCTATTAACACTTATTTAGTAATCATTAGTACTTTTGATTATGAAATATTACATGTCTCAAATATTGGTTATGGGTAATCATCATACTTAATTTTTGTGGAGGAATTTTATGATGAGCTACTTTTATTGGTAGTCCATCATATACATAATATTTATAATCTTATCATAGACCCTTTAATTATTCAAATATTTGTTTCTATGTAGGTGAAATTTCATTTCAATTTAAAACATAACATAAGATTGATAAAAAATGGTATGATAAGAAAAAAGAAATTGTAAACTTAACTACAACAAAATAAAAAAGGCAATGAAATTTAGATGAGAATTTATTTCTACACAATAATAAAAAAAAATTTGAGCTTTTGGGATGCAAGAAGAGATAAGAACAAAATGAAGGTTTACAAAATCCAAGATGAGAAAGAAGAATAAAAGAAAATAAATTTTTAAATTTATTAAGAAATTTTGGAAAAATCATTTTTTTTTGGAAATCAAATTATGATTATTTTTGGTGCAACTTGTAAAAATTCATTAAAAAAAATTCTAGTGGTTAAATTATGTGCATGAACAATA
Organism: Sphenostylis stenocarpa; assembly: GCA_963425845.1. Classification (NCBI taxonomy): domain Eukaryota; kingdom Viridiplantae; phylum Streptophyta; class Magnoliopsida; order Fabales; family Fabaceae; genus Sphenostylis; species Sphenostylis stenocarpa. The sequence goes on from OY731401.1 coordinate 45,033,109, forward strand.
AATAGATTTAAATGAATAAATAATTTGGAAATGAGTTTATTTTTACTAGGTTTTTTTCTAACAAAGTATTATTTGTGGGAATCATTAACATTTTTATTAAAATATTTTTTCTTTTTTACAATAACTTTTCATTAAATGTTGTTAATCATTACTACTACATGCTGTTACTTTTGTGATGGTTTTCACTATAATGGACACATGCATGTGATTACGATGATAACTAGAAGAGCACAAGGAGAAAGTTATATATAATATGAATTATTCCAACAAAACTGTACGAAAATTCTCGTATAGATTATTAATTATTTTTTCATTTCTCAACTTAAAAACCCTGAAATTTAATATCAAAGTTTAATTATCATAGTCTTTTACCCCCTCTATCTACCAAACATAGCTTAAACACGTATGCAAATATGAATTTAAGACGTTAAATGAAAAAAAGAAAAGAGAGGTGGTTTCACAAACAAAAGTTAGAATGGAAAGGCAATTAGGTATAGTTAAATGTATTTTAATACCCTATAACATTTATTTTCAATCAGTTATCTTTAATTAGTTAGTGAAAAATAAGTTAAATATCTTAAATTTTTTTATTTTATTCATTAAAATTATCAAAATAATATTTTATTATTTATCTATATTTTTAAAATTAAATATTATTATTAAAAATAAAAAAATAATATATTTGTGATATTTTTTACTCAATTCTTACATATTTTCAGTGCTAAGAATCAATGTTAAATAGTTCTTTTATAAAAAATATTTACAATTTTTTTAAATTTTGATTTAATTATTAATATTATAATAAATAATTTTGGATAACCAAATTAAAAATACATTTAAATTGATTATAATTAATTTTTAAAATAATTTACAGTCTGTATTTTTATATTTTTATTATTATTATTATTATATTTTTTTTACAAATTTTAAAATAATTTTGAGTCCTTATTTGCATATTTTATTATTTATTTATTTATTATAATAGCCAACTCAAAAATATATTTAAGGTGATTATTATATTTTTAGTAATAATTATTAAATTAAAAGTACATTTAAAATATTATTATTATTAAAATTATATTTATTATCAAATATTATAAATATAATTAAGATAAGTATTATTTACTTCTAATATTATATCTACCTATTAAGAATATTAAATTTAAAATAAATAAATAAAATATGAAGAGATAAAATAAAAATAAAAAGTATAATATCTTACTATTTTAAATATTATCATTTAATTATTTTTATGGTATCATTTATTTTATTAATTTAAACATATAACTAATACATGAAATCCAATTAATGAATCGTTTTTATTGTAAAAAACAAAATATCATGGAAGTGTGTGTGACTCTAGGCTCATTAACATATATATATATATATATATATATATATATATATATATATATATATATATATATATATATATATATATATATATATATATATATATATATATATATACATATATATATATATATACATATATATATAGATGTATATATATATATATATATATATATATATATATATATATATACATATGTATACATATGTATACATATGTATACATATGTATACATATGTGTATATATATATATATATATATATATATATATATATATATATATATACATATATATATATATATATACATATATATATAGTGGCGGATCTTCTTGGGAGTTGAGGGGGGCCATGACCCCCCAAAATTTTATAAATTCCATGTAATTTATGATTTTGGTCCCCCAAATTTAATAAACATTTAATATATTTACTTGTATATTTACAATTCTATCCTCTCGACCTCTCCTCAATTTTGTAACTCCCATGTAATTTATGACTTTGTCCCCCTCAAACTTAATGATCATTTAATATATTTAAATATATATCTACAATTTTATCTTTTTACCCTTTCATCTTCTTTCTTCCTTTTATATTTATTTATTATTTATTAATAATATATTATTTGGCCCCTCCAAGATCAATGGCCAAGATCTGCCACTGGTGGTTAGATAATAGTTGAATAGCGTAAAATTTCTAATATAATGACATAATGGAAAGTGGAGGAGACAAAGGTTCATGATGTGTTGTAAAAAAATATGTATTCTCTTGAAAAAATATGTTTATGGAGACTTGAATCCTATAGAGTAGGATCATTACATAAAAAACCTTTTTGATGAGGAAAATACACAAGAAAAGCACATGCAATGGATTGTGCAATGATTGTGTTGCTTTCTTGGGGATGAAGATGAACATGTTAGTAATTTTGGGTCTTATATATATATATATATATATATATATATATATATATATATTTCATAATTAAATGTGTTAGAGCCATTATTTTATTAGCCAAAATATTAAAGTGGTCTAATTAATATAAAGTTTATGGTTAAGGGCATTTATGTCATGAAAGGTTAATTGTGTAGATACCATTAGTGATATTATAATTTGATGAAGGACCAAATTATAATTATCAAATTTGGGGTAACTAATGGAAGTTACCAATACAAGGGGTTGTTGTTGTCCCCACTTGTAGTGGGAAGTTAATGCTCGTAAAACTAATTTTTTTACTACACTTTTTCTCTTCATCCCCATCAGGAGAGAAATCCAAGAGGTACTAAGGCTCTCTACATTTGGAAGATCATAAAACTAAGTTTGATCTTCATCATTCTTTTTTCATTATTCCATTATGGCTAATTCAGGTACGTTTCCATATTTAGTTTTCATCAGAGCTATAGCTTTTGGTCAAGTGGTAAGCGCTCGATCCTAACAATTGGTATCAGAGCCTGATTATACTTGATTCATGTATAATTTTGGAAATTTTGAAATTAGGGTTTTAAAATTTGGAATTATTAATTTTCCATGATTTTGAGTTGTAATATATGGTGAAATTTATTTATCTAATTACTACTATTATCGGTGATATGCAATCAATAACATTAAGCCTAATTTGGGAATGATGCAATTCAATAATTAATGAATCTTAATTTAATGATGAGAATCCCGCACTACAATATAACGTGAATATTACACACGTCGTTTGATTGGGATTGGTATAATCATCCTTTCTTCTTAACTTTATTGAATTGGATTCTTTATTAATTTTATTATACATTTGTTATCCATAAGATATTAACCAGTGGTTGGAATTTTATATGGATATTGCAATGCATTATTTTCCCAAACTGAAAGTCGTGCGCCACATGCATTGTTTGTATGCTTATTCAATTTTGGATTTGGTGTATCAAAGATCAAATTTTGGTTACTGTTTAACTTTTAAAATGAATTAATTGAATCAAGAAATCACCAAAGTGACCTTCCTCGTGTAGATAGTTCATACAAAATGTTAAATGTTTGTGTGTATGTTTATCCATGCGATTATTAATTGACCTAAAGGAGGATTAACACTTGGCCAGTTTGTATACACACTTGTGACGATAAACATGTGATAATTATGAGGTTTTGCATGTGAATGATAAATCAATCCAGAGGGGTCTATTATTTGACATGTTTTATTATCAATGTTTGATAATTACAACAAGGATATCACTAGCAATTAATATTACTGTCCAAAGACTTGATATTGATGGTGCACTAGGTATCTTGCGATGGGTGATGTCATTATTTGAACATATTGATTAATTTTTATTTCATTTTTGTGTGAGCATAATTGTATTATTTGTTTTATTTTCTTTTTCAGCTACTATTGCTTTAATATCTAGTTCCAGTTCTTAATAACACTAATTTTAAGGATTGGAAAGAGAACATTAAAATTGTTCTTGGCTACATGGTCTGGACCTTGCATTAAGGATTGAGAAATCCCTTCTCCTACAGATTCTAGTACCTCTGAACAAAGGAAAGATTATGAGAAGTGGAATAACTCCAATCGCATGAGTCTTATGATCATTAAGCGCGACATTCCTGATGTGTTTAGGGGTATTGTTTCTGAAAAGGTAACAAGTGTCCAATATTTTCTTGCTGAAATTGAGAAGCGCTTTGCAAAAAGCGATAAGGCTTCACAAGTACTCTTCTTCAGAACTTGATTTCCATGAAATATTAGGGCAAAGGAAATACTATGGAATAAATTATGGGCATGTCCAATATTTCTTCAAAACTAAGGGCACTAAAGCTTGAACTGTCGGAAGACTAGCTCATTCATTTAGTGTTGATTTCTCTTCCCTCACAGCTCAGTCAGTTTAAGATATCTTATAACTGTCAAAAGGAGAAGTGGTCTCTAAATGAGCTCATTTCATACTCTGTGGAAGAAGAGGAAAGACTGAAGCAAGAAAGGACAGAAGGTGCTCATATGGTAAGCACCTCTAAAGATAAAGGCAAAAGAAAAAGGACTGAGGAGCCCAAGAATGGAGCTGCTAAGTGTCCAACACAAAAGAAACAAAGTCAGGGTGACACCTATTTCTTTTGTAATAAGTCTGGACATGTAAAGAAGAAATGTACCAATATCATGCTTGGCATGCAAGGAAAGAGTTACCTAAGCTACCAGAAGGCAATTGATTCTAAAAGATGGATATATGTTGGAGATGAAAAATTGGTAGAGGTGGAAGCTATAGGGCATTTTAAATTATTGTTATATACTGGTTTTTATTTGGATTTGAAATACACTTTTGTTGTGATATCATTTAGATGAAATTTGATTTCAATTTCTTATTTGGACAAGATAGGTTATTTGTGTTCATTTGGAAACAATATGTTCAATTTGTCTTTTAATTCAGATATTATTGGAACTGGTTCACTTTTGACTTATGATAATCTATATTTGCTTGATACTGTATCTACCTATAATGAATCCTTAAATACAGAATCACGGGGTACTAAGAGTAAAATTGACAATATTAACTCAGGAGCATTATGGCACATGCGCTTAGGTCATATCTCTAAAAATAAGGTTGAACGACTTGTGTCAAATGGAATCTTAGATTCTATTGACTTTACAAACTTTGATGTTTGTGTTGAATGCATTAAAGGTAAACAAACCAAAACAATGAAATTAGGTGCACATAGAGCTACAAACGTCTTATAGTTGATACATACAGACATTTGTGGGTCATTTCCTACACCTTCTTGGAATGATCAACAACATTTTATATCATTTATAGACAATTACTCTAGATATGCATATGTAGACCCCAAATCTTGCCCGACCTCAAAATAAAGAGCAGAAGACTTCCGTTCAAAGATGGTCAAGGCCTAAAAGGTCCCTAGGATTGATCAATAGGCCCCATATTAGAATAGGAAGGATTTTTGTACAAGAAAAATAAGAAATTCCACCCAAAGGGTCGAGACCGCTGTCTCGCCGTTAGCTAAGGGCGAGACCTTCGTCTCACCGTTAGCTAAGGGCGAGACCACCGTCTCACCGTTAGCTAAGGACGAGACCGTCGTCTCGCCACTTGTCAAAGGCGAGACTGCCGTCCTGTTTGGTGAGACAGCAGTCCCGACCTTGTCAGGCGAGACGGCAGTCCCGACCTGACAGGTGCAAATTCCTATAAAAGGGGAAGACTTTCTCACTCTTTACACAAACTTCTACAACTTTTCCTTCTGCAATATTCTCATATTATTCTCCTAGGACCCCTCTGAAGCATTTCCAGAGTTTCTTAGAGTTCTTAGAAAGCGTTCTAGAGTGCTGTGAGAAAGAGCGATCATCATTGTAGAGCGTGGGGATTGCCAAAAAACACCCTTTTTTCCAAGAACATACCGGGCTGGACGAACCCAATGTTCACATTGAATTCGTCGAGGGTGGTGGTTCGACACATCCCACCCATAAAGTATGTCATCATTTTTGTTGGTGACAGGCCTAGGACCATGGCAGGAGTCTCGGCGTAGGAGATGGAGGCAAGAAACTCTAGTACCGCCTGGGGGAACACGGGGGTAGCTGGAGACTGTAGGAGGAAGCCCCACCCAATGCTGTCAATGTGGGCCCGGACGTCGTCCTCCCACCCGAATTCGGCGAGAATGCCGAAGTCTAATTTGAGCATGGGGTGCCATGTGTACCCCCTGATATGCTCAAGACGGGCCTGGTGTAGTGGAGAGAGCTGAGTGGGGTCCTGGGGGACAGGTGCTGAGGAACTCCTAGGGCCAGCAGAACCTCTTCTCTTCCGTGATTGGCTTCCATGATGCATTTTCACGGTAAAGTGCTCGAGAGTGAGAGAATAGAGAGTTGGGGTGCAGAGGAGGTGTGGAGACCCCCCAAGACCCCTCCTCTATTTATAGGGGAAAAACTGAAATCGGGACCGCCGTCTGGGAAGTCGAGACGGCGGTCTCGATTTTGCGCAAGTCGAGACGACCGTTTGGGACCTCGAGACGGCGGTCTTGACTTGGCCTTAAGCGAGACGGCGGTCTCACCAAGCGGGACGACAGTCTCGTTTTTAGCCAAGTCGAGACGGCGATCTCGTTCGTCGAGATGACGGTCCCGATTTTATGGAGATCAAGATGGCGGTCTGGTAATGCGAGACGACCGTCTCAATTTTAAGGGGTTTTTTTTTTGAAAGGAAATAGGACCTGGTTCAAAAACATTTTATGCATGCTATGTTTGATGTCCTATAATGCCTATTTTAATTATTTTTTCAAAAGGATTTAACTGACGTGTCTTGTAGCGTCAAGTGCCCTTTGATCTGCGTTCTCGTATTTGGTTGTACCATGCCGGACTTCTGGTGACCGAAGGATAACTTGTTTTTTTCTTTTTTTCTTCTTTTTTTTCTTTTTCTTTCTTTTTGTAGAGCACTCTTTGCCATGTAGTGTTCCTTTTTCTCCACTCTAGGAGTTTCAATCCTCTTGTTGACTATACGCCTCCATATTCCCAAATTAATTATTAGAATATTGTTGTGAGGGTCAAGAGAAAAGAAGTAAAGAGGTAAATTCAATGACTTGTGTTTTAGAAGGTTAATTTTTATTTAGAAAAAAGTTTTGTAAGAATGGTTGGCTAGGGTTAGGCTTAGGTGTTTAAACTTTTTGTCTAAGCAAGCGTTTCCCCTTTTTGTACTTGCGCTTTAGTTTTATTCCCATTTCTTTTTATGGCTAGTTGATTTCCCTAGATCGCCCTTCGGGTTTTCGAACTAGGATATTGTGTTTTGGCCCTTCTTTTGTCTAGGTTACTTCTTTTGGTATTTTTAGGGAATCCTAGCAGACCTTATTTTGTAACCCTAACTTTTGCCTAGGCTACCCTTTATTTTTGTTCGGGTATCCTACCGGGTTGACCCTATCTTTTGCGTAGCCCCCTTAATGGGTTTCCTACTGGGTATTTTGCCCTTTTCTTTGGCCTTTAGCTTCTATGGGCTTTTTTCTTTATTGTGTATTTATTTTTTTGTTCACAATATTGGCGAAGCATGACTTTCTTTATGGTGAGGTAAAGCCTTATTTGGTGCTTCTAATCAACTAGCTTGATTGTAATGGCAATGAAGAATTTTGATTATTTGGATGCGCTTTTTATTCTTCTTTTCTTTTTTTGCTTACTTAGACAAGGTTATTGTGAGGTCTAGTCATGAAATAGCAAGAAGAGAAGCAGATAGTAAGAAGTATTCTTTATTAATTAATAAGGGAATATGTGCTCTAAAATGCCCAGGGGTCGGGCTAGCCCCGGGGGATAATCTCTAACAATCATGGGGTTTACATCCCTTAAATGAAGAAAAAGATCTCCTAATGACTAGGGTAGCTCTTGACGCTTGCACCCCTCCGCTTTGGAAAATTTGCTTGAGTGTGCGGAGGGGAGACTTCCCTTTTCCTCTTTCTGTTCGACCCTTAGTAGGGTCATATCCTAGGCCATGCTTGAAAGGATTGTCTTTGAATTCTGGGGGTTCCCTCATGCCTTGGGAATCTGCCCCTAGTCCTTGGCCAGGATGGTAACCATGCTTCAACATCATGTGGGCTACCTTTGTGTTTTTGGGAAGTCTTTCTAGGCTGGCAATTTTGAGCGCTTGAAAAGATGTTTCAAGGGCCTCTTCAGCCGCGTCCACATAAGGTTGGGTAGACGGTCCACTGATTAGGATATCATCTTCTGCTTGGACCATGACCAGTTTGTCATCCACTAGGAACTTGACTTTCTGGTGGAGCGTCGAAGGTACTGCCTTAGTGTTATGAATCCAAGGCCTGCCAAGGAGACAACTGTATGCTGGAGTAATATCCATTACATGGAAATCAACATTGAAGGTAGTGGGTCCAACTTGGATTGGCAAATTAACTTCTCCCACTACTTCTCGCTTTGACCCGTCGAAGGCTCGAATGATAGTGCTGTTTGGGCGCAGACGGGTTCCTTGGATAGTCAACTTGTCCAGTGTGCACTTGGGCATCACGTTCAAGGATGACCCGTTATCCACAAGAACTTTGGCCATGAGGTACTCCTTGCACTTGATTGAGATGTGCAAGGGCTTGTTATGGTTTGATCCCTCGAGGGGAAGCTCTTCCTCTGTGAAGGTGAGGTGATCGCTTGCCATGATGTGACTGACGATCCTCTCAACCTTTTCTTGGGATATGGTGTGAGGTACATGCGCTTCGCTAAAGACCTTCATTAGGGCGTTTATGTGCGGTTCTGAGCTCATCATTAGGGATAATAGGGTTATCTTTGTAGGAGTATGATAGAGCTGGTCTATAATGGAATACTCGCTTTGCCTTATAAACTGGAGTAATTCCTCTGTCTTCTCCTTGGATTCTTTATTTTCTTTTTCTTCGGTATTTTTTATTTTTTCCTTTATTTTTTGGGACGTCTTCTTGTGAGTCATTGGGGGAGTAGATTCTTCCACTTCTAGTCATGCCCCCAATGCCAGCTATATTCGTGATATCCTCTTTTATTGGTGAAGATTCTTCATATCTCCACGGTACAAATTTATTTGATTCATAGGGGAAAAGACGTGGCATAAATAGTCGCACTAGTGTCCTTGCCCCCTCCTCCTTATTTTTGAGGACCAATGGTCGAGACTTATTTTCCTCTTGTGGCGAGTTAACCGTTGAGGAAAACTTGATTAGGAGTGACTTTCTTTCCATTCTTCTGATTTGGAAGACGTTTCAGTTAATCCTTCCTTTTTATTATCTTATTTATTAAGAATGGAGGAGGGGAAATTAAATATGCAAATGAATGACATGTATGCTGTCGCCACTGTCAAAACGAGGTGGTCGGAGCGACGCGATGGTTTCGACTTTCCATTTTTCGCGTTTTTATTGGTATGGTTACAACGCCTTTAGGTTGTCCGATAACCGGGCTGAACCTAAGGGTGAGGTTTTCGAAAGGGCGCTCTTGGATTGTCCGATAACCGGGCTAATCCAAGAGCTAGTTTTGAAGGGTTCTCTGGAGTCACCACCGATGTTTTTACCGGAAACATCGGAAAAGGGTTTAAAAGGCGTTGGTGCCAGGCGAAGAAGGCGTCCATGATGGCTTGATCCACTGTGTCGAGGTGGAAGGGAAACAAGATCGTTCCGAATATGATTAAGGCCAGGGTTTTGTTAAAAGTGACCCATTCTGTCCTTTCAGCCAAGTCAGACAAATGGTCTTCTAACATTGAGACTTTCCAACCCCGGATGTTCCCTTTTCCTATCAGGGTAGTCTGCCGGAATGGTAGTTGGATGATGGCAGCGACTTGTGCTGCAGGAGTATATGCCCGTGGCGGATATGGACCCCGACTGATTTGGACCATTTCAGCATAATTTCGTACTCCTCCAAGGTGGGCACCATGTCGAACTGAGGAAATTCAAAACAACGCAAACTAGAGTTTCAGAAGTGAATTAGTACCCTGATGAACACTTGATCGACACAGATTTTCAGCAGGTCGAGAATCCGTCCATAGGATTTTTCAAAGTCGGAGCGGACCTCTGGTGGCATTATCACGCAAAGCCATTCCAATTTCTCAGTATGGTATCGGGGAATGTCCACCTTCTTCAATTGTCTACTAGTCCCCTCCATTTTCTAAAACCAAAATGCATGTTTTATGAAAATGATGCTTACTGAATGAACGTGAGTGTTTATTTTTCTATTTATCATATTTTGTATGATATTTGCGTATTTTTTGAAAAATAAACTACCTATATGAATGATTTATGAGTGTAATATTTTTGAACAAGGTCCCATTTATTGCTTTAAACTGAATTTTTATTTTATTTTTATTTTTATTTTATAGCCTTTTATCTCTTCTGTCAGACTGCGTGGCTACTTAGCTTACAAAGAACCTGAAACCAGGCTAGCTAAAAGGCAGACTGTCCGAGATAAAAAAATGGCTTTATGCGAAAGAATAGTTAGCATCCCTTATCTCTTCTGTCGGACTGTGTGGCTACTTAGCTTACAAAGAACCTGAAACCAGGCTAGCTAAAGAGCAGACTGTCCGAGATAAGGGTGTTTATTGCAAAAATGTTTTTTGTGATTTTTCTGTTGTTTGGTTATGCTATGCAATAGACAAATGCAACAAACACTTGCACACACAATTCGATCATCCACGAACAGGCGAGAAGTTGTTTTAATCACGAGGTAGGGTTTTCCTGCAGAAAAGTGCTTTGGTGAAGGTAGGTTCTAACTGTCCTCACCAAGGCTAAGGCCCCCAAGGTGCCCCCATTATAGGGTCCCCACTCTCTAGCCTTCCGACCATGCTTAGCACTAAGGCCATAGTCAGTCTTTGTGCCAAAAGAGGAAGGTTATCACCTTGAGTGGTGGTTTCCGATCACACTGGTGGGCACAAGGCCATCAATACAGCGAACCGTACCTGCCACCCACTCCCTATGGATTTCTCACTTGCCCCCGGGTATAGAGGGAACTGTAGTGTGCAAGGGTTTGTGTACAATTTGTATTTCAAACAATTACGTAAGTATAAAAAAGCAACAGTTATTAAAGCCAAGCATTAAAGCATGTTATAATACAAGGGAGGGTAAAAGCGTAATTTTCTTGGTTTATTTACTTTAAGCTGGCCCATCACTAAATGAGATCAACTCTCTAGGCTTCCTCAGTGGAGTTGCCATCTGTCGCCGCCGTCAAAACGAGGCGGTCAGAGCGACGCAATGGTTCCGACTTTCCGATTTTCACATTTTTATTGGTGTGGTTACAACGCCTTTAGGTTTTCTGATAATCGGGCTGAACCTAGGGGCGAGGTTTTTGAAAAGGTGCTCTTGGATTGTTCGATAATCGGGCTAACCCAAGAACTAATTTTGAAGGGTTCTTTTGGTGTCGCCACCGATGTTTTTACTGGAAACATCGGAAAAGGAGTAAAAAGGCGTTGGTTTTCGAAAAACCAACTTTGGTCATTAGAACCAGAGTTGGGTAAGGGAGTTAGTTACGTGTAAGGGAAGTGTTAGTTCCCTTACGATGCCCCTTTCGGGTTCCCTATGATAGGCCAACTGTTCAAATAAGTAAACTGATGAAAATACGCTTTTACCCTTTTATTTATGGAATTTAAAGTTACGACTACATGGCCCTAATATCTATTGCATAATTGAGAATAAAGCAGTAAAGGAGAGAGAGAATGTAGAAACCTCTGAGCCAAGCTTTCTATTAACCTCTTGAAAATTAGGGTGCTTTTTGGCAGCCCTTCACTCTTTACAGCACCGGAAACCTCTCAAAAACGCTATAAAAACTCTTAGAGACTCTCAGAAAACTCTGGAAGTGCTTCAGAGGGGTTCTAGGAAGAGAATTTTATGAAGTGACAAGAGAGAGAATGAAAGAACTGTGTGAAATGAGGGGAATGGCGCGGATATTTATAAGGATTCGTGCCTGTCAAGTCGAGACGGCCGTCTCATCTGACAAGGTCGAGACAGCCGTCTCGCCATTCGAGATGGCCGTCTCGCCTTGCAGAAATGGCGAGACGGCCGTCTCGCCAAACAAGACGGCGGTCTCGCCATTCGCAAGTGACGAGACGACCGTCTCGCCAAACGAGACGGCGGTCTCGCTACTTTCGCAAGGCGAGACGGCGGTCCCGAATACGAGACGACAGTCTCGACCCTAAAAGGCAAAAATCCTTATTTACATGCAGAAAATCCCTCCTATTCTAATATGGGGCCTAATAGTCTCTCCTAATGGCTTCTTAGGCTTCATCCATCTTCAAAAAGGAGGTCTTCTGGTCTTTATTATGAGACCGAACAAGATTTGGGGTCTACACCAAGTACTTAGAGGAATGTGGAATCGTCCCACAGTTCACCATGCCGGGGTTGCCTGGCATGAATGGTGTGGTTGAAAGATGAAACCGGACTGTTTAGGATATGGTAAGGAGCATGATTTGTCATTCTACCTTGCCAGAGTCACTCTGGGGAGAGGCATTAAAGATTGCAGCTTACATTCTAAATAGAATGCCAACTAAAGCAACTAACTGCCAAAACACCTTATGAGCTTTGGACTGGATGGAAGCCTAGTTTGAAACATTTTCATGTGTGGGGATGTCCTATTGAGGCAAGGCCTTATAGGCTAAATGAAAAGAAATTGGACTCTCGAACAGTAAGCAACTACTTTATTGATTATTCTGAAAGATCTAGGGGCTATACATTTTATGATGCCACATTAAAGATAATTTTTGAGACGGGAATTGCCACATTCTTTGAGGATATTGAGTTTGGGGGCAAGAATAAGGTTATGAACTTTGTCTTAGAGAAAGAATCGGTAACAATTATAGAATCGATTCAAACAATTACTTTTGATAAAGTAAATTTGGAACCTATACAAGATGTGAGAAATACATTTATACATTTTTGTTAGGATTGTAAGCATTAGCTAGCAAGTTAGTTTTGCCTTACTGTCAATTCTATTATCCCTGCTAACTTGGCTAGTTTGTTAGGATGGTTTTTTATTTTCTTGTTCACTTTGTATTGTGTATGTTGCATATATATTCAACATCCCTATACCTTATGTTGATGGGTGGGTAATAATGAGGATTGAAGCATTTCAAAATACTCTTAGCATTTCTCTGACATGGTATCATCGTTGAAACCTCACCTTTGTTCAACTTAACGTTCTCATCTTCTTCCTCAATACTTGACCATGGCCTCCCCTAGACAGAACATTACACACACACACACACACACACACACACCAGATCACTTAGTGAATGTGACAAACCCGCTCTATCTGCATCCCAGAGAGAATCCAGCATTGGTACTTGATTCGCCTCTTCTCACGGAGAGCAATTTTCACCAATGGGAGAGAGCATGGTAGTAGCACTTGAAACCAAAAACAAGGAGAAGTTCATTGATGGTACTCTTTCTTGTCCACCTATTACAGATCCACTACACGAGGCTTGGCGTAGATCCAACCGGATGGTGATGTCATGGCTCACTCGTTCCATGACTCCTTCGATCAAACAATCGGTGATGTGGACGGATATGGAATTGGAGATTTGAAGGGATCTCAAGGATCGCTTCTCTCATGCTAACAAATTCTGAATTTCTGATCTTCAAGATCAGATTCTTGCTTGTCGTCAAGGTGACTTCAGTGTTTCTGAATACTATATGAAATTGAAAATCCTGTGGAAAGAATTAGAGTTGTATCGGTGTGTTCTGACTTGCACCTGTTTGCTACCTTGCGTGTGTGGTCTTCTCTCTAAACTTCACAAAGAAAGAGAGGATGTTTACGTGATTAGATTTCTCCGTGAACTTAATGAGAGCTATGCACAAGTTCGTTCTCAGATCATGATGCTAGATCCAATGCCTTTGATTGTCAAAACTTTTCTATGATTCTTCAACATGAACGTGAATTCATTGGCATCAATCCAAAATGTTCTGTTTCAGATTCTTTGGCTTGTGCTGCTATGTGCAATAATCAACCAAGATTCAACTCCTCTGACAGGACCAATTCCAATGTAAGCAAGAACAATTCCAAGAACAACAAATTATGTGAAAAATGCAAGAAAACCAATCACACCATTGAGACTTGCTACTTAAGTATCGGTTTTCTTGCTGGTTACAAAAATAATAAAACCAACAACAAAGCTTCTGCCAGTTTGGTTGAAGTGGATTCACTTGCCTCTATTTAACAATTGGATTTGGACGGTAGTCCTAACAATGACCAGTTCACTTTCTCTAAAGACCAATATCAAGCAATCTTAGCTTTGCTCCAACACACTAAGGATCATTCATCCTCAGTAAATCATGCTTCTGTCCACAACTCAGGTACATCTTCTGCTTCTAATCATTGACTTGTTGACAATGGTGCCACTAACCACATTTATCCAACCAAATCTTTATTTCATAACCTTTGAGCCATAAAACCAATACACATTAAACTGCCTAGTCACACTACTGTTGTTGCCAACTTTTCAGGAAATATTCATAGAGGTGACTTATTACTTGTTGATGTCCTGTTTCTACCTGAATTTTCTTTTTATCTCATATTTGTTCCCAAAATTGTTTCTACTATTGATTGTATGGTAGTGTTTTGTGATTCTCACTATTTCTTTTTCCAGAAATCTCATTTCAAGATGATTGGAGCAGCTAGGAAGATTGATGGCTTGTACTATCTTGAAGAATAAAATGATTTGAGTTGCAATGAAGTTTTACAACATTCTGATATAATAAATAAATGAAATGTTTCTGTTGTAAATGCAGTAAATACTAGTGAATTGTGGCATCATAGACTTAGCCACACTTCGAATTCCACTTTACAGTTGTTATCTTCTCAATATAATGATATTATATACAAAAATTGTACGCCATGTGACACTTGTCATTTTGCCAAACATAAGTGTCACCCCCGTCAAAAGAGGCGGTCGAAGCGACGTGATGGTTTCGTTCGATTGTGGCTGGACCTAAAGGCAAGGTTTTTCGGAAAAGGGTTCTGGAGTCGCCACCAATGTTTTATCCAGAAACATTGGAAAAGGAAGAAAAAGAAGGCGTTGGTTTAGAAAAACCAACTTTGGCCATTATAACCAGAGTTGGGTAAGGGAGTTAGTTACGTATAAGGAAGGTATTAGCGTCCCTACGATGCCCTTTTCGGGTTCCTTATGATGGACTGCTTATTTTATAGATAAAGAACTCTAAAACTACGCTTTTACTCTTATTTATTCATTTGCGAAATTTAAATTATTGACTACATGGTTGTAGACCCCAAATCTTGCCCGGCCTCATAATAAAGACCAGAAGACCTTCTATTCGAAGATGGATGAAGCCTAAGAAGCCACTAGGAGAGACTATTAGGCCCCATACTAGGATAGGAGGAATTTTTAGCACAAAAATAAGGATTTTTGCCTTTTAGGGTCGAGACCGCCGTCTCGGATTCGAGACCGCCGTCTCGCCATTCCTGCAAGGCGAGACGTCCGTCTCGATTGGCGAGACGGCCGTCTCGACCTTGTCAGACGAGACGACCTGTCTCGACCTGACAGGCGCGAATCCCTATAAATAGGGCCCCCATTCCCCTCATTCCACACAGTTTTTCCTCCTTCTCTCTAGAAATCTCTTCAAATTCTCTCTCTATAATCCCTCCGAAGCATTTTCAGAGTTTTTGAGCATTTCTAAGAGTGTTTTTTAGCGTTTTGAGAGGTTTCCGACGCTGTGTAGAGTGAAGGGCTGCCGCATAGCACCCTAATTTTTAAAAGAATTAATAGAAAGCTTGCTCCGAAGGTTTCTACTTTCTTCCTTTACCTTTTATCGCTTTATTTAAATTATGCGATAGATACTAGGACCATGTAGTCGTAATTTTAAATTCCATAAATAAAAGGGTAAAAACGTATTTTTCCGGTTTAATCATTTAAATAAGTTGGCCTATCATAGGGAACCCGAAAGGGGCATCGTAAAGGAACTAACCCTTCCTTTACACGTAACTAACTCCCTTACCCAACTCTGGTTCTAACGACCAAAGTTGGTTTTTCGAAAACCAACGCCTTTTAACCCCTTTTCCGATGTTTCTGGTAAAAACATCGGTGGCGACTCCAGAGAACCCTTCAAAACTAGCTCTCGGATTAGCCCGGTTATCGGACAATCCAAGAGCGCCCTTTCGAAAACCTCGGCCCTAGGTTCAGCCCGGTTATCGGACAACCTAAAGGCGTTATAACCACACCAATAAAAAATGTGAAAGTCGAAAAGTCCATCGCGTCGCTCCGACCACCTCGTTTTGACAGCGGCAACAGATGGCGACTCCACTGGGGAAGCCTAGAGAGTTGATCCCATTTAGTGATGGGCCAGCTTAAAAATAAATAAACCAAAAAAATTACGCTTTTACCTTACCTTGTATTATAACATGTTTTTTTGTTTGGCTTTAAAAACTGTTGTCTGTTTATACTTACGCAATTGTTTGAAATACAAATTGTACACAAACCCTTGCACACTACAGTTCCCTCTATACCTGGGGGCAAGTGAGAAATCCATAGGGAGTGGGTGGCAGGTACGGTTCGCTGTAGTGATGGCCTTGTGCCCACCAGTGTGATTGGAAACCACCACTCAAGGTGATAACCTTCCTCTTTTGGCACAAAGACTGACTATGGCCTTAGTGCTAAGCATGGTCGGAAGGCTGGAGAGTGGGGACCCTATAATGGGGGCACCTTGGGGGCCTTAGCCTAGGTGAGAACAGTTAGAACCCACCCTTGCCAATGCACTTTTCTGCAGGAAAACCCTACCTCGTGATTAAAACGACTTCTCGCTTGTTCGTGGATGATCGAATTGTGTGTGCATATGTTTGTTGCATTTGTTTGTTGCATAGCATAACCAAACAACAGGAAAATCACAAAAAATATTTTTGCAATAAACGCCCTTATCTCGGACAGTCTGCCTTTTAGCTAGCCTGGTTTCAGGTTCTTTGTAAGCTAAGTAGCCACGCAGTTCCGACAGAAGAGATAAGGGACGCTAAATATTTTTTGCATAAAACCATTTTTTATCTCAGACAGTCTGCCTTTTAGCTAGCCTAGTTTCAGGTTCTTTGTAAGCTAAGTAGCCACGCAGTTCCGATAGAAGAGATAAAAGGCTATAAAAAATAAATAATAATAATAATCGTTTCCAAAACAATAAATGGGACATTGCTCAAAAAATATTACACTCATATAGGTAGTTTATTTTTCAATAAAAAAACACGCAAATATCATACAAAACATGATAAATAAAAATTCATCCAATAAGCATCATTTTCATAAAACATGCATTTTTGTTTTAGAAAATGGAGGGGACTAGTAGACAATTGAAGAAGGTGGATATTCCCCGATACCATACTGAGAAGCTGGAACGGCTTTGCGCGGTAATGCCACCAGAGGTCCGCTCCGACTTTGAAAAATCCTATGGACGGATTCTTGACCTATTGAAGATCTGTGTCGACCAAGTGTTCCTCAGGGTATTAATTCACTTCTGGAATTCCAGTCTGCGATGTTTCGAATTTCCGTAGTTTGATATGGTGCCAACCTTAGAGGAGTACGAAATTATGTTGAAATGGCCCAAATCAGCCGGGGTCCATATCCGCCACGGGGATATACTCCTGCAGCACAAGTAGCTGCCATCATCCAACTGCCTTTCCGGCAGACTACCCTGATAAGAAAAGGGAACATCCAGGGTTGGAAAGTCTCGATGTTAGAAGACCATCTATCCGATTTGGCCGAAAGGACAGAATGGGTCGCTTTTAATAAAACCCTGGCCTTAATCATATTTGGAACAATCTTGTTTCCCTTCCACCTCGACACAGTGGATAAAGCCGTCATGGATGCCTTCTTTGCCTGGGACGTGAACTCGAAGAGTCCCTTGCTTGCCATTCTTGTCGACACCTTGCTCTCGGTAGAATTCTGCCGCCAGAAGCAAGGAAAAACACTTCGCTGCTGCTCTTCACTACTATTTGTGTGGGGCATTACACATTTTTACGCCTCTAGTCACATGGGGGTGTTCCCCGACCCTTTGAGGAGCTTCTCCAAAATCCCTCTCCAACGGCGCTTAACTTCAGAATGGAGGGACGAGTTGGAACAAAAGGACGCCAACAATTTATCCTGGGTCTGCCCTTGGTTCCGACCTGGCCCAATTCTCATCAGATGCGGAGACTATCCGAATGTACCCTTAATAGGACTCAGGGGTTGCATAGCCTACTCACCTAGAGTAGCTATGAGACAACTCATGAGAACCCAAACTACGATTTCTCGAGGGGAACTCGGAGGACTGTGTTTCTTTGGAGACCCATGCACAATCGCCAACTCACTAGCCATGAGAAAAACATGGGAGAGACCAGTCTATATGGGAGATAGAGAGCTAGGAAAAGCTCGAGTGGCTGTCTCCGGTGACTATGCGGTGTGGAGAAAAAGAAGAGGGATGTCTCAACCATCTGCCTCACTCATTACAAGTGCCAATAGTGAAGAGCTGCAAGCTCAAGTCGATGCCTTGACCCAGAGGATAGAAATCATGGGAGCCCAGATGAGGGCCCTTGAAGAAAAAGAGCAAGAATCTATCCTCACCATAGATGGTCTGCAAATGCAATGCAAGAAAAAGGATCATGAAATAGAGCGCCTCAAGGATCAGTGTGCTGACTCCAACGAACAAGCTATCCGAGCATCCAAAACTGCCAGAACCAGCTCGGATGGCCAACTTCAAGAAATAACCGCCATATCAGCACACCTTGAGGCTGAATCAGCAAAACAGGCTCAGACGATCAAGGAGTTATTGCAAGAACTCACCAAGACTCGATCAGAAATACGCCAAGAGTGAGAGGCCAATCGGAGACTCAACAAAAGTCTCACTGAGCTACGCTGCAAAGAAAGAGACGGGCTAGCTCAGTACGGCCAAGTACTACAGGAAAAGGACCGAGCCCTTGCAAAACTCGATGAACTGCAAGCCTTGGTCGTCCATCAAGAGGCGAAGATCAAAGAGGTTCAAAAGTATAGTGAAGATATGAGTCAGGCGGTCCAGAAGCAAAGCGAAGCACTTGCTCGTCACGTCCGGGAAGCCGAAAGGGAATTACATAGAGATCAAGACCTGCCTGTGGGTTTCTTTAGGCTTTTCTATTTTTGCCAAAAGTTGCTTCGTAGTATGGAGTAGGGGAATGTACACCTTCTAAAAGATAAATGAAATTTTTCTTTATCCAACAACTGTCTACTTGCATGCATATCATTCATTTGCATATTTAATTTCCCCTCCTCCACTCTTAATAAGTAAGATAATAAAAAAGAAGGATTAATTGACACGTCTTCCAAATCAGAAGAATGGAGAGAAATCCACTCCTAATCAAGTTTTCCCCAACAGTTGACTCGCCACAAGAGGAAAATAAGCCTTGACCGTTGGTCCTCAAGAATAAAGAACAGGGGGCAAGGACGCCAGTGCGACTATTTATGCCACGTCCTTTCCCCTATGAATCAAATAAAGTTGTACCGTGGAGATACAGAGAATCTTCACCAATAAAAGAAGATGTCACGAATATAGCCGGCATCGGGGGCATGACTAGAAGTGGAAGAGTCTACTCCCCCAAGGACTCACAAGAAGATGTCCTCAGAAATAAAGGAAAAAATAAAAAGACCGAAGAAGAAAAAGAAAATAAAGAATCCAACGAGGAGACAAAGGAATTACTCCAGTTCATAAGGCAAAGCGAGTATTCCATTATAGACCAGCTCAATCGTACACCTGCAAAGATAACGCTGTTATCTCTAATGATGAGCTCAGAACCACACATGTCGCCGCCGTCCGTTCCGACGTCCAGGGACATCTCGAACGTTTATGCGAGCGGTCGCAAAAAGATGGTTTAGACTCGCATTTTATGTTAAAATTATGTTCATTGCTTCCGAGGTGCTCAACAACTGAACTATCCTCTAATAAAAGCAAGGTTTTCGAAAAAGGGTTCTTTTGGAGGCGCCACCAATGTTTTGACCATAAACATTGGAAAAGGATAAAAAGGCGTTGATTTTAATAAAAACCAAACTTGGCCATTATAACCAGAGTTAGGTAAGGGAGTTAGTTACGTGTGGGGAAGGTGTTAGCACCCCACAACGCCCCTTTCGGGTTCCCTATGACGGATTAATTCATTCAAGTAAAGATTACGAGAAATTACGCAATTACCCTTTTTTATTGCATAATGTTAAAAATGGCTATCTACATGACTTTATTTCATATTACATACATAAAGCAATAAATAAAGCAATAAAAGAGAAGGGAATTGAACAGAACCTCCGTAGCAAGCTTTGTATTGCGAATCTTTAATCTTAAGGACGCGTTTTGGCAATCCCTCGCTCTACAAAGACTCTCCTCTCCGAATACAACACCGACTCGACTAAATTTTACAGAAGAATCGAATGCTGGAATATGATTCCTTAACTGATTGTTACCTTATCAAGGCAATCAGAGAGTTCATTCGAAGAAGGAAGAGAAAAGACAAGTACTGGGAGTTGTCTGGTGTGTGAAACAGTGGCAAATGAGCCTCCTATTTATAGTTTTTCGTAGCCTGGCAATTTGGGACGACCATCTGGGTTGGGACGGCCGTCTGGGTTGGGACGGTCGTCCCAATTGAATTTTTTACACTTGGGGCTACCTCTTGAAGAGTGGGACGGCCAGTCTCACTTGGGACGGCCGTCCCACTTGGCCAGGGTAGCTTGGGACGACCGTCTCGACTTTGGGACGGCTGTCTCAACCTGTTTTGGCCAGCCTTTGTGTTCTGGGACCCCTGTGAAGCTTTCCTTTCTTTATTCGGACGTCGGTTGATGCTGATAGACGCCCGTTGAAGCTTTATCTTCATATAGGAAGTCTTCTTGGCCTTTATTGAGATGCTAGGAGAGCTTTGCTTTGTCATAGGAAGTCTCCTTAGCCTTTATTGAGAGACCGGGCAAAATTAGGGGTCTACAACACAGAAAGGCTCTGCTGAAGGTCTTGAGCGAGGCGCACGTACCTCACACTATATCCCAAGAAAAGGTTGAGAGGATCGTCGGCCACATCATGGCAAGCAATCACCTCACCTTCACAGAGGAAGAACTCCCCCTCGAGGGATCAAACCATAACAAGCCCTTGCACATCTCAATCAAGTGTAAGGAGTATCTCATCGCCAAAGTTCTTGTGGATAACGGGTCATCCTTGAACGTGATGCCCAAGCGCACACTAGACAAGTTGACTATCCAAGGAACCCGACTGCGCCTAAGCAGCACTATCGTTCGAACCTTCGACGGATCAAAGCGAGAAGTAGTGGGAGAAGTTAATTTGCCAATCCAAGTTGGACCCACTATCTTCGACGTCGATTTCCATATAATGGACATTACTCCAGCATATAGTTGTCTCCTCAGCAGGCCTTGGATTCATGACGCTAAGGCAGTACCTTCAACGCTCCACCAGAAAGTCAAGTTCATAGTGGGTGACAAATTGGTCACGGTCCAAGCAGAAGATGATATCCTGATCAGTGGACCGTCCACCCAACCTTATGTGGATGCGGCTGAAGAGGCCCTTGAAACATCTTTTCAAGCGCTCGAAATTGCCAGCATAAAGCGACTTCCCAAAAACATGAAGGTAGCCCGCATGATGATGAAGCATGGTTACCATCCTGGCCAAGGACTGGGGGCAGATTCCCAAGGCATGAGAGAACCCCCAGAATTCAAAGACAATCCCTTCAAGCATGGCCTAGGATATGACCCTACTAAGGGCCGAGCAAAAAGAAGAAAAGGGAAGTCTCCCCTCCGCACACTCAAACAAATTTTCCGAAGTGGGGGGATGCAAGCGTCAAGAGCTACCCTAGTCATTAGGAAATCTTTTTCTTCGTTTAAGGGATGTAAATCCCATGATTGCTAGACATTATCCCCCGGGGCTAGCCCGACTCCCGGGCATTTTAGGGCACATATTCCCTTGTTAATTAATAAAGAATACTTCTTACTATCTACTTCTCTTCTTTCTATTTCTGACTAGACCTCACAATGACCTTGTCTAAGTAAACGAAAAAAACAAAAAAGAAGAATAATAAAAAGCGCATCCAAATAATCAACATTCACCATTGCCATTACAGTCAAGCTAGTTGATTAGAAACACCAAATAAGGCTTTACCTCACGATAAAAAGGTCATGCTTCGTCAATATTGTGAAAAAATAAATACACAAAAAAGGGGGAAGAAAGCCCATAGAAGCCAAAGGCCAAAAAAGAAAGGGCAAAACACCCGGTAGGAAACCCACTAAGGGGGCTACGCAAAAGATAGGGTCAACCCGGTAGGACACCCGAACAAAAATAAAGGGTAGCCTAGGCAAAAGTTAGGGTTACAAAATAAGGTCTGCTAGGATTCCCCAAAAATACAAAAAGAAGGAACCTAGGCAAAAGTTAGGGCCAAAACACAATATCCTAGTTCGAAAACCCGAAGGGCGATCTAGGGAAGTCAACTAGCCATGAAAAGCAATGAAAATAAAACTAAGGCGCAAGTACAAAAGGGGAAAACGTATGCTTAGACAAAAGCTTAAACACCTAAGCCTAACCCTAGCCAACCATTCTTACAAAAACCTCTTTCAAAAATAAAAATAACATTCTAAAACACAAGCCATTGAAATTACCTCTTCATTTCTTTTCTCTTGACCCTCACACCAAAATTCTAATAATTAATTTGGGAATATGGAGGCGTATAGTCAACAAGAGGATTGAAATCCCTAGAATGGAGAAAGAGGGACACTTCATGGAAAAGAGTGTTCTACAAAAGAAAAAAGGAGGAAAAAAGGACAAACAAGTTATCCTTCGATCGCAAAAAGTCCGGCATAGTACAGTCAAGAGTAAGCACGACAGATCAGGAGGCACTTGACGCTACGAGACACGTCAGTTAAATCCTTCGGAAAAATTAATTGAAATAGGCATTATAGGACATCAAACATAAAAACATTGCATGCATAAAATGTTTTTGAACCAGGTCCTATTTTCTGCTCTAAAAAAAAAACCTTTAATCGAAACGGTAGTCCAGAATTCCCGGACCGCCGTCTCGGTCTCTGGCAAAATGAGACCGTCGTCTCGACCAACGAGACCGCCGTCTCGACTTGGCAAAAAACGAGACCGCCGTCCCGCTTGGCGAGACGGTCGTCTCGCTTAAGGCCAGAGTCGAG
Source organism: Sphenostylis stenocarpa (assembly GCA_963425845.1). Taxonomy (NCBI): domain Eukaryota; kingdom Viridiplantae; phylum Streptophyta; class Magnoliopsida; order Fabales; family Fabaceae; genus Sphenostylis; species Sphenostylis stenocarpa. Next base: position 45,056,019 of record OY731401.1, read on the forward strand.
ATCGCCGTCTCGAGGATCCAGACGGCCGTCCCGACCTTCAAAAAATTGAGACCGCCATCTCGACTTCCCAGACGGCGGTCTCGAATTTGATTTTTTCCCTATATATAGGGGAGGCGTGTGGAGGATCCCTCACAACTCTTCTGCACTCCAGAAACTTCATTCTCTCACTTCCAAGCACTTTCTGGCCAAAATGTTCCGTGGAAGCCAATCTAGAAAGAGAAGAGGAACTGTCGGCGCTAGCAGTTCCTCGGCACCAGCCCCCCAAGATCCTACTCAACTCTCGCCGCAACACCTAGCCCGTCTCGAGCACATCCAGGGTTATACGTGGCACCCCATGCTCAGACTTGACTTCGGCATCCTCACCGAGTTTGGGTGGGAGGACGATGTCCGGGCCCACATAGATAGTATTGGGTGGGACTTCCTGCTACAGCCTCCCCCTACCCACGTGTACCCTCAAGCGGTACTGGAGTTCCTGGCCTCCATCTCCTACGCCAAGGCTCCCTCCATGGTCCCGGGCCTGCCACCAACCAAGATGGTAAACTACTTCATGGGTGGGACGTACCGGACTACCACCCTCAACGAATTCAATGTGAGCATTGGATTCGTCCGGCCCGAGGATGTGCTAACTCGGGGAGTACCGGGAGGCCGTCTGCAGCCGTCCCACCAACCTCACCGCCGGCGAAATGTGGGAAGAGCTCACCAGGTCGCCCACGCTGCCCACGCTAATGAAGGGGTCAGCACTCCCCCCAGCCCTCCGCATTTGCCACAAGCTGCTGGCTGGGACTGTCCACGGGAGGAAGGAGATCCAGGGTAAGGTAACCCTCCCAGACCTCTTCGTACTTTACTACATGAGCCAGAGGTGGCGATGCAACCCTGGCTACTTCTTCCTAAGGGCCCTTAAGGACTTCGGGAGCAGACCAGTGGGAGCCGTCCTCATGGCTCCTCTTATCACTCCCCTGGCAGAGAAATGGGGGTGTGCTGGCCGGGAAGAGCTGGCCTCTAGCCTACGATCCGAATTCATCAACGGGTCGATTCTGGTCAGCATGGGGATGCTGATATGCCGTGGGACCCAGTTGGTCCTTCATCCCTCGCTGGATTTCGCGCTGGATCTCCAGGACATCGTGGCAATGCACGATCTCCCAACACCTCCCGACTTCTAGCAGCCACATCAGCACCAACAACCACCGCAATACACAGACGACTTTGCTGGCGTAAACCGCAACATCTACGATTTGCGCCAACAATTCGATCAAATGTCTGTGCGACAGGAGCAACTGTCCCTAAGGCAGGAAGCCTTTGACACCCGGCTGGAGACGATGTACCAATATCAGCAGGGAATGCGGCAAGACTTGACAACATTCCAGCAAGAATACCGCGATGAAGCCCGGGAGCAAGCAAAATTCCGGGAACATATGTACCAGCAATTCCCTTATCATGGATCGTCTCCAGAAGATAGCCCTTAGGGATAGTACTTGAAAAAATGGCTGTAATAAAATTTTTCCTTATGAAAATTTTTTTATTTCATGCATTCGTTGCCATCCTCTTTTTTTTCAAAAGTCAGTGTAACAAAAAAAAAAGGGCTAAAGAGTAAAAAGACGTACGCTCAAGAAAAAAGCCAAAATCCTAAATCGCGAGAAAAAAGAGATAAAACCGTGAGAAAAAGGCAGGGTTAAGACAAACCATCACCTTGACCAACAGAATTCGACAACCAAGTCGAACAACAAACAAAGATTGCTCGACCAGCCAGCAAGAGTCGGGTGATCACCACCAAAAGATCAAAAACAAAGAATCCCCAGCAACCAACGAGCTGGATGAACACCTACAAAATTCCCGGCACAGACCAGAAAAATCTCAGAAGACGAGATAACACATCTCAAACATCAGCGCATGAGCCACCCGACAAGTAAGCCGCCACCACCACCGGTCCTACGCAGTGGACCGTACCAGCCTGATAGGGGGTTCATACCTATCAACCTGCGCACGCAAGTGCGCCTGATCTGCGCCCCAACCAGGTCAGTAAGTCGCAACTACCAGCCTGATGGGGGGTTCATACTCATCCAGTCCAACACACAGCGGACTGCAACTACCAGCCTGATGGGGGGTTCATACCCATCCAGTCCAACACACAGCGGACTGCAACTACCAGCCTGATGGGGGGTTTATACCCATCAACCAAAGGATCGGCTATCGTCAGAAGGAGTATCCTGAGGTTCTACCATGTGCCAACCAAAGGGATCGACTACCGTCAGAAGGAGTATACTGGAGGTGCACACCACAACTTTTCCCTAGCAAATCAACCGCCACAAGACGGAGCATCTGAAGGGTAACTGGGCAAGATGGTCAACTCCTTTACCTTCCTGTCGATCTGTCTGGCACAACAGACCAACAGCCGACTAGTCAGGTAAAGGGGGGGCAGCTATAGACCCCAAATCTTGCCCGGCCTCATAATAAAGACCAGAAGACCTTCTATTCGAAGATGGATGAAGCCTAAGAAGCCACTAGGAGAGACTATTAGGCCCCATACTAGGATAGGAGGGATTTTTAGCACAAAAATAAGGATTTTTGCCTTTTGGGGTCGAGACCGCCGTCTCGATTGGCGAGACGGCCGTCTCGACCTTGTCAGACGAGACGACCCGTCTCGACCTGACAGGCGCGAATCCCTATAAATAGGGCCCCCATTCCCCTCATTCCACACAGTTCTTCCTCCTTCTCTCTAGAAATCTCTTTAAATTCTCTCTCTAGAATCCCTCCGAAGCATTTCTGGAGTTTCTGAGCGTTTCTAAGAGTGTTTTTTAACGTTTTGAGAGGTTTCCGACGCTGTGTAGAGTGAAGGGCTGCCGCATAGCACCCTAATTTTTAAAAGAATTAATAGAAAGCTTGCTCCGAAGGTTTCTACTTTCTTCCTTTACCTTTTATCGCTTTATTTAAATTATGCGATAGATACTAGGGCCATGTAGTCGTAATTTTAAATTCCGCAAATAAAAGGGTAAAAGCGTATTTTTCCGGTTTAATCATTTAAATAAGCTGGCCTATCATAGGGAACCCGAAAGGGGCGTCGTAAAGGAACTAACCCTTCCTTTACACGTAACTAACTCCCTTACCCAACTCTGGTTCTAACGACCAAAGTTGGTTTTTCGAAAACCAACGCCTTTTAACCCCTTTTCCGATGTTTCCGGTAAAAACATCGGTGGCGACTCCAGAGAACCCTTCAAAACTAGATCACGGATTAGCCCGGTTATCGGACAATCCAAGAGCGCCCTTTCGAAAACATCGCCCCTAGGTTCAGCCCGGTTATCGGACAACCTAAAGGCGTTGTAACCACACCAACAAAAAACGCAAAAGTCGGAAAGTCAGAACCATCGCGTCGCTCCGACCGCCTCGTTTTGACAGCGGTGACAATGGTCCTAACAGCTAATGCACAGATAGATGTAATAAGAAAGCGGTAAAAGAAGATAGGAAATGTAGGAACCTTTGAAGCAAGCTTTGTATTAATGTTCTTGGAAAAGAAAGGTGCTTTTTGGCAACCTCCACGCTCTATAGTGATGATCGCTCTTTCTCACAACACTATAGGACGCTTAATAAGAACACTAAGAAACTCTGGAAATGCTTCGGAGGGGTCCTAGGAGAATAATTTGAAAGAAATGCAGAAGGAAAAATTGCTCTATGTTATGCAAAGGATGAGGTCGCCCCCCCTTTTATAGAAATTCGAGCCTGTCAGGTCGTGACCGTCGTCTCGCCTGACAAGGTCGGGACTGCCGTCTCGCCAAATGGGACGGCGGTCTCGCCCTCAGCAAATGGCGAGAAGGCCGTCTTGCCAAACGAGACGGCAGTCTCGCCATTGGCGATTGGCGAGATGGTGGTCTTGCCAAACGAGATGACAGTCTTGCCCTTAATCGATAGCAAGACGACAGTCTCGTCAAACGAGACAGCGGTCTTGACCCTTTAGGTGGAATTTCTTATTTTTCCCGTACAAAAAACCTTCCTATTCTAAAATGGGGCCTATTGATCTATCCTAGGGACCTTTTAGGCCTTGCCCATCTTTGAACGAAAGTCTTCTGCTCTTGATTTTGAGGTCGGGCAAGATTTGGGGTCTACAGCTGCTCCCCCTTCACCTGACTAGCCGACTGTTGGCCCGTTATGCCAAAAAGATCGGCTGGAGGGTGAAGGAGTTAACCCTCTTGCTTGGCTATCCTTCGGATGCTCCTTCTTGCGGTAGACGACCCTCTAGACGAAAAATATGTGTGTGCCTCTGGGATGCTCCTTCATGCGGTAGCCGACCCTTTTGGACGAACAATGGTGTGAACCTCCGGGATGCTCCTTCTTGGGTAGCCGACCCCTTTGGTTGACATGTGGTAAAACTTCAAGATGCTCCTTCTTACGGTAGCTGACCCCTCGGTTGATTAGTATGAACACCATCCGATTGCTTGTAGCTTTGGGATGCTCCTTCTTGCGGTAGCCGACCCCTCAACCCCTCGATTGATGAGTATAAACCTCCATCTGGTTGGTGCAGTCCACTATTATAGGACTGGATGAGTATGAACCCCTCATCTGGCTGATAGAGTTTGTAGTCCACCATTGTAGGACTGGATGAGTATGAACCCCTCACCTGGCTGGTAGAGTTTCCAGTCCCCATTGTAGGACTGGATGAGTATAAACCCCTTCATTTGGCTGGTGTAGTCCACTTTGTAAGACCGATTGCGACTTACTACTCTGGCTCATACGTAGGTTGATGAGTATGAACCCCCCATCTGGCTGGTGAAGTCCACCTCGTAGGACTGGTGGTGGGCTTACTGCTTTAGCTCATGAGCTGATTTTGCCTGTGTGCAGGTCTTTGTCTTCGGGACCTTCCTTGTCCCGAAGTGGTGGTGGCGGCTTACTGCTCTAGTTCATGTGCCGGTTCTTGTGAGGATTGTTTCTGCTTGATATTCTATTTTTTTACTTTTCTGGTAAAGTCTTCCAGTGTGTTGGGGATTCTTTGATTTTTGGCTTTTCATGATAGTCATCTAGCTTGTTGATTGCTGGGGATTCTTTGTTAAATGCCTCTGAAGTAGGCAGGAATTCACTAAGGATTTGTTGGATTTGATGGTGCCTCTTGAGTAGGCGGATATCCATTTGAGGATTTGTTGATGGTGCCTTTGAGTAGGCAAATGTTTCAACTAGAGGTGAAGGTTTCATGCTTGCACTGTTTTGCCTCTGAATAGGCCGATATCCCATTCTGGGGATGTTGACTCTTTATTTGTCAGATCTTGCCTACGCATAGGCGAATGACCCTTATGGGGATGTGAGTCTGAAATTTTCCTTTATCGTAGGCTCACTGAGGATGATTTTTCTCTTTTTGATGATCCACTGGCGATTGATTACCTTCCTGGGGATCTGATTTTGGTTTGCCCCCTGGAGTTTTGACTCCTTGTTATGTATTGGTGTGAGCTGGTTCTGCGATGCTCTTATTTCATTGGGGAATGGGCATTCTGTTTACCTAAGAATTAGGATTTTAATTTCACCTTTTTTCCGTAATTTATCTCTTTTTTATCGTGATTTTGAAATCTGACTTTTTTATGGGGATAATGCGTAAGCCTTTTTACTTTTTAGTTTCTTTTATGCACACATGCTTTTTCTTCTTTTTGGGGATCCACAGGGGATAAAGTTTTCTTTGGTGATCCATCAAGGGATTATCGACTACCTGGGGATCCGATTTTTCTTTTCTGGGATGGAGTCCTGACTCCTTGATTAATGTTGATGCGAGCTGACCTTGTGAAGCTCTTATTCTACTGGGGGATGGAGATTTCTGACTCTTCCTTTTTGTAGATTTTTCTGGTATGGTCCACTAGGGGATTTTATTTGGTCTTCTTTGTCATGGTCTTTTTTGTCATCTACTTGAGATGAAGGATTTTCTTTTCTCTTCTTCTTTTTGTTGAGCCCTCGATGGTATGGAGATTGGACTATTTTGTCTGTTGATGATGATGGGCTCTTGAAACCTTTATTCTCCATTAAGGAGTGTGGAGGAGACTTTGGGTGAGTGTGCTCGATGACTCATGTGGTGGTAATGCTGAGCCATGAGGTAACAAGTATCTGCTTGGGGATAACTAAGCCTTTCTGTTGGCTTTTCTTTTATGATGTCTGATGATTGTGCCCTCTTTTATTGGGTAGAGGAATGATGACTGGAGCTTTGGCTTCTGAAAGCTTCTTATTTCTTCTAAGCTATTTGATGATGACAATTCGTTCTTCTTTCTTGAGGGAGAGAAATATTTGGAGACTTATTATTTTCTTTATGCCTTTTTTTTGGGTAGAAGGATAGCGATTGGAGCTTTAACTTCTGGAAGCTCTTATTTTTCTCTGAGTCGCTTGATTGACGACTTGCTCCATTTTCTTGAGGGTATTATTTGGAGACTTGGTCTTGGTGATCCTGTTTTCAATCACAAACATGGAGCTAGTCTCCTTATATGCATGAATGCTTTTCATTTTTTGTTATTTATCTGAAGTGATTTTTATTTCTTTTATTTTTAACCTTGACAAAGTCGTTTTGTGCGACTACTTGTGCGTGGATGCCCTAAATGTAATCTATCCTTTTATTTGATGCATCTAGAGAAGTAACCGACATTCTCCTATTGAATATGCTGATGGGTCCCTCTCTTTTATTTATTTTTTGTTTAGCCCTAACTTTTGCCTAGACCGCCCTTTTGGGGTTTTTGATCTAGCGGGCTGCCTTAATTTTTGCCTAGGATATCTTAGCATACTTTTTTCCTTTTTTATGAATGCCCTAACTTCTTCCTAGACCACCCTTTGCGGGTTTTTGATCTAGCAGGCTACCCTAACTTTTGCTTAAGAATCTCCTAGCAGGCATTATTCTTTTTATTTTTATTTTTTCTTTATCTTCTTTTTTGAGAGATAGGACCTTATCATATGCATGCAATGTTTGCGATATGCATCCTACAATGCTATTTCAATTAATATTTCAAAAGGATTAATCAAATGTGCTTTTTCTTCTAACATGCTTCTGTCATTATGTGCTTTCATCGAAATGATAGGTTGTACCGATTTTGCTGTCTTGATTTTGCCATGACCAAAGAATGATTGTGTTGATTGTAGAGTGACTTGCCATGTCAGTGCGCCCCTCCCTTTTCTTGGGGATGTCAATCCTCCTATTGATTACTATCTCCATATTTCCTTACTAATTACTAGAATGCTGTAGTGGTAAGGGTCAAGAGAAAAGAAGGAAGATGATATTTAATTCAAAGGCTTGTGTTTTAGAATTGTTTTATTTTGACAAAAAATGGTTTTTGTAAGCAAGACTAGCCAAGGTTGGTTAGAGTGTTTAGACTAGTTTAAACAAATGTTTTGTTTATGAGGTGACGTCTTAAATGATTATTCGATGGCGCCTATCATGACTAATTAACTTCCCTAGTTTGCCCTTTGAGTTTTCAACCTAGGATGTTGTACTATGTCCTATGTTTTGTCCAGGTTTTCTCTTTTCTTGTTTTGGGAATCCTAACGGACTTTCTTTTGTAACCCTAATTTTTACCTAGGCTACCCTTTTTTGTTGTTCAGGTCTCCTAACGGATTTACCCTAAATTTTGTGTAGCCCCCTTAATGGGTTTTCTATCGGGTATCTTGCCTTTTCTTTTTTGGCCTTTGGCTTCTATGGGCTTCTTTTGATTCTCTTTTCTCTTTGCACATGTAGACCCCAAATCTTGCCCGACCTCATAATAAATACCAGAAGACCTCCTTTTTGAAGATGGATGAAGCCTAAGAAGCCATTAGGAGAGACTATTAGGCCCCATTTAGAATAGGAGGGATTTTCTGCATGTAAATAAGGATTTTCGCCTTTTAGGGTCGAGACCGCCGTCTCGTATTCGGGACCACCGTCTCGCCTTGCGAAAGTGGCGAAACGACCGTCTCGTTTGGCGAGACGGCTGTCTTGCCATTTTTGCAAGGCGAGACGACCGTCCCGAATGGCGAGACGGCCGTCTCGACCTTGTCAGACGAGACGACCGTCTCGAACTAACAGGCACGAATCCCTATAAATAGTCGTGCCATTCCCCTCATTTCACACAGTTCTTCAATTCTCTCTCTTCTCACTTCATAAAATTCTCTTATTAGAACCCCTCCGAAGCATTTCCGGAGTTTTCTGAGAGTTTCTAAGAGTTTTTATAGCATTTTTGAGAGTTTTCCGGTGTTGTAGAGAGTGAAGGGCTGCCAAAAAGCACCCTAATTTTCAAGAAGTTAATAGAAAGCTTGCCTCGGAGGTTTCTACATTCTCTCTCTCTCTTTACTGCTTCACCTTTAAATTATGCAGTAGATATTAGGGCCATGTAGTCGTAACTTTAAATTCCGCAAATAAAGGGTAAAAGCGTATTTTCACCGGTTTATTTATTCCAGTAGCTGGCCTATCATAGGGAACCCGAAAGGGGCGTCGTAAGGGAACTAAAACTTCCCTTACACGTAACTAACTCCCTTGCCCAACTCTGGTTCTAATGACCAAAGTTGGTTTTTCGAAAACCAACGCCTTTTCACTCCTTTTCCGATGTTTCCAGTAAAAAACATTGGTGGCGACTCTAGAAGAACCCTTCAAAATTAGTTCTATGGTTAGCCCGGTTATCGGACAATCTAAGAGCGCCTTTTCAAAAACCTCGCCCCTAGGTTCAGCTCGGTTATCGGACAACCTAAAGGAGTTGTAACCACACCAATAAAAACACGAAAATTGGAAAGTCGAAACCATCGCGTCGCTCCGACCACCTCATTTTGACGGAGGCGACATATGGTGACTCAACTGGGGAAGCCTAGAGAGTTGATCCCATTTAGTGATGGGCTAGCTTAAAATAAATAAACCAACAAAATTACGTTTTTACCCCACCGTGTATTATAACATGCTTTAATGCTTGACTTTAATAACTGTTGCTTGTTTATACATACACAATTTTTTGAAATACAAACTGTACACAAACCCTTGCACACTATAATGGGGACCCTATAATGGGGGCACCTTGGGGGCCTTAGCCTTGGTGAGAACAGTTAGAACCTACCTTCGCCAAAGCACTTTTCTACAAGAAAACCCTACCTCGTGATTAAAACGACTTCTCTCCTGTTCGTGGATGATCGAATTGTGTGTGCATCTGTTTGTTGCATTTGTCTGTTGCATAGCATAACCAAACAACAGAAAAATCACAAAAAACATTTTTGCAATAAACGCCATTATCTCGGACAGTCTGCCTTTTAGCTAGCTTGGTTTCAGGTTCTTTGTAAGCTAAGTAGCCACGCAGTCCGACAAAAAAGATAAGGGACGTTAACTATTCTTTCGCATAAAGCCATTTTTTATCTCGGACAGTCTGCCTTTTAGCTAGCCTGGTTTCAGGTTCTTTGTAAGCTAAGTAGCCACGCAGTCCGACAGAAGAGATAAAAGGCTATAAAAAAAAAATTCAGTTTAAAGCAATAAATGGGACCTTGTTCAAAAATATTACACTCATAAATCATATAGGTAGTTTATTTTTCAAAAAAAATAATACGCAAATATCTTACAAAACATGATAAATAGAGAAATAAACACTCACATTCATTCAATAAGCATCATTTTCATAAACCATGCATTTTGGTTTTAGAAAATGGAGGGGACTAGTAGACAATTGAAGAAGGTGGACATTCCCCGATACCATACTGAGAGATTGGAACGGCTTTGCGTGGTAATGCCACCAGAGGTCCGCTCCGACTTTGAAAATCCTATGGAAGGATTCTCGACCTGCTGAAGATCTGTGTCGATCAAGTTTTCATCAGGGTACTAGTTCACTTCTGGAACTCCAGTCTGTGTTGTTTTGAATTTCCTCGGTTCGACATGGTGCCCACCTTGGAGGAGTACGAAATTATGCTGAAATGGCCCAAATCAGCCAGGGTCCATATCCGCCACGGGGCATATACTCCTGCAGCACAAGTCGCTGCCATCATTCAACTACCATTCCGGCAGACTACCCTGATAGGAAAAGGGAACATCCAGGGTTGGAAAGTCTCAATGTTACAAGACCATCTGTCTGATTTGGCTGAAAGGACAGAATGGGTCGCTTTTAACAAAACTCTGGCCTTAATCATATTTGGAACGATCTTGTTTCCCTTCCACCTCGACACAGTGGATCAAGCCGTCATGGACGCCTTCTTCGCCTGGGACGTGAACTCGAAGAGTCCCTTGCCTGCAATTCTTGCCGACACCTTGCTCTCGGTGGAATTCTGCCGCCAGAAGCAAGGAAAAACACTTCGTTGCTGCTCTTCACTGCTCTTTGTATGGGGCATTACACATTTTTACGCCTCTAGTCACATGGGGATGTTCCCCGACCCTTTGAGGAGCTTCTCCAAAATCCCTCTCCAACGACGCTTAACCTTGGAGTGGAAGGACGAGTTGGAACAATGGGACACCAACAATTTATCCTGGGTTTGCCCTTGGTTCCGACCCGGTCAAGTCCTCATCAGATGTGGAGACTATCCGAACGTACCCTTGATAGGATTCAGGGGTTGCGTAGCCTACTCACCTAGAGTGGCTATGAGACAGCTCATGAGGACTCAAAATATAATTTCTCGAGGGGAACTCGGAGGACTGTGTTTCTTCGAAGACCCATGCACAATCGTCAACTCACTAGCCGTGAGAAAAGCATGGGAGAAACCAGTCTTTATGGGAGACAGAGAGCTAGGAAAAGCTTGAGTGGCTGTCTCCGGTGAATATGAGGTGTGGAGAAAAAGAAGAGGGATGTCTCAACCATCCACCTCACTCGTTACAAGCGCCAATAGTGAAGAGCTGCAGGCTCAAGTTGATGCCTTGACCCAGAGGATAGAGATCATGGGAGCCCAGATGAGGGACCTTGAGGAGAGAGAGCAAGAATCTATCCTCACCATTGATGGTCTGCAAAGGCAATGCAAGAAAAAGGATCATGAAATAGAGCGCCTCAAGGACCAGTGTGTTGACTCTAACGAGCAAGCTATCCGAGCATCTAAAGCTGCCAGAACCAGTTCGGATAGCCAACTCCAAGAAATAACCACCAAATCAGCACGCCTTGAGGCCGAATCAGCAAAACAGGCTCAGATGATTAAGGAGTTGTTGCAAGAACTCACCAAGACTCGGTCAGAAATACGCCAAGAGCGGGAGGCCAATCGGAGACTCGACAAAAGTCTTGTTGAGCTATGCTGCAAAGAGAGAGACGGGATAGCTCAGTACGACCAAGTACTACAAGAAAAGGACCGGGCCCTTGCAAAACTCAATGAACTGCAAGCCTTGGTCGTCCATCAAGAGGCGAAGATCAAAGAGGCTCAAAAGTACAACGAAGATATGAGCCAGGCGGTCCAGAAGCAACGCAAAGCACTTGCTCGTCATGTCTGGGAAGCCGAAAGGGAAACATAGAGATCAAGACTCGCCTGTGGGTTTCTTTAGGCTTTTCCGTTTTTGCCAAAAGTTGCTTCGTAGTATGGAATAGGGGAATGTACACCTTCCAACGGATAAATGAAATTTTTCTTTATTCAACAATTGTCTACTTGCATGCATGTCATTCATTTGCATATTTAATTTCCCCTCCTTCATTCTTAATAAATAAGATAATAAAAAGAAAGGATTAACTGACACGTCTTCCAAATCAGAAGAATGGAGAGAAAGCCACTCCTAATCAAGTTTGGCCCAATGGTCGACTCGTCGCAAGAGGATAATAAGCCTTGATCGTTGGTCCTCACAAATAAGGAAGAGGGGGCAAGGACACCAGTGCGACTATTTATGCCACGTCCTTTCCCCTACGAATCAAATAAAGCTATACCGTTGAAATATGAAGAATCTTCACCAATAAAAGAGGATATCACAAATATAGCCGACATTGGGGGCATGACTAGAAGTGGAAGAGTCTATTCCCCCAAGGACTCACAAGAAGATGTCCCAAAAAATAAAGGAAAAAATAAAAATACTGAAGAAAAAGAAAATAAGGAATCCAAGGAGGAGATAGAGGAATTACTCCAGTTTATAAGACAAAGTGAGTATTCCATTATTGATCAGCTCAATCATACACCTGCAAAGATAACCCTGTTATCTCTAATGATGAGTTCAGAACCGCACAGAAACGCCCTGCTGAAGGTCTTGAGCGAAGTGCATGTACCTCACTCCATATCCCAAGAAAAGGTTGAGAGGATCGTCGGTCACATTATGGCAAGCGATCACCTCACCTTCACAGAGGAAGAACTCCCCCTCGAGGGATCAAACCATAACAAGCCCTTGCACATTTCAATCAAGTGCAAGGAGTACCTCATCGCCAAAGTTCTTGTGGATAACGGGTCATCCTTGAACGTGATGCCCAAGTGCACACTGGACAAGTTGACTATCCAAGGAACCCGTCTATGCCCAAGCAGTACTATCGTTCGAGCCTTCGACAGGTCAAAGCGAGAAGTAGTGGAAGAAGTTAATTTGCCAATCCATGTTGGACCCACTACCTTCAACATCGATTTCCATGTAATGGATATTACTCCAGCATACAGTTGTCTCCTTAGCAGGCCTTGGATTCATAATGCTAAGGCAGTACCTTCGACGCTCCACCAGAAAGTCAAGTTCATAGTGGATGACAAACTGGTCACGGTCCAAGCAGAAGATGATATCCTGATCAGTGGACCGTCCACCCAACCTTATGTGGATGCGGCTGAAGAGGCCCTTGAAACATGCGCTCGAATTTGCCAACATAGAGCGACTTCCCAAAAACACAAAGGTAGTCCGCATGATGTTGAAGCAAAGTTACCATCCTAGCCAAGGACTGGGGGTAGATTCCCAAGGCATGAGGGAACCCTCGAAATTCAAAGGCAATCCTTTCAAGCATGGCCTAGGATATGACCCTACTAAGGGCCGAACAGAAAGAGGAAAAGGGAAGTCTCCCCTCCGCACACTCAAGCAAATTTTCCGAAGCGGAGGGTGAAAGTGATGAAGATCTTATTGAATTGCTTTGGCAAAGATCTTGCTTGATTTGATGAAGTAAAAAATGAAGTCAAAGGCTACTTTGTGGCAGTCAAAGGTCACTTAGATAAAAGTGTAGTGGGATTAGAGAGTCTGCATCTCTGCTTAGGTATAATCATTTTTATCTCTCTGCTGCATGAAGTTTCTTCATTTAAAAGATTCCGCAATTGCCTCTAAAAAAATGTTTAAATGATTAAAAACAAAGTATTTTGTTAAAAAGTTTTTAATAAACTATTTTAACCAATAGTATATAAGCTTTATCAACTAAAATGTTCTTAACACTTTTGTAACGAGGTTTTTAACCGATATGTTTTCAAAATAATCGATTGTTTTCATTAGAAGGATTTTTGAAAACCTTCTTCCTGTATTTTAACCGATATAGAATTGATATAATCGATTAAAATGACTTAGAATATTTTGAAAAGTGTTACGGCGATATTTTAATCGATACAAATCCGAAATAATCGATTGAAATAACTTGAAGTGTTTTGAAAGTTGTTACGTCGATATTTTAATCGATACAAATGCGAAATAATCGATTAAAACAACTAAGAGGTTTTTTTCCAAATGTTTTAATCGATTAATACAAGCTTGCTATCAGTTAAAATAACTTAGAAAGTTTTATGAAATCTTTTGGCAGAATTATAATCGATTAAAATGCGTTTCAATCGATTAAAATAACTAAGTGAACTTTTTTCAAAGTGTTTTAATCGATTAAAATAGATTGTTATCAGTTAAAATCACTTAGAAAAGTTTATAATAATGTTTTGCAGTATTTTAATTGATTGAAAGACGAAACAATCGATTAAAACAGTTTGGAAGATTTTTTACAAAGAGTTTTAATTGATATAAACGGTGTCGTATCGGTTAAAACAAATCTGGAAAATAATCAAGAACTTTTTAACAGATTAAAAGAAGTTTTAACAGATTAAAATAAGACTTTTAATAGATTAAAATATTATTTTAACAGATTAAATAAACCAGCAGTTTTGAAAATCTTCTATATAAACAGAGTTGCTTGAACTTTTTAAAACACATCTTTTAGCAATCAATCAAGCAATCATAAGTGCTACTTTCAAGAGAGAATCGCGCTAATTTTGTGAAGTTCATAGAAGTTCTTTCTTGAGGCAAAATTGCATTCTTTTGGAGAAGAAACACATACTGCAGAGCTACATAAATCTGGTTTGAGCATTCTAGTTTCTTCTATTTGTTTCTTTACTTTCTTTACTGTATTGTGGGTTCCTAGAATTGTGGGCACTGGTTTCTGTAGTTGGAATTTGGTTGCAGGGTTGGTCAAGAACTGAAATTTGGTTCTTGGTGAAGGTTTAGGTTTAGGTGCAAGAACTGGAATTTTGGTTCTTGTGGTAGATTGAGTGTGAGATTAAAGTTGTAATCTGTAAAACGTTAAATCTAGTGGAACCCAGCTGGAATTTGGCTGGAAACTGGACGTAGCCCTGGGATTGGGTGAACCAGTATAAATCTTGGTTGTATCTTTCTAAACCTTTCTCTCCTTTAATTATGTGACTGCATTTATTTTGATTGCTTGTTGTGTGTGATTCAAGAACTGGTCAGATTTCTTAATCTTTGAAATAGATAATCTGTAAATTGCGAAAATCTTTCAAAAGATCAATTCACCCCCCCTCTTGATCTCAGCCTACATTTCTAATGGAGGGGTGCAAGCGTCAAGAGCCACCCTAGTCATTAGGAGATCTTGTTCTTCACTTAAGGGATGTAAACCCCATGATTGTTAGAGATTATCCCCCGGGGCTAGCCCGACCCCCGAGCATTTTAGGGCACATATTCCCTTATTAATTAATAAAGAATACTTCTTACTATCTGCTTCTCTTCTTGCTATTTCATGACTAGACCTCACAATAACCTTGTCTAAGTAAGCAAAAAAAGATAAAAGGAATAAAAAGCGCGTCCAAATAATCAAAATTCGTCATTGCCATTACAATCAAGCTAGTTGATTAGAAGCACCAAATAAGGCTTCACCTCACCATAAAGAAAGTCATGCTTCACAAATATTGTGAACAAAAAATAAATACACAAAAAAGAAAAATCCCATAGAAGCCAAAGGCCAAAGAAAAGGGCAAAATACCCGGTAGGAAACCCACTAAGGGGGCTACGCAAAAGATAGAGTAAACCCGGTAGGATACCCGAACAAAAATAAAGGGTAGCCTAGGCAAAAGTTAGGGTTACAAAATAAGGTCCGCTAGGATTCCTTAAAAACACAAAATGAAGGAACCTAGACAAAAGATAGGGCCAAAACACAATATCCTAGTTCGAAAACCCGAAGGGCGATCTAGGGAGATCAACTAGCCATAAAAAACAATGGAAATAAAACTAAAGTGCAAATACAAAAGAGGGAAACATTTGCTTAGATAAAAGCTTAAACACCTAAGCCTAACCCTAACCAACCATTCTTACAAAACCTTTTTCTAAATAAAAATCAACCTTCTAAAACACAAGCCATTGAATTTACCTCTTTACTTCTTTTCTCTTGACCCTCACAATAATATTCTAATAATTAATTTGGGAATATGGAGGCGTATAGTCAACAAGAGGATTGAAACCCCTTGAGTGGAGAAAAAGGGACACTACATGGCAAAGAGTGCTCTACAAAAAGAAAAAAAAGAAAGAAAAAGAAAAAGCAAATTATCCTTCGGTCACAAGAAGTTCGGCATGGTACAACCAAGTACGAGAACGAAATCAGAGGGCATTAGACGCTACAAGACACGTCAGTTAAATCCTTCTGAAAAACTAATTGAAATAGGCATTATAGGACATCAAACATGAAAACATTGCATGCATAAAATGTTTTTGAACCAGGTCCTATTTCTTTCTAAAAAAAAAATCCCATAAAATCGAGACAGCCGTCTCGTATTCCCAGACCACCGTCTCGATCCCCAGAAAATCGAGACCGTCGTCTCGATTTGGCAAAAAACGAGACGATCGTCCCGCTTGACGAGATGGCCGTCTCGCTTAAGGTCAAATTCGAGACTGTCGTCTCGAGGTCCCAGACAGCCGTCTTGACTCGCGCAAAATTGAGACCGCTGTCTCGACTTCCCAGACGACGGTCCCGAATTTGATTTTTCCCCTATAAATAGAGGAGGGGTCTTGGGGGTTCTCCACACCTCCTCTGCACCCCAACTCTCTGATCTCTAACTCTTGAGCACTTTACCGTGAAAATGCATCATGGAAGCCAATCCAGAAAGAGAAGAGGATCTGCTGGCCCAAGCAGTTCCTCAGCACCTGTCCCCCAGGACCCCACTCAGCTCTCTCCAATGCACCAGGCCTGTCTTGAGCATATCAGGGGGTACACATGGCACCCCATGCTCAAATTAGACTTCGGCATTCTCGCCGAATTCGGGTGGGAGGACGACGTCCGGGCCCACATTGAAAGCATTGGGTGGGGCTTCCTCCTTCAGCCTCCACCTACCCATGTGTACCCCCAGGCAGTGCTGGAGTTTCTTGCCTCCATCTCCTACGTCGAGACTCCCATCATGGTCCCAGGCCTATCACCAACCAAAATGGTGACATAATTTATGGGTGGGATGTATCGGACCACCACCCTCGACGAATTCAATGTGAACATTGGGTTCGTCCATCCCGGGGACGTGCTGACCCAGGACTATCAGGAGGTCATTTGCGCACGCCCCATTAACCTCACTGCCGGCGAGATGTGGGAGGAGCTCACCAGGGCGCCCACTTTGCCCACGCTGATGAAGGGCTCAGCACTCCCCCCAGCCCTCCGTATCTGCCACAAGCTGCTGGCGGGGACCATCCACGGGCGGAAAGAGAGCCAGGGAAAGGTAACCCTTCCAGACCTCTTCGTCCTTTACTGCATGAGCCAGAGGCGTCGGTGCAACCCTGGCTATTTCTTCCTGAAGGCCCTCAAGGACTTCGGGAGCAGGCCAATGGGAGCCGTCCTCATGGCTCCCCTTATTACCCCCCTAGCAGAGAAATTGGGGTGCAGTGGCAGGGAGGAACTGGCCTCCAGCCTTCGACCCGAATCCATCAACGGGTCAGTACTCGTCAGCATGGGGATGCTGCTGCGCCATGGGACCCAGCTGATCCTCCACCCTTCCCTGGATATCACTTTGGATCTTCGGGACCTCGTGGCAATGCACGATCTCCCAACACCTCCCGAGTTCCAACAACCACAACAACAGCAACAACAACAGCAGCAATACACAGATGACTTTGCTGGAATGAACCGTAACATGAACGATCTACGCCAGCAATTCGATCAGATGTCTGTGAGGCAAGAGCAGATGTCCCTAAGGCAGGAGGCCTTCGACACAAGACTGGAGACAATATACCAGTACCAAGAGGGGATGAGGCAAGACTGGGTGGTCTTCCAGCAGGAGTATCGCGATGAAGTCCGGGACCAGGCAGAGTTCTGGAGACATATGTACTGGCAGTTCCCCTCTTATGGATCGTCTCCAGACGAGAGCCCACCTTCTTAGGGATAGTGCTTATAGAATAAGTTGCTGTAAATAAAATTTTCCTATTGTCGCCGCCATCAAAAGAGGTGGTCGGAGCGACGCGATGGTTTCGACCCTCTTGATTTTCGCGTTTTGGTGGTTACAACGCATTTAGGTTGTCCGATAACCGGGCTGAACCTAGGGGCGAAGTTTTCAAAAAGGCGCTCTTGGATTGTCCGATAACTGGGCTAATCCAAAAGTTAGTTTTGAAGGGTTCTGTGGAGTCGCCACCGATGTTTTTACCGGAAACATCGGAAAAGGAGTTAAAAGGTGTTGGTTTTTGAAAAACCAACTTTGGTCGTTAGAACCAGAGTTGGGTAAGGGAGTTAGTTACGTGTAAAGGAAGTGTTAGTTCCTTTATGACGCCCCTTTCGGATTCCCTATGACAGGCCAGCTATTTAAAAATATTTAAACCGATGAAAATTATGCTTTTACCCTTTTATTCTGCGGAATTTAAAATTATGACTACATGGCCCTAGTATCTATTGCATAATTTAAAATTAAAGCGATAAAAGTAGAGAGGGAGAATATAAACCTCCAAAGCACACTTTTATATTAATTCTTTAAAAAAAAGGGTGCTTTGTGGCAACCCCTCACTCTACACAGCGTCAGAAACTTCTCGAAACGCCGAAAAACACTCACAGAAACACTCAGAAGCTCCGGAAATGCGTCGGAGGGATTCTAGAGAGAGAAACTTAGGTGATTTCTAGAGAGAAGGAGGAGAAACTGTGTGGAAATGAGGGAATGACGCCCCCTATTTATAGTTTTTCGCGCCTGACAGGTCGAGACCGTTGTCTCGTCTGACAGGGTCGAGATTGCCGTCTCGTCAACCGGGACCGCCCTCTCGCCCTGCCATAGTGGCGAGACCGTCGTCTCGTCAAACGAGACCGTCGTCTCGCCCTTCGCAGGTGGCGAGATGGGGCGGTCTCGCCATTTGCATGAGGCGAGACAGCGGTCTCAATTTCGAGGCGGCGGTGTCGTCCCAAGAGGGCGAGAAACCTTATTTTTGTGCCAAAAATCCCTCCTATCCTAGTATGGGGCCTAATAGTCTCTCCTAGTGGCTTGTTAGGCTTCGTCCATCTTCGAATAGGAGGTCTTCTACTCTTTATTTGGAGGCCGGGCAAGATTTGGGGTCTACAGCTGCCCCCCCTTTACCTGACTTGTCGGTTGTTGGCCTGTTGTGCCAAACAGATTGACAGGAAGGTAAAGGAGTTGACCCTCTTGCCTGGTTACCCTTCAGATGCTCCGTCTTTGCGGCGAATGATCCTCTGGGGAAATGCTGTGCGCTTCCGGGATGCTCCTTCTGACGGTAGCTGACCCCTTCGGCTGATGAGTACGAACCCCCATCTGGTTTGACGAGTATGAACCCTCGCCCGGTAAGCCCCCTTTTGTAAGGCCCGATGAGTATACACCCCCATCTGGTGTTAAGCCTCCGGATGCTCCATCTTGCGGCAACTGATCCTTTGGCCGTGGTGGCGGCTTACTGCTCTAGCTCATGCGCCGACTCCTTAGGGAGCGATTTCTATGTTGGTGAATGTGTTTAGACCTGAGTGGTCATCTGGATCTTGCCGGGGATCTTGTCGGTGTTTCATCCAGCTTGCTTGTCTGTTGGGGATTCTTTGATTTTGATCTTTTATGGTGATCACCCGACTCTTGCTGGCTGGTCGGGCAATTTTTGTTTGTTTGTTCGACTCTGCCTTGGTAGTCGAAGTTTTGTTGATCAAGGTGAGTGGCTTGTCTTAATCCAGCCTTTTTCTCGCGGTTTTATCTCTTTTTTTCTCGCGATTTTGGATTTTGGCTTTTTTATTGAGCGTATGCCTTTTTCCCTTTTTTAAGTTTTTTTGTTACGCTGGCTTTTGCAAAAGGTGGCAAAGAGATGCATGAAATAAAATTTTATTTATAAGGAAATTTTATTACAACCACATTTTATTTTGGCAAGTGCAATCCCTAAGGCTATTCTCTGGAGACGATCCATTGTGGGGGAATTGCTGGTAGAGGTGATATCGGAAGTCCGCTTGCTCCCGAACTTCGTCGCGATATTCCTGTTGGAATGTTGTCCATTCCTGCCGCATCACCTGCTGGTGTTGATACATCTCCTCCTACCGAGCGTTGTAGGCTTCCTGCCTTTGGGCCTGTTGTCCTTGCTGCACCGTCATCTGGTCGAACTGCCGGCGCAGATCATTCATGTTGCGGTTTAGGCCGGCGAAATCGTCCGTGTACGGTGGTGGTTGTTGTGGAGCTTGTTGGAATTTGGGAGGTGTGGGGATATCTTGCATCACCACGAGCCCCTGGAGGTCCAGCGCGAAATCCAGCGAGGGATGAAGGACCAATTGGGTCCCACGGCGCATCAGCATCCCCATGCTGACCAGGACTGACCCATTGATGGATTTGGGTCGTAAGTTGGAGGCCAGTTCTTCCCGGCCGGGGCACCCCCATCTTTCTGCTAGGGGAGTGATAAGAGGAGCCATGAGGACAGCCCCCGTTGATTTGTTCCCTAAGTCCTTAAGGGCCCTCAGGAAGAAGTAGTCAGGGTTGCAGCGCCGCCTCTGGCTCATGCAGTAAAGTATAAAGAGGTCAGGGAGGGTTATCTTACCCTGACTCTCCTTCCTCCCGTGGATGGTTCCCGCCAGCAGCTTGTGGCAGATGCGGAGTGCTGGGGGAAGTGCGGAGCCCCTCATTAGTGTAGGCAGTGTGGGCGCCTGGGTGAGCTCCTACCACATTTCGAAGGCGGTGAGGTTGGCGGGCCGAGAGCAGATGGCCTCGCGGTATCCCCGAGTCAGTACGTCCTCGGGCCGGACGAATCCAATGCCCACATTGAATTCGTCAAGGGTGGTAGTCCGGTATGTTGAACATTCAAGGACTTGATGTTGCAAATAATGATCATGAAGAATGTTGATTTTGATGATGATCCAAGAGCTTAAAGACTTAGAGTATTGAAGATTGAAGATTGATGATTTCTGTATTGTAATAACTCTGTTTTAGCTTGATTGAGTCTGTAATTTTAGAGTCTAAGATAGCCGGTACATAGTCTGTAACTTAGATGCTTCAAAATGCTCAAATTTATCATTCAGAGCTCGGCTTTAATCGATTAAATAAGTATATAATCGATTAAAACAGATGAGAAAACCATTTTCTGTCTAAAACTCACTCGTTTTAATTGATTAAACGACAAAATAATCGATTATTCTGCATAGCTCGTACAGATAATCGATTATTTCATCAAATAATCGATTAAACCAGAGAGGATTGGGTTCTGACGTATTTGGCTTCGTTTTAATCGATTATTACTCCAAATAATCGATTATTTCGATCTGTTTCTAATTTTAAACATCAAACAAACCCTATTTTCGAAAACCCAATTACCAAGAACCCTAGTTTTGAAATCCCCAATTCCTAAACCCTAATTTCCCTACTTAAACTCGCTTTGGCACTCGAAAAAGAAGAACAACTCTTTCCATACAAAAGTTAAGTGTCTGTGAGTGCCGGAGAACTGTTTGTTGCAAGGAAAGGGGGCTTTCGAACCTGGTGTGGGCTAGAAGCGATAAGAATCACTAAGTGGAGTTCTTAGTGGATTGTGTGTCTGTGCCGCCTCTCGGGGAAAGTCTGTTCTTCATCTCTTGGGGCTTTCTGAACCTGGTGTGGGCTAGTAGCGATAAGAATCACTAAGTGGAGTTCTTAGTGGATTGTGTGCTGTGCCGTCTCTGGGGAAAGCTGTTCATCATCTCTTGTGGATTTCAAGAGAGGTGTATTCTGATCTTTATCTGTTCATTTGTAATCTGTTTGTAACAATTTGTTCTTAGTGACAACGTTAATCCTCTTTTGAGTGATTAGCAACTGGACGTAGGGTCTTTTGATCCGAACCAGTATAAATCTACTGTGTAATCTTCTCTACTCTTCTCTATTTACATTTCCGCAGTTTTTAATCGGTAAAATTTGGGGAAAATTTTGAAAACCTAATTTTTATTAAGAAACCAATTCACCCCCCTCTTGGTTTTTGTCCGACCACGCGAACATTCTGCTGCGCGATTCTAACAAGTGGTATCAGAGCTTGCTTTGATAGTCATTCAAACTTTTCGAAAATGGCCGGACAAAATCAAACTTTTGCCGAAGGTGCGTCTATCAACAGACCCCCACTTTTTGCGGGTCAAAATTATCCTTTTTGGAAAGTACGTATGCAAATATTTTTAGAGTCTCGTTGATAGAGGCGTTTGGGACGCAATTTTAAATGGTCCATTTGTTCCTAAAACTACCGAGAACGGTGTTGACGTTCTTAAACCTATTTCTAGATGGACCTGCGAAGAAAGTCGAAAAGCACAATTTGATGTTAGGGCTAGAAACATTATTTCATCTCGCTCTAACCCTTGATGAGTTTTATAGAATTTCAGTTTGTAAAAGTGCACAGGAAATGTGGGAAATGCTAAGGGTGACCCACGAAGGAACCGACGACGTCAAAAGAGCACGTAAAAATTCTTTAATCCAAGAATACGAGATGTTCCTGATGCAACCCGGCGAAACGATTTTCGACGTTCGTAAACGTTTCACTCATATCGTGAACCATCTCACCGGACTAGGTAAAATTTTTGACGTTGATGAATTAAATGTTAAAATTTTGAAATCTCTCGGATAGGAAATGACAACCAAAGGTGACGCCCATCTCGGAGTCACAAAATCTTGCCACTATGTCTATGGCGGCGTTATTTGGAAAGCTTAGAGAGCATGAACTTGACCTTGGAAGACTAAATGAGGAAGAGGGTCAATACCAAAAGAAGAATCTAGCTTTCAAGACCGAGATTTCAAAAAGCAAAAATAAGAAAGAAGAAGAAGAAGACTCCGAAAATGATGAAGAAGAGATGAGTCTTTTATAAAGAAGTTCACCAAATTGATGAAAGCAAAAGGAAGACATCCTTTCAAAGGTAAGGGAAAGGTAAAAGAAAATTCTTCCGTTAATATAAAATGCTATGGTTGTGGTGAAACAGGGCATATGAAGACCGAATGCCCAAACAAGAAAAATGATGAACACAAGGGCAAAAAGCAATTCAAGAAGAAAGCATATATTGCTTGGGATGACAGTGATTCAAATTCAGAATCAAGCAACTCGGAAATAGAAGCAAACAATTGCTTGATGGCAAATGACAACATTTCTTCGGATTTTGAGGTTAGTGATTCCGATTCATCCTCTAGTGAAGAAAATGACCATGATGAATTGCAAAATGCTTATAATGAGTTATTTACTGCATTTATGAATATGAAAAACGAATTTAAAGTTGTAAAGAAAAATCTAAGAAGATCCGAAAAGGAAAATGAGTCCTTAAAATTGAAAATTGCATGTTTAGAAGAAAAGGAGGTAGCTAATACGAAAATTGTATGCTTAGATGAGAATAAGGACTTAGCTTGTGCAAATTGTAAAGAGCATGAATATGACATAGATATTCTTAACCATTTGCTTGATAAAGCCGAAAAAGAAATTGATGATCTTAGGAAGCATGAAATGGTAATTGCTCAAAATAATGTAAATCAAAGAGTTCCTTTGAAAAAGAGTAAATTTAAAAAGAAAAGAATATGGGTAGAAAAAGGAACTAGAGCATGTCATGTTAATAATGTATCTTGTTCTAAAGCTACTCCAAATGCATGCTTCTATTGTATGAAACAAGGTCACACTTCAAATAAGTGTAAAATTAAACATTTTGGTGTTCCTAAAGGAAAATATATTTGGGTTCCTATAGTTAAATGAATTGTTTGTTTCTTGTATTTATTCAAAGAAAATGGATAATTTAGTATGTTTTAAACAGAATGATTAGGTAAAAACATTTTATCTTTTCTATTACATGAAGGTTCTTCACTTAAAGATTTTTGCGAAAAGCCTCTAAAATTGTTTTAAACAACTAAAAACAAAGTATTTTTACAAAAGCTTTCTTAAAACATGTTTTTAATCGATGCGCTTTTGAAAGAACCAAATAAAATCACTTAGAATGTTCAAATAAGTGTTTTTACAGTATTTTAATCGATACAACTTGTTTTTAATCGATTAAAACCATTTAGAACTCATTGTGATCGATCGATTTTTATTATGAGCTGGTCGAATCTTTTAAATCGATTAAAAACACGTTTCAATCGATTAAAATCACTTAAAGGGTCAGGATGATCGATCGAATCAAATTATAAGCGATCGAATTCTTTTCAATCGATTAAAACACGTTTCAATCGATTAAAATCACTTAAAGGATCGGATGATCGATCGAATCCAATTATGACTGATCGAGATCAGCTTATGATCGATCGAATTTAGTTATGACCGATCAGAACTCTTTAATCGATTAAATCTCATTTCAATCGATTAAAACAACTTAAAATTTTTCTACACTGCGTTTTAATCGATTAAAAGACGTTTTAACAGATTAAAACTGCACTTTTAACAGATTAAAAGAATCTTTTAACAGATTAATTAAACCAGCAGCTTTGAAAATCGTCTATAAAAACAAGTTTGGCTTGAACTTTTTAAACACACATTGAATATAAGTTTTCACACATCCTTTAGCAATCAATCAAGCAATCATGGTGCAAACACTTTGGAGATCAAGGATGTGCTACTTGTTGATGACATTGTTGGATCAACTGATAGTTTGTTATGTGTAGAATTTGCTAAGATTATGCAGGGAGAGTTTGAAATGTCTATGATGGGAGAATTAACATTCTTCCTTGGACTTCAAATCAAGCAACTTAAAGATGGCACTTTCATCTCTCAAACTAAATACTCGCAAAGAGATTCTCAAAAAGTTTGGAATGGACACCTCAAAGGAAGCCAACACACCCATGGGAACTTCATGCTATCTAGACAAGGATGAATCAGGTTTGCAAGTTAATCAAACTATGTATAGAGGTATGATAGGATCACTATTATACTTAACCGCAAGTAGACCCGATATTATGCATTCTGTCCGTGTGTGTGCTAGATTTCAGTGCTTGTCCTAAAGAATCTCATCTAATTGCGTAAGAAACATATTTTAAAATACTTAAAAGGAACTACTCGGTTTTGGTTTGTGGTATCCGTCTCGATGCTTGTATTAGTTTATTAGGATATTCCGATGCTCGATTATGGTGGATGTAAAATTGATAGGAAAAGCACTAGTGGGACATGTCATTTGTTTGGTTCATCCTTAATATCATGGCATTCTAAGAAACAAGCATGTGTAGCTTTATCTACCACTCGAAGTTCGAATATATTGCACTGGTAGTTGTTGTGCTCAAATTCCGTGGATGAAACAACAGCTAGAGGATTATAGTATATATTTAAATGACATACCCTTAATGTGTGATAATACGAGTGCAATTAATCTAACTAAGAATTCAGTAATGCACTCTAGGACTAAACATATTGAGATTAGACATCACTTTTTAAGAGATCATATCAACAAAGGAAACCGTAAGATAGAGTATGTAGTACACTAAACGTCAATTAGCAGATATATTTACTAAGCCTCTACCCAAGGATAGATTCTATAATCTTAGAAGAGACTTAGGGATATTAGAAATAGCTTAAAATCTGCTTAATTTGATCTGCTTTCGGATGATTGTTATGTTACAATTCGTGGTGTAGCATGTTCATAGGTTATTATTCATATAAATCTCAAAAACTTGATATAGCCTCCGGAATAATCGATTATCTGGAAGTGATAATCGATTATTTTCCCTCAAAACGTCCAAAACAGGGTATTCTCCTTCGGAATAATCGATTATTTCGTGAAATAATCGATTAAATGCCTCATATAATCGATTATTTGCTAGAAATAATCGATTAAAGTCGTCTGATATAGAGATAATCGATTATTTTGAGATATAATCGATTAAATGCGACCAGTCTTGCCTCCTAGCTGCATGCCAACTGGATATTGAAGTGTGTCGTATAGAGAATAGATTTGATGCACATTTTAATGATCATGATAGTGAACAATTTTAAATTCTGTTATGTATTTTCTTTTGTTTTTGTCTTGATGTTGTAATGGATGAATGATTATGAAATAAAATATGATGCTTCTTTCATGCTATGATTAAGGGGGAGCTTTCTCTAAATTATGCATATTTTGAGGGGGAGATCTAATGTTTGTTCTTTCAGAGTTCTTTTTGATTATAATCAAAATAGGGGGAGAAAAATTTAAAGCCTATATTCAATTTTAAATTTTATCTGGTATGTTTAATGTGTTTGTTAGTATGACGGATAAAACAAGGTTATTACAAGGGCTTTAAAAAGATAATTTTGATCATCATAAAAAAGGGGGAGATTGTTGAACATTCAAGGACTTGATGTTGCAAATAATGATCATGAAGAATGTTGATTTTGATGATGATCCAAGAGCTTAAAGACTTAGAGTATTGAAGATTGAAGATTGATGATTTCTGTATTGTAATAACTCTATTTTAGCTTGATTGAGTCTGTAATTTTAGAGTCTAAGATAGCCTGTACATAGTCTCGTAACTTAGATGCTTCAAAATGCTCAAATTTATCATTCAGTGCTCGGCTTTAATCGATTAAATAAGTATATAATCGATTAAAACAAGTGAGAAAACCATTTTCTGTCTAAAACTCACTCGCTTTAATTGATTAAACAACAAAATAATCGATTATTCCGTATAGCTCAGCATGCATAATCGATTATTTCATCAAATAATCGATTAAACCGGAGAGGATTGGGTTCTGACGTATTTGGCTTCGTTTTAATCGATTATTACTCCAAATAATCGATTATTTCAACTGTTTCTAATTTTAAACATCAAACAAACCCTATTTTCGAAAACCCAATTACCAAGAACCCTAGTTTTGAAATCCCCAATTCCTAAACCCTAATTTCCCTACTTAAACTCTGCTTTGGCACTCGTAAAAGAAGAACAACTCTTTCCATACAAAAGTTAAGTGTCGTGAGTGCCGAGAACTGTTTGTTGCAAGGAAAGGGGGCTTTCCGAACCTGGTGTGGGCTAGAAGCGATAAGAATCACTAAGTGGAGTTCTTAGTGGATTGTGTGTCGTGCCGTCTCTCGGGGAAAGCTCGTTCTTCATCTCTTGGGGCTTTCTCGAACCTGGTGTGGGCTAGTAGCGATAAGAATCACTAAGTGGAGTTCTTAGTGGATTGTGTGCTGTGCCGTCTCCGGGGAAAGCCGTTCATCATCTCTTGTGGATTTCAAGAGAGGTGTATTCTGATCTTTATCTCGTTCATTTGTAATCTGTTTGTAACAATTTGTTCTTAGTGACAACGTTAATCCTCTTTTGAGTGATTAGCAACTCGGACGTAGGGTCTTTTGATCCGAACCAGCATAAATCTACTGTGTAATCTTCTCTACTCTTCTCTATTTACATTTACGCAGCTTTTAATCGGTAAAATTTGGGGAAAATTTTGAAAACCTAATTTTTATTAAGAAACCAATTCACCCCCTCTTGGTTTTTGTCCGACCACGCGAACATTCTCGCTGCGCGATTCTAACAAGTGGTATCGAGCTTGCTTTGATAGTCATTCAAACTTTTCGAAAATGGCCTGGACAAAATCAAACTTTTGCCGAAGGTGCGTCTATCAACGGACCCCCACTTTTGCGGGTCAAAATTATCCTTTTTGGAAAGTACGTATGCAAATATTTTTAGAGTCTCGTTGATAGAGGCGTTTGGGACGCAATTTTAAATGGTCCATTTGTTCCTAAAACTACCGAGAACGGTGTTGACGTTCTTAAACCTATTTCTAGATGGACTCGCGAAGAAAGTCGAAAAGCACAATTTGATGTTAGGGCTAGAAACATTATTTCATCTCGCTTCTAACCCTTGATGAGTTTTATAGAATTTCAGTTTGTAAAAGTGCACAGGAAATGTGGGAAATGCTAAGGGTGACCCACGAAGGAACTGACGACGTCAAAAGAGCACGTAAAAATTCTTTAATCCAAGAATACGAGATGTTCCGGATGCAACCCGGCGAAACGATTTTCGACGTTCAGAAACGTTTCACTCATATCGTGAACCATCTCACCAGACTAGGTAAAATTTTTGACGTTGATGAATTAAATGTTAAAATTTTGAAATCTCTGGATAGGAAATGTCAACCAAAGGTGACGCCCATCTCGGAGTCACAAAATCTTGCCAATTCTCTACTCTTCTCTATTTACATTTCCGCAGTTTTTAATCGGTAAAATTTGGGGAAAATTTTGAAAACCTAATTTTTATTAAGAAACCAATTCACCCCCTCTTGGTTTTTGTCCGACCACGCGAACATTCCGCTGCGCGATTCTAACATGGTATTCCCCACCCATAAACTAGTTTACCATCTTGGTGGGCTGCAGGCTCGGGACCATGGAGGGGACCTCGGCGTAGGAAACGGAGGCCAGGAATTCGAGTACCGCCTGTGGGTACACATGTGTGGGTGGAGGTTGCAGCAGAAAGCCCCACCCGATGCTGTCTATGTGGGCTCGGACATCGTCCTCCCACCCAAACTCAGCCAGGATGCTGAAGTCGAGCCTGAGCATCGGGTGCCACGGATAAGTCCAGATGTTCTCGAGGCGGGCCTGATGCTGTGGTGACAACTGAGAGGGGTCTTGGGGTGGCGGTGCCAAAGAACTGTTTGTTAGAATCGCGCAGCGGAATGTTCGCGTGGTCGGACAAAAACCAAGAGGGGGGGGGGTGAATTGGTTTCTTAATAAAAATTAGGTTTTCAAAATTTTCCCCAAATTTTACCGATTAAAAACTGCGTAAATGTAAATAGAGAAGAGTAGAGAAGATTACACAGTAGGTTTATACTGGTTCGGATCAAAAGACCCTACGTCCAGTTGCTAATCACTCAAAAGAGGATTAACGTTGTCACTAAGAACAAATTGTTACAAACAGTTTACAAATCAAAGAGATAAAGTAAAGACAACACCTCTCTTGAAATCCACAAGAGATGAAGAACAGCTTTCCCCAGAGACGGCACAACACACAATCCACTAAGAACTCCACTTAGTGATTCTTATCGCATCTAGCCCACACCAGGTTCCAAAAGCCCCCTTTCCTTGCAACAAACAGTTCTCTGGCACTCACAGCACTTAACTTTTGTATGGAAAGAGTTGTTCTTTTTTTTCTGAGTGCCAAAGCAGAGTTTAAGTAGGGAAATTAGGGTTTAGAAATTGGGGATTTCGAAACTAGGGTTCTTGGTAATTGGGTTTTCGAAAATAGGGTTAATTTGAAATTTAAAATGAAAAATAGACTGAAATAATCGATTATTTGGAGTGATAATCGATTAAAACAGAGCCAAATACGAAAGAACCCAAACCTCTCTGGATTAATCGATTATTTGGTGAAATAATCGATTATTTGTACGGAACAGTACAAAATAATCGATTATTTTGCTGTTTAATCGATTAAAACAGTGACTTTGTATAGAAAGTGGTTTTCTCACTGTTTTAATCGATTATTTACTGTAGACCCCTAATTTTGCCCGGCCTCTCAAAATAAAAGCTAGAGGAATTTCACCCAAAGATGGAGTTCATCCGGCTTCCCAAAACCGAGAAGGACCTCCCACAACAGAAGACGGAGTTCACTCATTCACACAATAAAATCCCAAAAGAGACTTCCTATACAAAGACAAAGCTCGCCCGGCATCTTAATGAAGGCCAAGAAGACTTCCTATATGAAGATAAAGCTTCAACGGACACACATCGGCATCAATCTATGTCCGAAAAAGGAAAGGAAAGCTTCCCGGGTCCCGCAACACGAAAACTCGGACAAAACAGTGGCGAGACCACGCGTCCCGAAAGTGGGACGGCCGTCCCAAACCCATTTTAAGTGGGACGGCCGTCCCAGCCTCCCTGGGGGTCCCGCTCTGTGTAAATTTGTCATTTGGGACGGCCATCCCAGTCCAGACGGCCGTCCCAACCCAGACGGCCGTCCCAAAGTGCGCCAGCTACGAAAAACTATAAATAGGAGGCTCATTTGCCATTTTTTCACACCACGGACACTCCGGAGAGCTCGAAACACTTTAGAGCACTTGTCTACTTCTCTCCCTCTCTCGAATGATCTTTCCGATTGCCTTAAATAGGTAACAATCGGTTAAGGAATTATATTCCGGCATTTGATTCTTCTTTAAATTTTTAGTGGAGTCGATCTTGTATTGGTGAGGAGAGACCGTGTAGAGAGAGGGGTTGCCAAAACGCATCCTCACAGTTCGAGATTCTCAATATAAAGCTTGCTACTGAGGTTCTTTTCAATTCCCTTCTCTTTTATTGTTTTATTTATTGTTTTATTGTTTTATTTAGCTTTATTATGTCATGTAGAATAGGATCATGTAGATAGTCATTTTAATATCTCTTTTATTGCTTTATTTAGCTTTATTTATATAAAATTATGTAGATAGTCATTTCAATATTATGCAATAAAATAGGGTAATCGCGTAATTTCTCGAAATCTTCTCTTTAAATGAATTGATCTGTCATAGGGAACCCGAAAGGGGCGTTGTGGGGTGCTAACACCTTCCCCACACGTAACTAACTCCCTTACCCAACTCTGGTTATAACGGCCAAGTTGTTTTTTTTTTTATATAAAATCAACGCCTTTCTTTCTTTCCTTTTCCAATGTTTTGGGTCAAAATATTGGTGGCGACTCCATAAGAACCCCTTTTCGAAAACCTTGCTTTTATTAGAGGATAATTCAATTGTCAAACACCTCTGAAGCAATGAACACATTTTAAAACAAATACGCGAGTCTAAACCATCTTTTTGCGACCGCTCGCATAAACGTTCGAGACGTCCCCCGGACGTCGGAAAGGGACGGCGGCGACAGATGGCGACTCCACTGGGGAAGCTAGAGAGTTGATCCCATTTAGTGACAGATAAATTCAAACTAAGTAAAGATTTGAAATTACGCCTTTACCCTTCGTATGTTTTTTATTGTATGGCTTTAAATAACTCGTCGTATGATTATTTCGCAATTGTTTGAAATATAAATTGCACACAAAAACCCTTGCACACAACGAGTCCCTCTATACCCGGGGCAAGAGTGAATATCTATAGGGAGTGGGTGGCGGATACGATCGGTTAGTTGGCACATGGGGCTACTACCGTTGTCGGAAAACCACCAACTCAAGGTGATAACTCTCTTCTTTTGATCTAAGGGTGTCGCCACGGAGTTCCGTGCATGACCCGAGGATTGAGAGATTGAGAGGTCCCTATAATGGGGGCACCTTGGGGACCTTTGGCCTGGTGAGAACAGTTAGAACCACCTAAACCAAGCACGTTTCCGCAGGAAAACCCTACCTCGTGATTAAATAAGCGTGGCTCGCTCGTGGATGTATGAATTGTGTGTGCATACGTTTGCTGCATTTGTATTGATGCATTAGCATAGGGTAATCATACAACAACAAAAATGAAAAACCCTAAAAATCACAAAAAGTGATAAGATAAAAGACCTTTATCTCGAACAGTCTTCAGTTAAGCTAGCCTGGTTTCAGATTCTTTGTAAGCTAAGTATCCACGTTGACCGACAGAAGAGATAAAGGGTCATAAAAAAAAATATAAAAACGAATGAAAGCCATAAAAATGCCTTTTTATAATAAAAAAAATTCTTGGCAAAGTCGTATCGTTCATACCATATCATCCAATAAGTGGTAAAACTAAGAGAGAAAATAATTACAGCATGCTCATCATTTTAATAAACCCCTAAAAAATGGGTCTTAGAGACGTTTTTTGGGAAAATTACTGGGCCAAATCGCCTTTGGCATTTGCAGCTTGGTTCTTCACCCTTTTCTCTTCGTTTTGACATGCTGTGCGTCCAAATCGGACAACCCAGTCAAAAGTTATGCCACTTTCAATATCGGCTGTCACAAAAAAGTATTTTTGTAGTGCATGCATAAAGCACATTCATTCTAGGATGCATTAGATATCCTTAGACAATAGCAAAAGAGACCCAAGTGCGTTTATCACCTTCCTAGAAGAGATAAGTGCGCTAAGGTATGTTGACAACCTTTAAAAAAAAAAGGGAAGTTAGCACACTAAGGTGGGTATGGTACCCTTAAAACATAGGCTTTTGAGAAGATACCAAAGCTATTGTCTAAGGCATATCTATTTCACACTAATCATTTAAAATAAAAAGACAATAATAAAAATCTCTAAATCATTTAGAAAGTGGCTGGTCTTCTGCCCGTCCTCACTCGTGCTCAGAAAGCTAAAAGGATGGAGCAGTTAGAGGAGCAAAACCGAAAGCTCACCGCTGAGCTTAATACGCTGAAAGATCAAATGGCTCAAATGTTAGAAATGATGCATCAACAGAATCTTCATCAAGAGGGTCCTCAGAATGGACAAGCCTCTCACCAAGAAGAAGAAGAGGAACCTCAAAATGAGCACGATCAATCTGACACAAGAACAGTACATATTCATGCTCCTGAAGTATCAAAACAACAAATCACTGCTCTTGAAGAGAGGCTGAGAGCCATGGAAGGTCATAACTTTGATATAAAAGAGGCGGCTGATATGTGCCTCGTCAAAAATATCCAATTCCCTAACAAGTTCAAAACTCCGGATTTCCCAAAATACATGGGAACGACCTGTCCAAGAAGCCATCTTACAATGTACTGCCGTAAGATGGCTGCACATGCTGATAATGAAAAACTCCTGATCCACTGCTTTCAGGAGAGCTTGGCTGAATCGGCTTTAAACCGGTATATGCAACTAGAAGGAGGGCAAATCCAAACCTGGAGACATCCGCGGATGCGTTTCTTCGTCGTTATAAATACAATATTGATCCGACCCCCGAAAGAGCAGATCTACAATTATTAAGCAAGAAAAACAATGAATCCTTCAAGGCATATGCCCAAAGATGGAGGGAATTGGCAAGCACAAGTGGAACCTCCTCTATCCGACAAAGAAACCACATCCATGTTCATCAATTCTCTAACTGGTCCCTATTATGACAAAATGATAGGGAACACATCAACACTTTTCGCAGATGTGGTAACCATCGGTGAAAGAATAGAGCAAGGACTGAAGAGCGGAAGGATTGCACAACCTTCCTCTTCTAATGAATCATTCAACAAGTCCTTTGGCCAGAAGAAGGAAGGAAGCGTAAATGCCATTAACCTTGCTACTCCTTCTCCTTCTTCGCCACCAGCTGGGCAATCACGCGGACAACAGAAGAAATTCACCCCCATTCCAACCTCTTATGGGAGTCTCGCGCCAAAGCCGTTAGAGGCCAAACTCCTAACACGTATCCCTCTGAAGAAGAAGGATCCACCTTACCCCGGTTGGTACAAGCTCAACGAAAAATGTGATTACCACTCAAACGCTCCTGGACATTCCGTGGAAGATTGCATCAACTTAAAATATAGGGTTCAAGAATTATTGAATACTGGGCAGATTACTTTCGATACTCCCAACCCTTAGGTGGATGACAAGCCTCTATCACAACCAGAACAGTGAGCCTGGGTAGGTAGAGAAGACCAGCTGATTAGGGCTCCTCATTAAAAAGTATAAATAAAAAAAATTTACAAAAAAGCTTCCGATGTATCTCTCGTGATCCCCGCCCATGATCACGAGATTTTTGATGGGCTTTGTAAATATTTTCTTCTATCAATACAACGAGGCATTATTCATAATATTCATATTCTTTGTTATTCTTTTCTCTCTCATTCCAAAATAATTGAATAAAATCTAAACCCAAATATAGACCATATAAACAATCATGTCTCGTGATTGAAAACTCCCTGGAAGATCCGAAAGCTAAAGGCGAATGGACTGAGTCGGACAAGTGAGGAGGGGACCATTTCCCGGACATGCAAAGACTCGTTGGAAAAATAAGCTCAATGGATATAGCCCAGGACGAGGGCTTGGAAAGGATGCTCAAGGAATAAGACAGCTCGCCGATTTTAAGGATAACTCTTTAAAGATCAAGTCGTACAAAGAAAAGGGAAGTCTCCCTCCGTACCTTAAAGAGGATATTCCGAAAAGGAGGGATATTAGCATCAAGGGTAGCATTAGTCATTAGATATCCTTCTTCTGATTCTAAGGGATGTAAACCCAATGACTATTAGAGATCACTCCTCGGGGTGTGCCCGACCCCCGAGCATCTTTAGGACACGCATTTCCCTTTTAATTACAAAAGAATGCTATTCTTACTATTTGCTTCTCTTCTTGCTAAATATGTCTATACCCCATAAATAACCAGGCTTAGGCAAACGTTTTGTTCCAAAATGCGTCAAAATGCCATAGACAATATGAAGCCAAAGTTAACATGATTGATTAGCTAGAGACACAAATAAGAAAATTGTGTTTCGACAATGGTTTGAGAAAAGAAATTATTATTAAAAGAAGCCCGTCAAGGTCAAAGGCCAAGACAAAAAAATAAAAGGGCAAAATCCTAGGCAGACTAGGAATGTTAATCAGTCATAAAGTAATCAGCTGAAGACGCTACCTCATTAAAACAAAACGTTTGTTTAAACTAGCCTAAACACCAACCAACCTTGGCTAGCCATTCTTACAGAAACCTTTATTACAAAAATATCCCTCTAAAACACAAGCCTTTGTAATAAATCCCTTTCTTTCTATTCTCTTGACCCTTCATCATAAAGCATTCAAGTAATTGACTAGGAAATGTGGAAATATGGTGATCAATAGGAGGATTGAAATCCCTAAGGAAAGGAAGAGGGGCATTGATATGACAACTGCAAATGATTACTCTTCGGTTATAGCAAAGATCCGAGACGACAAATCGGTACAGCTAATCATGTGGACAAAAGCACATGATGATGGAAGTAAAATTAATAGAAGCTGAACGGGATCAAAGCCGATAGCTTTCTCGGAGGGGCTCTTATCCTCGCCAATATGGATGGAAAAGAACTTCGACACCTAATCAACTCCGGTACGGCGAAGAAGTATTATGCTTGAAGACATTGCTCAAGACCCGTCGAGAATGAAAACCCGCAAAGGACATCCCCGGGCAAAAGATAGGGTCCATATTCCTCGCTAGGATACGTCCTAGGCAAAAAGAAGAGGTAAAAAAAAAAGTAAAAAAAAAAAAAAAAAAAGAAGAAACTAAGAGCAATGGTTACTCTAGTCGAAAATCGAAAAGGCGGCTAAAGTAACATTCTTCCGTAAGCAAGCGTCTGCAGAGTCTTCACTCCGAGCTCAAGCATCTCAACTGAAGCAATTAGGAGAACCAGGGGCAGATATCATGGACATGACTCGTTTAAGCCTATACGATATAGCCAACCCCGACTACCCATTCTTCTAAATACCTTTTGAAATCCTTCTATAAAAGAAATAAAATTTTTGCTCATTTATCAATAAAATTCCTTTTCATTTCCTTTCTCTTGACCAAATATTATGGAAGTGCCTCTTTATTGATAAATCATAAATATGCGCAAAGACCTTTAATCAAAGATCAAGCATGCATCTAAAAAAGGGAAGCATAACAAAAAAGAAAATAATAAACGCCTGCTAGGAAATTCTTAGGTAAAAACCAGGGTAGCCTGCTAGATCGGAAATCCCAAAAGAACGGTCTAGGCAAAAGATAAGGCAAAAGCCCCCTAAGATATTCTAGGCAAAAAATTAAGGCAGCCCGCTAGATCGAAAACCCGTAAAGGGCGGTCTAGGCAAAAGATAGGGCTAAAAACCAAAAGATGAATAAAAGAGGAGCCCTTCATCATAAAGGAGGAGCCCATCTGGCACATTCATAAGAAGCCAACTGGAGAAGGCCGATTACTTTCTAAATATATCAAAAATAAATAAACATTAGATTGCATTTAGGACATCCACACACAAAGTAGTTGCACAAAACGACTTTGTCAAAATAAAAAAAAATAATTTTCTTAAAATAAGAATATTAAACATGCATATAAGGAGGCTAGTCTCCATGCTTGTGATTGAAAATAAAAGGTGCCAAAATCTAGCCTCTAAATGAAAATCAAAATCGCGAAAGGCGAAATCAAAAACCATTTCAAGCAAAATAAGGAGCTTCAAGGAAACTAGCTCTAACCTGCTATCCCAAGAAAAAGGAAGTCGTCAACGTAGAAAAGCCAATGGAAAGGCTTGATCATCCCCAAGCGGATCCTTGCCTACTCCGCAGGCAAAACAAAAAGATTACCTCACGACTCAGCTTCATCGCCACATGAGTCATTAAGCACACTCATGCAAGAGTCTCCGCTTCATTCCTCAAAGGAGAATAAGGGCTACACAAGAGCCCATCATACAGAGTCAAAAACTCCATTCCTCCCTAGGGGGCAATTCAAAATAGATCCCCAGAAGACGATCAATTCCCCAGTGGATCATCAAAAAGAAAAATCCCCAGCGAGCCTACCAAATGAAGGCAAACTACAAATTCATATCCTCAGGGAGTTAATCACCTATAACGCCCAATATGGATATCCCCAGCGAAGTGCAAAGCCTTCACTCCCAAGAAGAGCCTCTGCCTAAGACAAATATCCCCAAGAAATGGGAAATCAACCTATAAGAGGTAATACAAGTACAAAGCTTTCAAAAAGCATCCACCTACTCAGAGGTATTATCAAGAACAAATATCCTCAAGAAGAACATCAGCCTATTCAGAGGTGAAAAACAACAAGTCAAAAGCCTTCACCACTATTGAATCACCCGCCTAATCAAGAGGCACAATCAAAAAAATCAACAAATCCCTAGTGGATTCCCGCCTAATCAAGAGGCACAACAAAATCCCCAAGTGGATCTTCGCCTAATCAAAAGGCACAATCAATAAGAGAATTCAAAATCCCCAGAGGATTCCCGCCTAAAAAGAGGCAATCGACAAAATCCCCGGCAAAGCCGGATGGCTAAACAAAAAAAGCCAAAACAAAAAATCCCTGGTAAAACCGGATGACTAAAAATCAATCACTCCCCATGGAATAGGCGCATGATCAGAGACAATAAGCCACCAACACATCTCCAAAAACCGGATGAGGGTTTGTACTCATCAAAAGACTGACTGCCAAAAAGAGAATCCTAAGAGCCTTGCAGAACGGGACTCGTCAGAGAGTTTAGCAAACGCAAACTCAAACATAGTGGGGGAAAGTACCCACAAAAATCTAGCAAATACAGACTCGAACCGGGTGGGGGTTTGTACTCACAAGAGCCTTACAAAAGAAGGTTCGGATCAGATGAGGGTTCATTCTCATCAAACCAGATAGGGGTTGGTACCTATCAAAACTATTCATCATCCAAAGGATCGGCTACCTCACCGAAGGAGCATCCTGCAAACCGAAGGATCGGCTACCTCACCAAAGGAGCATCCTGCACACCAAAGGATCGGCCACCTCACCGAAGGAGCATCCTGCAAATCAAAGGATCGGCTACCTCACCAAAGGAGCATCCTGCGCACCGAAGGATCGGTTACCTCACCGAAGGAGCATCCTGCAAATCAAAGGATCGGCTACCTCTCCAAAGGAGCATCCTGCAAGCTGAAGGATCGGTTACCTCACCGAAGGAGCATCCTGCAGACCAAAGGATCGGCTACCTCTCCAAAGGAGCATCCTGCAAATCAAAGGATCGGCTACCTCACCAAAGGAGCATCCTACAAACCGAAGGATCGGCTTCCTCACCAAAGGAGCATCCTGCACACCAAAGGATCGGCTACCTCTCCAAAGGAGCATCCTGCACATCGAAGGATCAGCTACCTCTCCAAAGGAGCATCCTGCAAGCTGAAGGATCGGTTACCTCACCGAAGGAGCATCCTGCAGACCGAAGGATCGGCTACCTCTCCAAAGGAGCATCCTGCAGACCGAAGGATCGGCTACCTCTCCGAAGGAGCATCCTGCAAACCGAAGGATCGGCTACCTCACCAAAGGAGCATCCTGCACACCAAAGGATCGGCTACCTCACCGAAGGAGCATCCTGCAAATCAAAGGATCGGCTACCTCACCAAAGGAGCATCCTGCGCACCGAAGGATCGGTTACCTCACCGAAGGAGCATCCTGCAAATCAAAGGATCGGCTACCTCTCCAAAGGAGCATCCTGCAAGCTGAAGGATCGGTTACCTCACCGAAGGAGCATCCTGCAGACCGAAGGATCGGCTACCTCTCCAAAGGAGCATCCTGCAAATCAAAGGATCGGCTACCTCACCAAAGGAGCATCCTACAAACCGAAGGATCGGCTTCCTCACCAAAGGAGCATCCTGCACACCAAAGGATCGGCTACCTCTCCAAAGGAGCATCCTGCACATCGAAGGATCAGCTACCTCTCCAAAGGAGCATCCTGCAAGCTGAAGGATCGGTTACCTCACCGAAGGAGCATCCTGCAGACCGAAGGATCGGCTACCTCTCCAAAGGAGCATCCTGCAGACCGAAGGATCGGCTACCTCTCCAAAGGAGCATCCTGCAAACCGAAGGATCGGCCACCTCATCGAAGGAGCATCCTACAAATCGAAGGATCGGCTATCTCTCCGAAGGAGCATCCTAAGGCTTCACACTCATCAGCTACGGGGTCAGCTACCGCATCAAAGGAGCATCCCAAAGCTACGAAATTCATACTCATCAACCACAGGATCAGCTACTGCATCGAAGGAGCATCCTGGAAGTTCACATTTATCATCATGAAGATCAACAAAGAAGCATCCGAAGGATAACCGGGCAAAAGGGTCAACTCCTTCCCCTACAAACTAACTTTGTCGGTATATTAAACCAACAAATTAGTTTGGCAGGTGAAGGGGGGGCAGCTGTAGATCCCTAATTTTGCCCGGCCTCTCAAAATAAAAGCTAGAGGAATTTCACCCAAAGATGGAGTTCATCCGGCTTCCCAAAACCGAGAAGGACCTCCCACAACAGAAGACGGAGTTCACTCATTCACACAATAAAAGCCCAAAAGAGACTTCCTATACAAAGACAAAGCTCGCCCGGCATCTTAATGAAGGCCAAGAAGACTTCCTATATGAAGATAAAGCTTCAACGGACACACATCGGCATCAATCTATGTCCGAAAAAGGAAAGGAAAGCTTCCCGGGGTCCCAGAACACGAAAACTGGACAAAACAGGGCGAGACCACGGTCCCAAAAGTGGGACGGCCGTCCCAACTGCAATTAAGCAGTTGGGACGCGCGTCCCGAATGTGGGACGGCCGTCCCAAACCCATTTTAAGTGGGACGGCCGTCCCGGCCTCCCTGGGGGTCCCGCTCTGTGTAAATTTGTCATTTGGGACGGCCATCCCAGTCCAGACGGCCGTCCCAACCCAGACGGCCGTCCCAAAGTGCGCCAGCTACGAAAAACTATAAATAGGAGGCTCATTTGCCACTTTTTCACACCACAGACACTCCAGAGAGCTCTGAAACACTTTAGAGCACTTGTCTACTTCTCTCCCTCTCTCGAATGATCTTTCCGATTGCCTTAAATAGGTAACAATCGGTTAAGGAATTATATTCCGGCATTTGATTCTTCTTTAAATTTTTAGTGGAGTCGATCTTGTATTGGTGAGGAGAGACTGTGTAGAGAGAGGGGTTGCCAAAACGCATCCTCACAGTTCGAGATTCTCAATATAAAGCTTGCTACGGAGGTTCTTTTCAATTCCCTTCTCTTTTATTGTTTTATTTATTGTTTTATTGTTTTATTTAGCTTTATTATGTCATGTAGAATAGGATCATGTAGATAGTCATTTTAATATCTCTTTTATTGCTTTATTTAGCTTTATTTATATAAAATTATGTAGATAGTCATTTCAATATTATGCAATAAAATAGGGTAATCGCGTAATTTCTCGAAATCTTCTCTTTAAATGAATTGATCTGTCATAAGGAACCCGAAAGGGGCGTTGTGGGGTGCTAACACTTTCCCCACACGTAACTAACTCCCTTACCCAACTCTGGTTATAACGGCCAAGTTGTTTTTTTTTTTTATATAAAATCAACGCCTTTCTTTCTTTCCTTTTCCAATGTTTTGGGTCAAAATATTGGTGGCGACTCCATAAGAACCCCTTTTCGAAAACCTTGCTTTTATTAGAGGATAATTCAATTGTCAAACACCTCGGAAGTAATGAACACATTTTAAAACAAATACGCGAGTCTAAACCATCTTTTTGCGACCGCTCGCATAAACGTTCGAGACGTCCCCAGGACGTCGGAAAGGGACGGCGGCGACATTTACCTATATAATCGATTAAAGCCGAGCCTGCATGATAAATTTGAGCATTTTGAAGCTTCTAAGTTACAGACTATGTACCGGCTATCTTAGATTCTATAATTACAGACTCAATCAAACTAAAACAGAGTTATTACAATACAGAAATCATCAATCTTCAATCTTCAATACTCTAAGTCTTTAAGCTCTTGGATCATCATCAAAATCAACATTCTTCATGATTATTATTTGCAACATCAAGTCCTTGAATGTTCAACAATCTCCCCTTTTTGATGATGATCAAAATTATCTTTTAAAGCCCTTGTAATAACCTCGTTTTATCCGTCATACTAACAAACACATTAAACATACTAGATAAAATTAATATTGAATCATAGGCTTTAAATTTTTCTCCCCCTATTTTGATTATAATCAAAAAGAACTCTGCAACATCAATCATAAGAGCTCCCCCTCAAAATATGCATAATTTAGAGAAAGCTCCCCCTCAATCATAGCATGAAAGAAACATCATATTTTATTTCATAATCATTCATCCATTACAATATAAAGATATTAATAAAATCTAAAATTCTTCACTATCCTCATCATTAAAGTGAGTATCAAATCTATTTTCTAATCTACCCACTCTATCATCTACATCGGATATACGGCGAATAATTTCATCATGTCGTACACCGTGAAAGATTGAAGAAAGATTGCATTCTTTGATTCATGTCTGGAAAGCATATCTTCCATGGATTGTCTTGATTCTTGATGAGAAGAGGATGTTCCTATATTTTGGATTTGGGTAGAGGGAAATTCAGTCGCTGGAGGCATATCTTCATCCGAGTCTTCAATTGCATCACCTTGATTTTGGACGTCATCTTTATGAACATAGATGTCATTGACCCGCACCATTTGTAGATGAATCAAAGTGTCTGTCCAGCATGCGGTTCAAGTTAGTAGTTCGGACAACTTGTTCACCTTCGACATTGACTCCTTTATATTCAAGAATTCGGGATACAAGAAGAGCATATGGAATTTTGAATGTTGGATGACGTTTGGCCTTTAACATTGTCATTGTGACAAGAACACCCCAATCTAAAGGTTCATTATTCATTATGGCATGAATAATGCGAAGATCAATAGAAGAGCATTGGGCATGATTTGTGGCCCGGGACATAAAATCCAGACAAGCAAATGAAGAATCATGCGTTCTTCCTTCTTCAAGGGTCCAAGCATGAAGAATACGTCCAATCTCCATGGAGGGATTCCGCAAAAAGATCTATAAGCTAGGAACCCGTCAAAATCATCTAGCTCACCATAAACGTTAATAACATCTTCTCTAATTGGGAAGTGAGCAACATTTTCCCAAATATCATCATCTAGAATTATGGTCACTCCTTTGACATGGGATGTAGCAATTTGATCCCTAAACTTAAATCTAGAAAAGAATACCCTAACTAAGTCAGGATAGTAAGTACCTTGCATTTGGATAAATGGGAGAACTCCTTGAATTTCAAGAAGATTTGGAAAATTAAACCCTCTATGTATAAATTGCTCACCAATGAGAAACTTAGGAGAAATGATGGCACGTTCCTTCCAAGTACATCGAAATTCTTGTTGCCCTTCCGTATCGTAAATCCATCCTTCAACGAATTAGGACTGGAAAGAGAAGAAGGTGCAGATCTTCTTCTTGTAGGAATCTTAGGGCGGGATGATGAGGCCATTAGAAAGAATAGATAAACTTGAAGAGATTTTGGAGACAAGTGAGGGAATAATGAAGCAAAGAGAGTATAGATTTCAAGAAAACTTGATTACAAGAGTTAGAAGTGAGTATAATTGACCTAGATGTCTCTATTTATAGAGAAAACACTTCCAACGGTCATATAGAAGAGATTCCATGGCAAAATATCCATTGGCAACGGCTAGGAGGCAAACTGGTTGTATTTAATCGATTATATTTCAAGATAATCGATTATTCCTATATCAGACAGCTTTAATCGATTATTTCTAGCAAATAATCGATTATCAGAGGCATTTAATCGATTATTTCACGAAATAATCAATTATTCCAGAGGAGAATACCCTGTTTTGGACGTTTTGAGGAAAAATAATCGATTATTACTTCCAGTAATCGATTATTCCAGAGGCTATATCAAGTTTTTAAGGTTTTTACACATTTTAACCTATGAATATCCTACACCACGAATTTTAACATAACAATCATCCAAAAACAGTCAAATTAAGCAGAATTTAAGCTATTTCTAATATCCCTAAGTCTCTTCTAAGATCATAGAATCTATCCTTGGGTAGAGGCTTAGTAAATATATCTGCTAATTGACGTTTAGTGTCTACATACTCTATTTTGCAGTTTCCTTTGCTGATATGATCTCTTAAAAAGTGATGTCTAATCTCAATATGTTTAGTCCTAGAGTGCATTACTGGATTCTTAGTTAGATTAATTGCACTCGTATTATCACACATTAATGGAATGTCATTTAAATATATGCTATAATCCTCTAATTGTTGTTTCATCCACGAATTTGAGCACAACAACTACCAACTGCAATATATTCAGCTTCAGTGGTAGATAAAGCTACACATGCTTGTTTCTTAGAATGCCATGATATTAAGGATGAACCTAACAAATGACATGTCCCACTAGTGCTTTTCCTATCAATTTTACATCCACCATAATTAGCATCGAATATCCTAATAAACTAATACAAGCATCAGACGGATACCACAAGCCAAATCCAAGTAGTTCCTTTTAAGTATTTTAAAATATGTTTTACTCGCAATTAGATGAGATTCTTTAGGACAAGCCTGAAATCTAGCACACACACAGACAGAATGCATAATATCGAGTCTACTTGCAGTTAAGTATAATAGTGATCCTATCATACCTCTATACATAGTTTGATTAACTTCCAAACCTGATTCATCCTTGTCTAGATAACATGAAGTTCCCATGGGTGTGTTGGCTTCCTTTGAGGTGTCCATTCCAAACTTTTTGAGAATCTCTTTGCAGTATTTAGTTTGAGAGATGAAAATGCCATCTTTAAGTTGCTTGATTTGAAGTCCAAGGAAGAATGTTAATTCTCCCATCATAGACATTTCAAACTCTCCCCGCATAATCTTAGCAAATTCTACACATAACAAACTATCAGCTTGATCCAATAATATCATCAACAAGTAGCACATCCTTGATCTCCAAAGTGTTTGCACCGCAGCTTGCTTGATTGATTGCTAAAGGATGTGTGAAAACT
Organism: Sphenostylis stenocarpa; assembly: GCA_963425845.1. Taxonomy (NCBI): domain Eukaryota; kingdom Viridiplantae; phylum Streptophyta; class Magnoliopsida; order Fabales; family Fabaceae; genus Sphenostylis; species Sphenostylis stenocarpa. The sequence goes on from OY731401.1 coordinate 45,098,768, forward strand.
TATATTCAATGTGTGTTTAAAAAGTTCAAGCCAAACTGTTTTTATAGACGATTTTCAAAACTGCTGGTTTAATTAATCTGCTAAAAGATTCTTTTAATCTGTTAAAGTGCAGCTTTAATCTGTTAAAACTTCTTTTAATCGATTAAAACGCAGTGTAGAAATTTTTTTAAGTTGTTTTAATCGATTGAAACGAGATTTAATCGATTAAAGAGTTCTGATCGGTCATAACTAAATTCTGATCGATCATAATCGATTCTGATCAGTCATAATTGCATTCTGATCGATCATCCTGATCCTTTAAATGATTTTAATCGATTGAAACGTGTTTTAATCGATTGAAAAGAATTCTGATCGCTTATAATTTGATTCTGATCGATCATCCTGACTCTTTAAGTGATTTTAATCGATTGAAACGTGTTTTTAATCGATTTAAAAGATTCTGACCGCTCATAATAAAAATCTAATCGATCACAATGAGTTCTAAATGGTTTTAATCGATTAAAAACAAGTTGTATCGATTAAAATACTGTAAAAACACTTCTTTGAACATTCTAAGTGATTTTATTTGGTTCTTTCAAAACTGCATCAGCTTAAAAACATGTTTTAAGAAAGCTTTTGTAAAAATACTTTGTTTTTAGTTGTTTAAAACAATTTTAGAGGCTTTTCGCAAAAATATTTAAGTGAAGAACCTTCATGCAATAGAAAAGATAAAATGTTTTTACCTAATCATTCTGTTTAAAACATACTAAATGATCCATTTTCTTTGAATAAATACAAGATACAAATAGATTTATTTAACAATTGGAACCCAAATATATTTACCTTTAGGAACACCAAAATGTTTAATTTTACACTTATTTGAAGTGTGACCTTGTTTCATACAATAGAAGCATGCATTTGGAGTAGCTTTAGAACAAGATACATTATTAACATGACATGCTCTAGTTCCTTTTTCTACCCATATTCTTTTCTTTTTAGGTTTACTCTTTTTCAAAGGAACTCTTTGATTTACATTATTTTGAGCAATTACCATTTCATGCTTCCTAAGATCATTAATTTCTTTTTCGGCTTTGTCAAGCAAATGGTTAAGAATATCTATGTCATATTCATGCTCTTTACAATTTGCACAAGCTAAGTCCTTATTCTCATCTAAGCATACAATTTTCGTATTAGCTACCTCCTTTTCTTCTAAACATGCAATTTTCAATTTTAAGGAATCATTTTCCTTTTCAGATCTTCTTAGATTTTTCCTTACAACTTTAAATTCGTTTTTCATATCCATAAATGTAGTAAATAACTCATTATAAGCATTTTGCAATTCATCATGGTCATTTTCTTCACTAGAGGATGAATCGGAATCACTAACCTCAAAATCCGAAGAAATGTTATCATTTGCCATTAAGCAATTGTTTGCTTCTATTTCCGAGTCACTTGATTCTGAATTTGAATCACTGTCATCCCAAGCAATATATGCTTTCTTCTTGAATTGCTTTTTGCCCTTGTGTTCATCATTTTTCTTGTTTGGGCATTCGGTCTTTATATGCCCTACTTCACCACAACCAAAGCATTTTATATTAACGGAAGAATTTTCTTTTACCTTTCCCTTACCTTTGAAAGGATGTCTTCCTTTTGCTTTCATCATCTTGGTGAACTTCTTTATAAAAAGACTCATCTCTTCTTCATCAATTTCGGAGTCTTCTTCTTCTTCTTTCTTATTTTTGCTTTTTGAAATCTCGGTCTTGAAAGCTAGGTTCTTCTTTTGATATTGACCCTCTTCCTCATTTAGTCTTCCAAGGTCAAGTTCATGCTCCCTAAGCATTCCAAATAACACCGCCATAGACATAGTGGCAAGATTTTGTGACTCCGAGATAGCCGTCACCTTTGGTTGCCATTTCCTATCCAGAGATTTCAAAATTTTAACATTTAATTCATCAACGTCAAAAATTTTACCTAGTCCGGTGAGATGGTTCACGATATGAGTGAAACGTTTCGAACGTCGAAAATCGCTTTCGCCGGTTGCATCCGAACATCTCGTATTCTTGGATTAAAGAATTTTTACGTGCTCTTTTGACGTCGTCAGTTCCTTCGTGGGTCACCCTTAGCATTTCCCACATTTCCTGTGCACTTTTACAAACTGAAATTCTATAAAACTCATCAAGGGTTAGAGCAGATGAAATAATGTTTCTAGCCCTAACATCAAATTGTGCTTTTTGACTTTCTTCTCGCAATCCATCTAGAAATAGGTTTAAGAACGTCAACACTCGTTCTCGTAGTTTTAGGAACAAATGGACCATTTAAAATTGCGTCCCAAATGCCTCTATCAACGAACTCTAAAAAGATTTGCATTCGTACCTTCCAAAAAGGATAATTTTGACCCGCAAAAGTGGGGGTCTGTTGATAGACGCACCTTCTGCAAAAGTTTGATTTTGTCCTGCCATTTTCGAAAAGTTTGAATGACTATCAAAGCAAGCTCTGATACCACTTGTTAGAATCGCGCAACTGAATGTTCGCGTGGTCTGACAAAAACCAAGAGGGGGTGAATTGGTTTCTTAATAAAAATTAGGTTTTCAAAATTTTCCCCAAATTTTACCGAATAAAAACTGCGTAAATGTAAATAGAGAAGAGTAGAGAAGATTACACAAGAGGTTTATACTGGTTCGGATCAAAAGACCCTACGTCCAGCTTGCTAATCACTCAAAAGAGGATTAACGCCGTCACTAAGAACAAATTGTTACAAACAGCTTACAAATCAAAGAGATAAAGTAAAGACAACACCTCTCTTGAAATCCACAAGAGATGAAGAACAACTTTCCCCAGAGACGGCACAACACACAATCCACTAAGAACTCCACTTAGTGATTCTTATCGCTTCTAGCCCACACCAGGTTCCAAAAGCCCCCTTTCCTTGCAACAAACAGCTTCTCGGCACTCACAACACTTAACTTTTGTATGGAAAGAGTTGTTCTTTTTTTTTTCTGAGTGCCAAAGCAGAGTTTAAGTAGGGAAATTAGGGTTTAGAAATTGGGGATTTCGAAACTAGGGTTCTTGGTAATTGGGTTTTCGAAAATAGGGTTAATTTGAAATTTAAAATGAAAAACAGATCGAAATAATCGATTATTTGGAGTGATAATCGATTAAAACAGAGCCAAATACGACAGAACCCAAACCTCTCTGGATTAATCGATTATTTGGTGAAATAATCGATTATCTCATACTGAACAAGTACAAAATAATCGATTATTTTGCTGTTTAATCGATTAAAACAGTGACTTTGTATAGAAAGTGGTTTTCTCACTGTTTTAATCAATTATTTACCTATATAATCGATTAAAGCCGAGCCTGCGTGATAAATTTGAGCATTTTGAAGCTTCTAAGTTACAGACTATGTACCGGCTATCTTAGATTCTATAATTACAGACTCAATCAAACTAAAACAGAGTTATTACAATACAAAAATCATCAATCTTCAATCTTCAATACTCTAAGTCTTTAAGCTCTTGGATCATCATCAAAATCAACATTCTTCATGATTATTATTTGCAACATCAAGTCCTTGAATGTTCAACACTGTTGGCACCGGCAGTTCCTCTTCTCTTTCTTGAGGCGCTCCTACTGAACATTTTGACCGGGAAGTGTTTGGGAGAGTGAGATCTGAGAATTGGAAGTTCTGGAGGCAAGGGGAGTTGTGAGGAACCCCCCAAGCGCGCCTCCTATTTATAAGAAAATTTTTCAGTTCGAGACCGTCGTCTGGGAAGGCGAGACGGTGGTCTCGAGTCTGCTACAGGTCGAGACGGCAGTCTGGGTCCGCGAGACGGCGGTCTCGACTTAGGGTTTAAGAGAGACGACGGTCTCATCAAGTGAGACGGCGGTCTCGTTTTCGCCTAAGTCGAGACGGCGGTCTCGTTTATCGAGATGGCATTCTCGACTTGCAGGGGGGCCGAGACGGCGGTCTGGAAGTTCCAGACGGCGGTCTCGAATTTCAGGTTTTTTTTTTTTTTTTGAGAGAAAGGAAATAGGACCTGGTTCAAAAACATTTTATGCATGCAATGTTTTTATGTTTGATGTCCTATAATGCCTACTTTGATTAAATTTTCAGAAGGATTTAACCGACGTGTCTTGTAGCGCTGAGTGTCCTCTAATCTGTGCTTTCGTACTTGCTGTACCATGCCGGACTTCTTGTGGCCGAAGAGTCATTTTGTTTTTCCTCTTTTCTTTCTGTTTTTTTTTTTTTGTAGAGCACTCTTCGTCATGTAGTGCCCCTTTTTCTTCACTTTAGGGATTTCAATCCTCTTGTTGACTATACGCCTCCATATTCCCAAATTAATTATTAGAATATTGTTGTGAGGGTCAAGAGAAAAGAAACAAAGAGGCAAATTCAATGGCTTGTGTTTTAGAGGGTTAATTTTTATTTAGAAAGTTTTTGTAAGCATGGTTGGCTAGGGTTAGGCTTAGGTGTTTAAGCTTTTCTCTAAGCAAACAGTTTCCCCCTTTTTTTTTGTATTTGCGCCTTTTGGTTTTATTCCCATTGCTTTTTAATGGCTAGCTGATTTCCCTAGATCGCCCTTTGGGTTTTCGAACTAGGATACTGTGTTTTGGCCCTATCTTTTGTCTAGGTTCCTTCTTTTTGTAATTTTCTGGAGAATCCTAGCGGACCTTATTTTGTAACCCTAACTTTTGCCTAGGCTACCCTTTATTGTTGTTAGGGTATCCTACCGGGTTGACCCTATCTTTTGCGTAGCCCCCTTTGTGGGTTTCCTACCGGGTAATTTGCCCTCTTTCCTTTTGGCCTTTTGGCTTTTATGGGCTTTTCTCTTTTTTTTTTGTGTATTTATTTTTGCTCACAATATTGACGAAACGTGACTTTTTTTGGGTGAGGTAAAGTCTTATTTTCATGTGCTTCTAATCAACTAGCTTGACGACAATAGCAATGGTAAATGTTGATTATTTGGATACGCTTTTTATTCTTCTTCTTTTTTGTTTACTTAGACAGGGTTATTTATGTGGTCTAGTCAGAAATAGAAAGAAGAGAAGCAGATTGTAAGAATCATTCTTTATTAATTAATAAGGGAATATGTGCCCTAAAATGCCCGGGGGTCGGGCTAGCCCCGGGGGATAATCTCTAACAATCATGGGGTTTACATCCCTTAAATGAAGAAAAAGTTCTCCTAATGACTAGGGTAGCTCTTGACGCTTGCACCCCTCCACTTCGGAAAATTTGCCTGAGTGTGCGGAGGGGGGACTTCCCTTTTCCTCTTTCTGTTCGGCCCTTAGTAGGGTCATACCCTAGGCCATGCTTGAAAGGATTATCTTGGAATTCTGCGGGTTCCCTCATGCCTTGGGAATCTGTCCCCAGTCCTTGGCCAGGATGGTAACCATGCTTCAACATCATGCGGGCTACCTTTGTGTTTCTAGGAAGTCGCTCTACGCTGGAAATTTCGAGCGCTTGAAAAGATGTTTCAAGGGCCTCTTCAGCCGCATCCACATAAGGCTGGGTGGACGGTCCACTGATCAGGATATCATCCTCTGCTTGGACCGTGACCAATTTGTCATCCACTATGAACTTGACTTTCTGGTGGAGCGTTGAAGGTACTGCTTTTGCGTCATGAATCCAAGGCCTGCCGAGGAGACAGCTATACACTGGAGTAATATCCATTACATGGAAATCAACGTTCAAGATAGTGGGTCCAACTTGGATTGGCAAATTGACCTCTCCCACTACTTCTCGTTTGGATCCGTCGAAGGCTCGAACGATAGTGTTGTTTGGGCGCAGACGGGTTCCTTGGATAGTCAGCTTGTCTGGTGTGCACTTGGGCATCACGTTCAAGGATGACCCGTTATCCACAAGAACTTTGGCGATGAGGTACTCCTTGCACTTGACTGAGATGTGCAAGGGCTTGTTATGTTTTGACCCCTTGAGAGGGAGTTCTTCCTCTGTGAATGTAGACCCCAAATCTTGCCCGGCCTCCAAATAAAGAGAAGAAAACCTCCTATTCGAAGATGGACGAAGCCTAACGAGCCACTAGGAGAGACTATTAGGCCCCATACTAGGATAGGAAGGATTTTCTGTACAAAAATAAGGTTTCTCGCCTTTTGGGGACGAGACCGCCGTCTCGCCAAACGAGATGGCGGTCTCGCCACCTGTGAATGGTGAGACGGCGGTCTCGCTTTCCCAGACGACGGTCTTGCCACCTGCAAAGGACGAGACGGCGGTCTCGTTTGGCGAGACGGCGGTCTCGACCCTGTCAGACAAGAACGGCGTTCTCGCCACTGCCAGGCGCGAAAACCTATAAATAGGGGCCTCCCCTCCCTCATTTCCACACAGTTTCTCCTCCTTCTCTCTAGAATTTCTCTCTCTAGAACCCTTCCGAAGCATTTCTGGAGTTTCTGAGCGTTTCTGAGAGTGTTTTTGAGCGTTTCAAGAGAGTTTTTTAGCGCTGTGTAGAGTGAAGGGCTGCCATAAAGCACCCTCTTTTGAAGAATTAATAGAAAATCCTGCTACGAAGGTTTTCTCTTCCTCTTTGTCTATTTACCACTTTACATAAATTATGCAAATAGCTATTAGGGCCATGTAGTCATAAATTTAAATTCCGCATAATAAAAGGGTAAAAGCGTTATTTTCACTGGTTTAAATATTTTTAGGTAGTCGGCCTATCATAGGGAACCCGAAAGGGGCGTCGTGAAGGAACTAATACTTCCTTTACACGTAACTAACTCCCTTACCCAACTCTGGTTCTAACGACCAAAGTTGGTTTTCGAAAACCAACGCCTTTTAAAACCTTTTCCGATGTTTTCGGTAAAAACATCGGTGGCGACTCCACAGAACCCTTCAAAAATTAGTCCTTGGGTTAGCCCGATTATCGGACAACCGAAGGACGACCTTTCGAAAACCTCGCCCCTAGGTTAGCCCGGTTATCGGACAACCTAAAGGCGTTGTAACCACCAATAAAAAAATGCGAAAATTAAGAGGGTCGAAACCATCGCGTCGCTCCGACCGCCTCTCTTTTTTACGGCGGCGACAGATGGCGACTACACTGGGGAAGCCTTGAGAGTTGATCCCATTTAGTGATGGGCCGGCTTAAAAAATAAATAAACCAAGAAAATAATGCTTTTGCCCTTAACTTGTATTATAACATGTTTTATTGCTTGGATTTAATAACTGTTGTCTGTTTATACTTACGCAATTGTGTGAAATACAAACTGTACACAAACCCTTGCACACTACAGTTCCCTCTATACCCGGGGGCAAGTGAGAAATCCATAGGGAGTGGGTGGCAGGTACGGTTCGCTGTAGTGAGGGCCTTGAGCCCACCAGTGTGATCGGAAACCACCACTCAAGGTGATAACCTTCCTCTTTTGGCAACAAGACTGACTATGGCCTTAGTGCTAAGCATGGTCGGACGGCTGGAGAGTGTGGACCCAATAATGGGGGCACCTTGGGGGCCTTAGCCTGGTGAGAACAGTTAGAACCAACCATCACCAATGCACTTTTCTGCAGGAAAACCTTACCTCGTAATTAAAACGAATCCTCGCTTGTTCGCGAATAACCAAATTGTGTGCGCATATGTTTGTTGCATTTTTCTGTTGCATAGCATAAACAAACAACAAAACAAAAATCACAAAAATATTTTCGCAAATAAACCCCCTTATCTCGGACAGTCTGCCTTTTAGCTAGCCTGATTTTAGGTTCTTTGTAAGTTAAGTAGCCACGCAGTTCCGACAGAAGAGATAAGGGACGCTAAATAACCCTTTCGCATAAAGCCATATTTTTATCTCGAACAGTCTGCCTTTTAGCTAGCCTGGTTTCAGGTTCTTTGTAAGCTAAGTAGCCACACAGTCCGACAGAAGAGATAAAAGGCTATAAAAATAAAAAATAAAAAAAATAAAAAATAAAAATAAATCCAAAATAAATAAAAGAATAATAAAAAAATAATGTTGACAAATTCGTATCATTCATATTGCATCATGTCATAAGTGGAAAAACCAAGAAAAAAATAAATGCATAAGGAGAGTCTGCATACGCATCATTTCAATAAATCCATAAAAAGTGGGTCTTAGAAGCGTTTTTTGGGAAAATTACCCGACCAAATCCCCTTTGAGGATTTGGAACCTTGTTCTTCACCCTTTTATCTTCGTTTTGATATATTGTGCGTCTAAATCGGACATACCAGTCAAAAGTTATGCCACTTTGAACATCTGCTGCCATTTTGTACTGGTGCATGCATAGATACATTCACTCTAGGGGGCATTAGATATCCCTAAGACAAAGGCGAAAGAGGCCCAAGTGCGCTTGTAATCGAGATAAGTGTGTTAAGGCATATGGTGACCTTTATGAGGAAAGAACCATTCTGCCGAAGTGGGTATGACACTCCGCAAAGCATAAACTTTAAGGATGATGTCAAAGCCATTGTCTTAAGGCATATCTATCATTCATTTTTAATAAAAACCCTAATTCATGTGCATTCTAGAAAGCGGCTGGTATTCTTCATGTCCTCATCTGCATACAAAAAAAACACAAAATCTCAAACACTATCATACATCATGTTAGAAAATAAAACATGATAATGTTTAGGAAAAAACAAACACTTGCATACATGCATCCACCAAACTTCATCCTCATAACATGCAATCGAAGAAGTGGACATTCCTCAATACCATGAAAAGAGGATTAGGGCATTCGCATGCCATGCATGGGAAGTCAAAAAGAAAATAAATAGAAATGCCTATGGGTTCATTTAGGCTTCCCCACTTTTAAAAAAAAATGTACTTCGAAACATTGCATTGAGGAATGTACACTGTCTGGATGAAATAAATAAAATTGTTTGTTTTCATCATCTCTTCAAGTGTCTATTGTATTCATAAATTGCATTCATAAATTGCACTCATAAATTGCATTCATTCTCACCTTAATAATAATAAGATAATAAAAAGAAAGGATTAGTCGATGTGCTTTCCACGAATCGAAGTAAGATGAAGAGCAAACCTTTTGTCGTACGGTTGATCCGCCTAAGAAGGATAATAAGCCTCAACTGTTGGTCATCTGAGTAAATAAGGAAAAGGGACAAGGATGCCGTTACATTTGTTCACCCCATACATCAAATAAGGCTGCACCATGGAGATATGTAAAAACACTGCCCATTAACAAGGATATCTCCAGCATAGCTGGCATTGGGGGCAAAATTAGAAATAGAAGAATCTATTCCCCCAAGGAGCTGTAAGATGACGCTCCTACAAATAAAGAAAAAATAAAAAGATCGAAGAGAAACATAATCCAAAGAGGAAATTGAATAGAATTTGGATTCACGACGCTGAGGCAATTCTTTCAACGCTCCGCCAAAAAGACAAACTCACGGTAGACGATAAGCTGGTCACGGTTCAAGCTAAAAACGACATTCGGATCAGTAAGTCATTTGCCATACCTTGAATGGATGCGGCTGAAGAGAACCTTTGAAATATCTTTTTCCAACATGAAAAGACTTCCCCAACAGTATGAAGGTGACCCACATGATGAGAAAATATGGATATCGCCCAAACCAAGGGCTCATTAGAAACTCTCAAGGAATAAGGGAGCCACCAGATTTTAAAGACAATCCTTTGAAGCTTTACCCTACAAAGGATCAAGCTGCACGGATAAAAAGGAAGTCTCCCCTCCGCACCTTGAATCAGATTTTCCCATATAGAGGGGTTCAAGCGTCAAAAGCGACTTTAGTCATTAGGTGTTCTCCTTCAGATTCTTAGGGTTTGTAGATCTAATGGCCATTAGAGATTACTCCTCGGGGCTAGCCCGACCCCCGAGCATTGTAGGGCACACATTTCCCTATTAATTACAAAGAATGTCATTCTTACTATATGCTCCTCTTCTTGCTATTCATGTCTAAACCTCATTAATAACCATGTTTAAGCAAACATTTTCAAAATGCGTCAAAGTAATCAAACTGCGCCATTGACCAAAATAAAAGTCAAATCCATCACTACTGATTGACTAGAAACACAAAATAAGGTTCTACCTCATCATAGAGTCGTGTTTCGCCAATGTTGTGTAAAGAAAAAACAAAAAACAAAAATCAAAAGAAGCCCATAGAATCTCATAGAAGCTGAAAGCCAAAAAGAAAGGGCAAGATACCTGGTAGGAAACCCACCAAAGGGGGCTACGCAAAAGTTAGGGTAAACCCGCTGGTAAACCCGCTAGGAAACCCGAACAACCATAAAGGGTAGCCTAGGCAAAAATTAGGGTCACAAAAAAAAAGTCCGCTAGGTTTCCCAAAACAACAAAAAAAGAAACCTAGACAAAAGTTAGGACACAACAAAACACAACATCCTAACCTGAAAACCCAAAGGGCGGACTAGGAAAGTCAATCAGTCATAGCAAGCGCCATAGAATAAGACGACACTCCATAAACAAAACATTTGTTTAAACTAGCCTAAACACTCTAACCAACCTTGGCTAGCCGTGCTTACCAAAAACCATTTTTTTGTCAAAATAAAACAATTCTAAAACACAAGCCTTTGAATTAAATATCCTCTTCCTTCTCTTCTCTTGACCCTTACCACTACGGCATTCTAGTAAGTAGTAGGGAAATGTGGAGATAGTAATCAATAGGAGGATTGACATCCCCAAGGAAAGGGAGGGGCGCACTGCAATGGCAAGTCACTCTACAATCATTCTTCGGTCATGAAAAAATCAAGATGGCAAAATTAGTACAGCCTATCATGACGACAAAGCACATAACATCAGAAGCTCATCAGAAGTAAAAGCACATTGGTTAATCCTTTTGAAAAATTAATTGAAATAGTATTATAGGATGCATATCGCAAACATTGCATGCATATGATAAGCTCCTATCTCTCGAAAAAAAGAAGAGAAAGAAAAAATGACAATAAAAAGAATAATGTCTGCTAGCAGATTCTTAGGCAAAAGATAGGGTAGCCCGCTAGATCGAAAACCCGCAAAGGGCGGTCTAGGCAAAAGTTAGGGCATTCATAAAAATGGAAAAAGCCCGCTAAGATATCCTAGGCAAGAATTAAGGCAGCTCGCTAGACCGAAAACCTCAAAAGGGCGGTCTAGGCAAAAGATAGGGCTAAACCAAAAAATGAATAAAAGAGAGGGGCCCTTCATCATAATCATAAGAATTCCAGCAGGAGAATGCCAGTCACTTTTCTAGATGCATCAATCAAAAAGAATAGATTGCATTTAGGGCATCCACACACAAGTAGTCGCACAAAACGACTTTGTCAATGTCAAAAATGAAAGAAATATAAATTACTTCAGACAAATAACAAAAAATGAAAAGCATTCATGCATATAAGGAGACTAGCTCCATGTTTGAAAACAGGATCACTGAGACTAAGTCTCCAAATAATGCCCTCAAGAAAACGAAGCAAGTCGTCAATCAAGCGACTCAGCAGAATAAGAGCTTCTGAAAATCAAGAGCTCCAGCTACCATCCTTCTACCCAGAAAAGAAGGCACAAGAAAGTAATAAACATCGCTCTCCCTCAAGAAAGAGGAGCGAGTTGTCATAAAAAGCTTCCAGAAGCCAAAGCTCCAATCATCACCCAATAAAAGAGGGCACAATCATCAAGACATCATAAAAGAAAAGCCGACAGAAGGGCCTAGTCATCCCCAAGAGGATCCCTTCCTACTCCGAAGGCAAAACAAAAACACTCCTCACGGCTCAGCATTACCACTACATGAGTCATCGAGCACACTCACCCAAAGTCTCCTCCACACTCCCCAATGGAGAATAAAGGCTTCAAGAGCCCATCATCATCAATAGTCAAAAGAGTCCAATCTCCATACCAACAAGGGCTCAACAAAAAAGGGGGAAAAAGAAGAAAACTCTTGCATCCCCGTGAGGATGTCCAAAAGAAAAGGCAACAACAGAAGCGAGCCGAATAAAAATCCTTAAGTGGATCTCCAAAAAATTCTACGAAAAGGAATCAGAAATTCCCATCCCCCAGTGGAATAAGAGCTTCACAAGTATAGCCCGCATCAACATCAATCAAGGAGCCAAGACTTCATTCCTAAAAAAGAAAAATCAGATCCCCAGGAAGTCAACTAATTCCCTGGTGGATCACTAAAGAAATAAAACGTCATCCCTAGTGGACCTCCCAAAAAGAAGGGAAAAAACCTGCGTGTATAAAAGAAACTAAAAAGTAAAAAGGCGCACGCATTATAAAAAAGCCAGATTTCAAAATCGCGATAAAGAAGAAATAAATCACGAAAAAAGGCGAAATCAAATAAAAATCCTTACTCCCTAAGTGGATCACCTCAAAAAAAGGAAAAATCAACCAAAAAAGAAGGAATCGGAAATTCCATTCCTCCAACAAAAACAAGAGTATTGGCAAAGCCATCTCATACCAACAACATCCAACAAGGAGTCAAAACCCCATTCCCTCAGGAGGGGGGGAAAGTCAAAATTAGATCCCCGGGTAGGCAACCAATTCCCCGGTGGATCAATCAAAAAGAAAGATCATCCCCAGTGAGCCTACTGCAAAGGCAAAACTTCATATTCATCCTCAGAATGTCATTTGCCTATGCATAGGCAAGACCTGGCAAGCAAGAGCCAGCATCCGCATAAGGGAATATCAGCCTAGTCAGAGGCAAAACAAATGAAACCAAAAGTCTTCACTTCCGATGAAGCATCTGCCTACTCAGAGGCATTACCAGAAATTCAATGGATATCCGCCTACTCAAGAGGCGTCACCAAGATCAACAAATCCCTAGAGGATTCCTACCTACATAAGAGGCACTCATCAAAAATCCCCGACAACCAGCAAAGTCGGATGACCACTATCAAAAGGATCAAAACAAAGAATCCCCAGCAACCAACAAAGCTGGATGAAACACCGACAAAATCCCCGGCACGATCCGGATGACCACTCAGGTCTAAGCACATTCACCAACACAGAAATCACTCCCCAAGGAGCCGGCGCATGAGCTACAGTAGTAAGCCACCACCATAGCCAAAGGATCAGCTACCGCAAAAAGGGGCATCCAGAGGCACCAAACCAGACGAGGGTTCGTACTCGTCAACCAAGGGGTCAGCTACCGCGTCAAAGGAGCATCCCGAGGTTTCACACCGGCGCATGAGCTAGAGCAGTAAGCCGCCACCACGGCCAAAGGATCAGCTACCGCAAGATGGAGCATCCGGAGGCTTAACACCAGATGGGGGTGTGTACTCATCAAGCCTTACAAAAGGGGGCTTACCGGGCGAGGGTTCATACTCATCAAACCAGATGGGGGTTCGTACTCATCAGTCGAAGGGATCAGCTATCGCCAGAAGAAGCATCCTGGAAGCGCACAACATTTCCCTAGAAGATCATCCAAAGACGGAGCATCTGACGGGCAACCGGGCAAGAGGGTCAACTCCTTTACCCTCCAGTCGATCACCTGGGCACAAAAGGCTGGAAATCGACTAGTCGGGTAAAGGGGGGGCAGCTGTAGACCCCAAATCTTGCCCGGCCTCCAAATAAAGAGAAGAAGACCTCCTATTCGAAGATGGACGAAGCCTAACAAGCCACTAGGAGAGACTATTAGGCCCCATACTAAGATAGGAAGTATTTTCTGTACAAAAACAAGGTTTCTCACCTTTTGGGGACGAGACTGCCATCTCGAAATCGAGACTGCCGTCTCGCCTCATGCAAATGGCGAGACCGCCGTCTTGCCAAACGAGATGGCGATCTCGCCACCTGCGAATGGTGAGACGGCGGTCTCGCTTTCCCAGACGGCGGTCTCGCCACCTGCAAAGGACGAGACGGTGGTCTCGTTTGGCGAGACGGCGGTCTCGACCCTGTCAGACGAGAACGGCGGTCTCGCCACTGCCAGGCGCAAAAACCTATAAATAGGGGCCTCCCCCCCCTCATTTCCACACAATTTCTCCTCCTTCTCTCTAGAATTTTTCTCTCTAGAACCCCTCCGAAGCATTTCCGGAGTTTCTGAGCATTTCTGAGAGTGTTTTTGAGCGTTTCAAGAGAGTTTTTTAGGGCTGTGTAGAGTGAAGGGTTGTCACAAAGCACCCTCTTTTGAAGAATTAATAGAAAAGCCTTCTACGAAGGTTTTCTCTTCCTCTTTGTCTATTTACCGCTTTACATAAATTGTGCAAATAGCTATTAGGGCCATGTAGTCATAAATTTAAATTCCGCATAATAAAAGGGTAAAAGTGTTATTTTCACCGGTTTAAATATTTTTAGGTAGTCGGCCTATCATAGGGAACCCGAAAGGGGCGTCGTGAAGGAACTAATACTTCCTTTACACGTAACTAACTCCCTTACCCAACTCTGGTTCTAACGACCAAAGTTAGTTTTCGAAAACCAACGCCTTTTAAAACCTTTTCCGATGTTTTTGGTAAAAACATCGGTGGCGACTCCACAGAACCCTTCAAAAATTTGTCCTTGGGTTAGCCCAGTTATCGGACAACCCAAGGACGACCTTTCGAAAACCTCACCCCTAGGTTAGCCCGGTTATCGGACAACCTAAAGGCGTTGTAACCACCAATAAAAAAATGCGAAAATCAAGAGGGTCGAAACCATCGCGTCGCTCCGACTGCCTCTCTTTTTTACGGAGGCGACAGTGAAGGTGAGGTGATTGCTTGCCGTGATGTGACCAACGATCCTCTCAACCTTTTCTTGGGATATAGTATGAGGCACGTGCGCTCCGCTCAAGACCTTCAGCAGGGCATTTCTGTGCGGTTCCGAGCTCATTATCAGAGATAACAATGTTATCTTTGCGGGTGTGCGATTGAGCTGGTTTATAATGGAATACTCACTTTGCCTTATAAACTGGAGTAATTCCTCTGTCTCCTCCTTGGATTCCTTATTTTCTTTTTCTTCTTCAGTCTTTTTATTTTTTCCTTTATTTTTGGGGACGTCTTCTTGTGAGTCCTTGGGGGAGTAGACTCTTCCACTTCTAGTCATGCCCCCAATGCCGGCTATATTTGTTATTTCTTCTTTTATTGGTGAAGATTCCCCGTATCTCCACGGTACAACTTTAATTGTATCATAGGGGAAAGGACGTGGCATAAATAGTCGCACTGGTGTCCTTGCCCCCTCTTCTTTATTCTTGAGGACCAACGGTCGAGGTTTATTTTCCTTTTGTGACGAGTCGACCGTTGGGGTAAGCTTTATTAGGAGTGGCTTTCTCTCCATTCTTCTGATTTGGAAGACATGTTAGTTAATCCTTCCTTTTTATTATCTTTATTTATTAAGAATGAAGGAGGGGAAATTAAATATGTAAATGAATGTTTATGCATGCAAGTAGACAGTCGTTGAATAAAGAAGAAGATTTCATTCATTCAATAGAAGGTGTACATTCCCCTATTCCATACTACGAAGCAACTTTTGGCAAAAACGGAAAACCTTAAAGAAACCTATAGGCGGGTCTTGATCTCTCTGTAGTTCTCTTTCGGCTTCCCGGACGTGACGAGCAAGTGCTTCGCTTTGTTTTCGGACCGCCTGGCTCATATCTTCACTATACTTCTGAGCCTCTTTGATCTTCGCCTCTTGATGAACGACCAAGGCTTGTAGTTCATCGAGCTTCGCAACGGCTCGGTCTTTCTCTTGCAGTACCTGGCCGTACTGAGCTAGCCCGTCTCTTTCTTTGCGGCGTAGCTCAGCGAGACTTCTGTTGAGTCTCCGGTTGGCCTCTCGCTCTTGGCGTATGTCAAACTGAGTCTTGGTGAGCTCTTGCGACAACTCCTTAATCATTTGAGCCTGTTTTGCTGATTCGGCCTCAAGGTGTGCTGATTTGGCGGTTATTTCTTGAAGTTGGCTATCCGAACTGGTTCTGGCAGTTTTGGATGCTCGGATAGCTTGCTCATTAGAGTCAGCACACTGATCCTTGAGGCGCTCTATTTCATGATCCTTTTTCTTGCCTTGCCTTTGCAGACCATCAATTGTGAGGATAGATGCTTGCTCTCTTTCTTCGAGGGCCCTCATCTGGGCTCCCATGATTTCCATCCTCTGGGTCAAGGCATCAATTTGAGCCTGCAGCTCTTCATTATTGGCGCTCGTAATGGGTGTGGTGGATGGTTGAGCCATCCCTCTTCTTTTTCTCCACGCCTCGTAGTCACTGGTGACCGTCACCCGAGCTTTTCCTAGCTCTCTATCTCCCATGTAGACTGGTTTCTCCCATGCTTTTCTCATGGCTAGTGAGTTGGCGATTGTGCATGGGTCTCCAAAGAAACACAATCCTCTGAGTTCCCCCCGAGAGATGGTAGTTTGAGTCCTCATAAGCTGTCTCATAGCTACTCTAGGTGAATAGGCTATGCAACCCCTGAGTCCTATCAAGGGTACGTTCGGATAGTCTCCACATCTGATGAGAACTGGGCCAGGTCGGAACCAAGGGCAGACCCAGGACAAACTGTTGGTGTCCTTTCGTTCCAACTCGTCCCTCCATTCTGAAGTTAAGCGTCGTTGGAGAGGGATTTTGGAGAAGCTCCTTAAAGGATCGGGGAATATCCCCATGTGACTAGAGGCGTACAAGTGTGTGACGCTCCACACAAACAGTAATGAAGAGCAGTAGCGAAGTGTTTTTCCTTGCTTCTGGTTGCAGAATTCCACCGAGAGCAAGGTGTCGGCAAGGATTGCAGGCAGAGGACCTTTTGAGTTTACGTCCCAGGCGAAGAAGGCGTCCATGACGGCTTGATCTACTGTGTCGAGGTGGAAGGGGAACAAGATCGTTCCAAAAAATGATTAGTGCCAGGGTTTTGTTGAAGGCGACCCACTCTGCCCTTTCAGCCAGGTAGGACAAGTGGTCTTCCAACATCGAGACTTTCCAACCCTGGGTGTTCCCTTTTTCTATCAGGGTACTCTGCCGGAAAGGTAGTTGAGCGAGGGCAGCGACTGGTGCTGCAGGAGTGTATGCCTCGTGGCGGATATGGACCCCGGCTGATTTGGGTCATTTCAACATAGTCTCATACTCCTCTAAGGTGGGCACCATGTCGAACTGCGGAAATTCAAAGCATCGCAAGTTGGAGTTCCAGAAATGGATTAATACCCTGAGGAACACCTGATCGACACAGATCTTCAGTAGGTCTAAAATCCGTCCATAGGATTTTTCAAAATCGGCGCGGACCTCTAGTGGCATTGTCGCGCTAAGCCGTTCTAACTTCTCAGTATGGTAATGGGGAATATCCACCTTCTTTAGCTGTCTACTGGTCCCCTCCATTTTCTAAAACCAAAATGCATGTTTTATGAAAATGATGCTTATTTGAATGAATGTGAGTGTTTATTTTCCTATTTATCATGTTTTTCTACATGATGTATGGTAATTGCGTATTTTTTTGAAGAATAAACTATCTATATGAATGTTTTATGAGTGTAACATTTTCGGAGCAGGTCCTATTTATGGTTTTGGAAACGGATTTTTATTTTGATTTTTATTGCTTTTTATTTTATAGCCTTTTATCTCTTCTGTCGGAACTGTGTGGCTACTTAGCTTGCAAAGAACCTGAAACCAGGCTAACTAAAAGGCAGACTGTCCGAGATAAAATGTGGCTTTATGCGAAAGAATATTTAGCGTCCCTTATCTCTTCTGTCGGAACTGCGTGACTACTTAGCTTACAAAGAACCTGAAACTAGGCTAGCTAAAAGGCCCTAACTGTCCGAGATATTTGTATGCAACAGACAAATGCAACAAACATATGCACACACAATTCGATCATCCACGAACAGGCGAGAATTCGTTTTTATCACGAGGTAGGGTTTTCCTGCAGAAAAGTGCATTGGCGAGGGTAGGTTCTAACTGTTCTCACCAGGCTAAGGCCCCCAAGGTGCCCCCATTATAGGGTCCCCACTCTCCAGCCTTCCGACCATGCTTAGCACTAAGGCCATAGTCAGTCTTGTTGCCAAAAGAGGAAGGTTATCACCTTGAGTGGTGGTTTCCGATCACACCGGTGGGCACAAGGCCATCACTACAGCGAACCGTACCTGCCACCCACTCCCTATGGATTTCTCACTTGCCCCTGGGTATAGAGGGAACTGTTGTGTGCAAGGGTTTGTGTACAGTTTGTATTTCAAACAATTGCGTAAGTATAAACAAACAACAGTTATTTAAAGTCAAACCGTAAAACATGTTATAATACAAGGTAAGGGAAAAAGCATTATTTTCTTGGTTTATTTATTTTTTAAGCCGGCCCATCACTAAATGGGATCAACTCTCGAGGCTTCCCCAGTGAAGTCGCCATCTGTCGCCGCCCTCAAAAGAGGCGGTCAGAGCGACGCGATGGTTTCGACCCTCTTGATTTTCGCGTTTTGGTGGTTACAACGCCTTTAGGTTGTCCGATAACCGGGCTGAACCTAGGGGCAAGGTTTTCAAAAAGGCGCTCTTGGATTGTCCGATAACCGGGCTAATCCAAAAGCTAGTTTTGAAGGGTTCTGTGGAGTCGCCACCGATGTTTTTACCGGAAACATCGGAAAAGGAGTTAAAAGGCATTAGTTTTTGAAAAACCAACTTTGGTCATTAGAACCAGAGTTGGGTAAGGGAGTTAGTTACGTGTAAAGGAAGTGTTAGTTCCTTTACGACGCCCCTTTCGGGTTCCCTATGACAGGCCAGCTATTTAAAAATATTTAAACCGATGAAAATTACGCTTTTACCCTTTTATTTTGTGGAATTTAAAATTACGACTACATGGCCCTAGTATCTATTGCATAATTTAAAATTAAAGCGATAAAAGTAGAGAGGGAGAATATAAACTTCCGAAGCACGCTTTTATATTAATTCTTTAAAAAAAAGGGTGATTTGTGGCAACCCCTCACTCTATACAGCATCAGAAACTTCTCGAAACGCCGAAAAACACTCACAGAAACACTTAGAAGCTTCGGAAATGCGTCGGAGGGATTCTAGAGAGAGAAACTTAGGTGATTTCTAGAGAGAGAAACTTAGGTGATTTCTAGAGAGAGAAACTTAGGTGATTTCTAGAGAGAAGGAGGAGAAACTGTGTGGAAATGAGGGAATGACGCCCCTATTTATAGTTTTTCGCGCCTGACAGGTCGAGACCGCCGTCTCGTCTGACAGGGTCGAGACCGCTGTCTCGTCAACCGGGACCGCCGTCTCGCCCTGCCAAAGTGGCGAGACTGCCGTCTCGCCCTTCACAGGTGGCGAGACCGCCGTCTCGCCAAACAAGACGGCAGTCTCGCCATTTGCATGAGGCGAGACGGCGGTCTCGATTTCGAGACGGCAGTCTCGTCCCAAGAGGGCGAGAAACCTTATTTTTGTGCCAAAAATCCCTCCTATCCTAGTATGGGGCCTAATAGTCTCTCCTAGTGGCTTGTTAGGCTTCGTCCATCTTCGAATAGGAGGTCTTCTAGTCTTTATTTGGAGGCGGGGCAAGATTTGGGGTCTACAATTATTAATAAAAAATTTATTTCATGCATATTTTCCTATCCCTTTCAAAAAGTCGGCGTAACAAAAGAAGCTCAAAGTAAAAAGACTTACGCTCAAAAAAGCCAAAATCCAAAATCGCGAGAAAAAAAGAGACAAAACCGCAAAAAAAAGGTAGGATTAAAAAATCACCTTGACCAACAATTTTTCGACAACTAAACAGAAGTCGAACAAAAAACAAAGACTACCCGACCAACCAGCAAGAGTCGGGTGATCACCATCAAAAGATAAAAAACAAAGAATCCCCAGTAACCAACCAGGCTGGATGAACACCACCAAATCCCCGACACAGACCGGACGACCAAATCTCAGAAAAGACGAAGACGAGAGAACACATCTCAACATCGGCGCATGAGCTAGAGCAGTAAGACACCACGACAGCTAAAGGATCAACTACTGCAAGAAGGAACATACGGAGGCATAACACCAGATGGGGGTGTATACTCATCAAGCCTTACAAAAGGGGGCTTACCAGGAGAGGGTTCATACTCGTCAAACCAGATGAGGGTTCATACTCATCAGCCGAAAGGATCAGCTACCGCCAGAAGGAGCATCCTGGAAGCACACTTTTTCCCAGAAGATCAACCACCACAAAGACGGAACATCTGCAGGGCAACCGGGAAAGAGGGTAAACTCCTTTACCCTCCAGTCGACCTTCTAGGCACAACAGGCCAGCAGTCGACTAGTCGGGTAAAGGGGGGGCAGCTGTAGACCCCAAATCTTGCCCGGCCTCATAATAAAGACCAGAAGACCTCATTTTTGAAGATGGATGAAGCCTAAGAAGCCATTAGGAGAGACTATTAGGCCCCATATTAGAATAGGATGGATTTTCTGCATGTAAATAAGGATTTTCACCTTTTAGAGTCGAAACCGCCGTCTCGCCTTGCGAAAGTGGCGAGACCGCCGTCTCGACGGCCATCCTGAATGGCGAGACGGTCGTCTCGACCTTGTCAGACGAGACGGTCGTCTCAACCTGACAGGCACGAATCCCTATAAATATCCATGCCATTCCCCTCATTTCACACAGTTTTTCCATTCTCTCTCTTGTCACTTCATAAAATTCTCTTCTTAGAACTCCTCCGAAGCATTTCTGGAGTTTTTTGAGAGTTTCTAAGAGTTTTTATAGCGTTTTTGAGAGTTTTCCGGTGCTGTAGAGAGTGAAGGGTTGCCAAAAAGCACCCTAATTTTCAAGAAGTTAATAGAAAACTTGCCTCAGAGGTTTCTACATTCTCTCTCTCTCTTTACTGCTTCACCTTTAAATTACGCAGTAGATATTAGGGTCATGTAGTCGTAACTTTAAATTCTGCAAATAAAGGGTAAAAGCGTATTTTCACCGGTTTATTTATTCCAGTAGCTAGCCTATCATAGGGAACCCGAAAGGGGCGTCGTAAGGGAACTAACACTTCCCTTACACGTAACTAACTACCTTACCCAACTCTGGTTCTAATGACCAAAGTTGGTTTTTCGGAAACCAATGCCTTTTCACTCCTTTTTCGATGTTTCCGGTAAAAAACATCGGTGGCAACTCTTGGGTTAGCCCGATTATCAGACAATCCAAGAGCGCCTTTTTGAAAACCTCGCCCCTAGGTTCAGCCCGGTTATCGGACAACCTAAAGGCGTTGTAACCACACCAATAAAAACGCAAAAATTGGAAAGTCGAAACCATCGCGTCGCTCCGATCGCCTCGTTTTGACGGCGGCGACAGCACAACATTGGCGAAACACAACTTTATTATGATGAGGTGAAACCTTATTTTGTGTTTCTAGTCAATCAGTGATGATGGATTTGACTTTTATTTTGGTCCATGGTGCAATTTGATTGCTTTGACGCGTTTTGAAAACGTTTTCTTAAACATGGTTATTAATCAGGTTTATATATGAACAACAAGAAGAGAAGTAGATAGTAAGAATGACATTCTTTGTAATTAATAGGGAAATATGTGCCCTACAATGCTCGGGGGTCGGGCTAGCCCCGAGGAGTAATCTCTAATAGTCATTGGATTCACATCCCTTAAATTTGGAAGAAGAACACCTAATGACTAAAGTCATTCTCGACGCTTGGACCCCTTCGTTTGGGAAAATCTGATTCAAGGTGTGGAGGGGAGACTTCCCTTTTCTCCATGCAGCTTGATCCTTTGTAGGGTCATTCTTCAAAGGATTGTCTTTAAAATCTGGTGGCTCCCTTATTCCTTGAGAGTTTCTAATGAGCCCTTGGTTTGGGCGATATCCATATTTTCTCATCATGTGGGTCACCTTCATATTGTTGGGGAAGTCTTTTCATATTGGCAAAAGGATATTTCAAAGGTCCTTTTCAGCCGCATCCATTCAATGTAGGGCAAACGGCTTGCTGATTTGAATGTCGTCTTTAGCTCGAACCATGACCAGTTTGTCGCCTACCATGAGTTTGTCTTTTTGGCGGAGCGTTGAAAGAACTGCCTTAGCATCGTGAATCCAAAGTCTACTCAATTTACTCTTTGGATTATGTTTTTCTTCGATCTTTTTATTTCTTCCTTTATTGTTAGGAGTTGCATCTTATAGCTCTTTAGGGGAATAAATTCTTCTGTTTCTTGTTGTGTCCCCAATCCTAGCTATGCTGGAGATATCTTCATTGATGGACGATGTTTCTGTGTATCTCCATGGTACAACTTTATTTGACGTATAGGACGAGGCGTGAACAAATGCAATGACGTCCTTGTCCCCTCTCCTTTATTTACTCGGATGACCAACGATTGAGGCTTATTATCCTCCTTAAGCGGATCAACCATTGGAGAGAACTTGACGACGAAAAATTTGTTCTTCATCTTATTCTGATTAATGGAAAGCACATCAATTAATCCTTTCTTTTTATTATCTTATTATTATTAAAGTGAGGATGAATGTATGAATGTATGCAAATTATGAATTCAATAGACAGTCAAGGAGATGACGAAAAGGACAATCTCTGTTTATTTTATTTACAAAGTGTACATTCCTCAATGCGATGCTTCAAAGTACATTTTTAAAAGCGGAAAGGCTATAGGAACCCATAGGCGGGTTAAAATTTCTATGTATTTTTCTTTTTAACTTCCTGTGCATGGCATGCAAATGCTCTATCCTCTCTACACAGTATTGAGGAATGTCCACTTTCTTTAACAACCTATTACTAGATGCATGTTAAGAGGATGAAGTTTGGTGGATGCACGTATGTAAGTGTTTGTTTTTTCCTAAACATTATCATGTTTTATTTTCTAACATGATGTATGATAGTGTTTGAGATTTTGTGTTTTTTTGTATGCGGATGAGGGCATGAAGAATACCAGTCGCCTTCTAGAATACAAAAGTAATTTAAGAACGTTTATTTTTATTTTGAAATGAAATGAATGATTAGTGTAGGATAGATATGCCTTAAGACAATGGTTTTGGTATCCTCTTAAAGCTAACGCTTCACGTAGCACCATACCCACTTTGGTATAATGGTTTCTTCCTCATAAAGGTCACCATATACCTTAACACACTTGTCTCTTCCTTATGGAAGATTACAAGCGCACTTGGGCCTCTTTCGCCTTTGTCTTAGGGATATCTAATGCCCCCTAGAATGAATGTATTTATGCATGTGCTAGTACAAAAAGGACTTTTTTTGATAAAAAAGGCAGCAGATGTTCAAAGTAAGATAACTTTTGACTGAGACGTCGGATTTAGACGCACAACATATCAAAACGAAGAGGAAAGAGTGAAGAACATGAGGCAAATACCCATAAGGGATTTGGCCCAAAATTTTTCCCAAAAACTGCTCCTAAGACCCATTTTTTGAGAGATTTATTAAGATGATGCGTATACATACTTTCCTTATGCATTTATTTTCTCTCTTGGTTTTTCCACTTATGAGATGATGCAATGTGAATGATACGACTTTGTCAAAATATTTTTATTTAAATTCATTATTTTGTTTTTTTTTATTCGAATTATTTGATTTATTTGTTTTATAACCTTTTATCTCTTCTATCGGACTGCGTGACTACTTAGCTTACAAAGAACCTGAAACCAGGCTAGCTAAAAGGAAAACTATCCGAGATAAAAATGGTTTATTGTAAAATAATGGTTTTAGCGTCCCTTATCTCTTTTGTCGGACTACGTGACTACTTAGCTTATAAAGAACCTAAAATCAGGCTAGCTAAAAGGCAGACTGTCCGAGATAAGGGTGTTTATTGTAAAAAGATTTCTTGAGATTTTTTCTATTTTTGTGTAGTATGTTTATGCTATGCAACAATCAAATGCAACAAACAAATTCACACATAATTCACTCATCTGTGAACAAGCAGGACAACGTTTTTAATCACGAGGTAGGGGTATCCTGCAGAAGAGTGCATGTTCAGGGTAGTTCTAAATTTCCTCACCAAGGCCAGGCCCCCAAGGTGCCCCCATTATAGGGTCCCCACTCTCCAGCCTTCCGACCATGCATGGCACTAAGGCCTTAGTCAGTCTTTGTGCCAAAAGAGGAAGGTTATCACCTTGAGTGGTGGTTTCCGACCATACCGGTGGGCTCATGGCCCTCACTACGAAAAATTGTACCTACCACCCACTCCATATGGATATCCCACTTGCCCCCGGGTATAGGAGGAACTGTTGTGTGCAAGGGTTTGTGTACAGTTTGTATTTCAAACAATTGCATAAAATAAACAAACAACAGTTATAAAAGCCAAGGAAATAAAACATGTTATAAAACAAGGCAGGGTAAAAGCGAAATTTTTAAGTCCTTTATTTATCAAACTGGTCCATCACTAAATGGGATCAACTCTCTAGCTTCCCCAGCAGAGTCGTCATTTGTCGTCGCCGTCAAAAGAGGCGGTCGTAGTGACGCGATGGTTTCGTTCGACTCGCGTTTTTAAAAGTGATGTTACAACGCCTTTAGGTTGTTCGATAACTGGGCTGGACCTAAAGGCGAGATTTTTCGGAAAAGGGTTATGGAGTCGCCACCAATGTTTTATCCAGAAACATTGGAAAAGGAAGAAAAAGAAGGCATTGGTTTAGAAAAACCAAGTTTGGCAATTATAACCAGAGTTGGGTAAGGGAGTTAGTTACGTGTAGGGAAGGTATTAGCTTCCCTACGACGCCCCTTTCGGGTTCCCTATGATGGACCGTTTATTTTATAGATAAAGAACTCTAAAACTACGCTTTTACTCTTATTTATTCATTTGCGAAATTTAAATTGTTGACTACATGGTCCTAACAGCTAATGCACAGATAGATGTAATAAGAAAGTGGTAAAAGAAGATAGGAAATGTAGGAACCTTCGAAGCAAGCATTGTATTAATGTTCTTGGGAAAGAAAGGTGTTTTTTGGCAACCTCCACGCTCTACAGTGATGATCGCTCTTTCTCGCAATACTACAGGACACTTACTAAGAACACTAAGAAACTCCGGAAATGCTTCGGAGGGGTCCTAGGAGAGTAATTTGAAAGAAATGCAGAAGGGAAAGTTTCTCTGTGTTGTGAAAAGGATGAGGTCACCCCCCCTTTTATAGAAATTCGCGCCTGTCAGGTCGAAAACCACAGTCTCACTAAACGGGACGGTGGTCTCGCCCTTAGCAAATGGCGAGAAGGTCGTCTCACCAAACGAGATGGCGGTCTCGCCATTGGCGATTGGCGAGACGGCGGTCTCGCCATTGGCAAGTGGCGAGACGGCGGTCTCGCCCTTAACCGATGGCGAGACAACGGTCTCACCAAACTAGACGACGGTCTCGGCCCTTTAGGCGAAATTTCTTATTTTTCTCGTATAAAAAACCTTCCTATTCTAAAATGGGGCCTATTGATCTATCATAGGGACCTTTTAGGCCTTGCCCATCTTTGAATGGAAGTCTTCGGCTCTTTATTTTGAGGTCGGGCAAGATTTGGGGTCTACAATAAGAAATTACCCTTTCCTGTTAGCACCTCTAAAAGTTCTCATTTCTTTGAACTGTTGCATGCTGACATTTGGGGACCTTTACACACAATGTCCATTGATGGTCGTAAATATTTCTTAACTCCTGTTGATGACTTCAGTAGATTCACATGGGTCCATCATTTAAAATCAAAAGTTGAGGTCAAAACTATTCTTCCTACATTCATTAATCTCACTGAAAATGAATTTGGTATAAAACTTAAAAGACTAAGGTATGACAATGGAAAGTAATTTTTCTTAACTGATTTCTTTTCTTCCAAAGGCATTTTTCATGAAACCTCATGCATTGAAACACCTCAACAAAATGAAATAGTTGAGCGAAAACATCAACATATTTTGAATGTAGCTCGAGCCTTACTTTTTCAATTTGATTTGTCTTCTATTTTTTGTTCATATGCTATAAAACATGTTGTGCATCTCATCAAAAGGCTCCCTACTCCTTTTCTTGAACATAAATCTCCTTATGAAACAGTTTTTGGAAAAATCCCTGACCTTAACACACTTAGAGTTTTTGGTTGTTTAGCTTTTGCTAACACTATCACTTCTAGCATAACCAAATTAGACAAAAGAGCCTCTAAGTGTATTTTTTCTAGGTTTCAAACCAGGGGTCAAAGGTTATCTCTTATAGAATCTCACTATAAAAAAATTTTTTATCTCGCAATGTGATTTTCTGAGTCACATTTTCCATATGTTTCTAATTCCTCATCTTTTTCTAATAACCACAACACTGGTACTACTGCATCTCAACAGTCATTTTATTCCTTAATTGATTTTGACATTATTTATGTTGTTCCTAATCATGTTAGTCCTGACATTGTCTCTAGTAATATTGATCATAATGTTGTTGAACCAGTTATGCAATTCAATGATGATTCTAATGATGTTGTGCAAATAGTTTATCAACCTATTAGAATTTCAACTAGACCTAGGAAACCACCTACTTACTTGTCTGATTATGATTGTCCAACTCTTTCTTCTGCTAATACTTCCTGCTCCTTATCCTTTACAATCATATTTGTCATATTCCAATTGTTCTGACTCTTACACTGCTTTTTGCATGTCTTTATCTACCACCATCAACCTTACTTCCTTTAAAGAGGCTTGTCAACATTATCATTGGTAACAGGCTATGCTTGCGGAAATCCAGGCTCTTGAGAGGAATAAAACTTGGTCATTGGTTAGATTGTCGCCAAAGAAGAAAGTTGTTGGGTGCAAATGGGTTTACAAGAATAAATTGAATGCAAATGGGTCCATAGAAAGACATAAGGCATGACTTGTTGCCAAAGGGTTTACACAAACTGAAGGCATGGATTTTTTTGAAACTTTCTCACCTATTGTGAAGTTAACAACGATCAGATTCCTTCTTTCCATTGCAGTTTCTAACAACTAGTTTTTACACTAGCTTGATGTGGATAATGCTTTTTTGCATGGTGATTTAGATGCAGAGGTTTATATGAAACCTCCCCTGGGATTGATTCTTCCTTAATCTCATTTGATTTGTAAATTGCACAAGTCTCTCTATGGACTCAGACAAGCTTCTTGGCAGTGGAATTCTAAACTCACCTCTGCCTTAATTTCCTGTGGTTTTTCTTAGAGTCTTGCTTATCACTCCCTCTTCATTCAACATTCTTCTACTTCTTTTACTGCTCTGCTTCTTTATGACGATATAGTTCTTACTGGTGATAGCATGCAGGAAATTGTTGTTGTTAAGCAGTTTTTACATCATGAATTCAGAATCAAAGATTTGGGCAACCTCAAATTTTTTCTTGGTTTTGAAGTTGCTGCTAGATCACAACAAGGTCTTATTCTGAACCAGAGAAAATATTGTTTGGACATCTTGGCTAAATTTGGTTTCACCGGTTGCAAGCCTACCAATTCCCCTTCGAATCCTACTGTTAAACTCAAGGATGATGACGATGATCTTTTTCAAGATCCTACTGCTTACAGGAGATTAATTGGTAAATTGCAGTATTTAACAAACACTCGTCTTGACATTTCCTTTGTTGTTCAACAAGTTAGTCAGTTCATGACCAAGCCAAGATACTCTCATCTAAATGTTGCGTTCAGGATCTTGAAATATCTCAAAGGATGTCCCGGCTTAGGTCTTTTCTATCCTTCTGCTAATCCTCACAGAATTCAGGCCTTTTCTGATTAAGATTGGGCTAATTGTTGTATCACTAGAAAATCCATTACTGATTATTGTATCTTCTATGGTAATTGTCTCATCTCTTGGAAATCCAAGAAGCAATTCATAATTTCTAGGAGCAAGCTGAATATAGAGCTTTAGCTTCTGTTGCTTGTGAACTACAGTGGTTAAAGTATGTTGTTGATGATTTATGTCTTTAAATTCCATTTCCATTTCCTACATTTTGTGATAATCAGTCTACCATTCAGTTGGCTAAGAATCCATTCTTTCATGAACGAACCAAACACATTAACGTGGATTGTCATCTTATTCGTGCTAAGATTCTTGATGGGATCATTGTTCTTTCTCATGTTCCTTTGAAGCATTAATTGGCAGACATGTTCACTAAGTCACTTTATCCCGAGCCTTTTAATGTTAATTTGTCCAAAATGGGCTTGCTAAACATTCATCACCCATCTTGAGGGATGGTGTGAGAAATACATTTATACGTTTCTATTAGGATTGTAAGCATTAGCTGGCAAGTTAGTTTTGCCTTGTCGCCGCCTCCCAAAAAGGGGCGGTCGGAGCGACGCGATGGTTTCGACCTTTTTTTCCAATCTCGCATTTTTTATGGGTGGTTACAACGTCTTTAGGTTGTCCGATAACCGGGCTAACCTAGAGACGAGGTTTTCAAAAAGTGTTCTTGGGTTGTCCGATAACCGGGCTAACCCAAGAACGGGTTTTGAAGGGTTCGTGGAGTCGCCACCGATGTTTTTACCGGAAACATCAAAAAAGGTGTTTTAAAAAGGCGTTGGTTTTCGAAAACCAACTTTGGTCATTAGAACCAGAGTTGGGTAAGGGAGTTAGTTACGTGTAAAGGAAGTGTTAGTTCCTTTACGACGCCCCTTTCGGGTTCCCTATGATAGGCCGGCTAGTTTGGATAAATAATTAAACTGGAAAATTGCGCTTTTACCCTTTTATTATGCGGTATTTGAAGATTATGACTACATGGCCCTAGCGTCTATTTCATAATTTTAAATGAAAGCGGTAAAATTAGAAAGAGAGAGGGTGTACCTCCAAAGCAAGCTTTTTTATATTTCTCTTTAAAGAGTGGGTGCTTTTTGGCAACCCTTCACTCTACAAACTCTCAGAAACTCCGGAAATGCCTCGGAGGGATTCTAAAGAAGATTTAGATGCTCAATTTATACCTAGGGACACTCAGAAACTCCGGAAATGCTTCGGAGGGATTCTAGAGAGAGAAAATCTAGAGAGAAGGGAGAGCTACTGTGCTTGGTCTCTTGAAATGAGGGGAGGGAGCCCCTATTTATAGGTTTTCGCGCCTGACAGTGGCGAGACCGCCGGTCTCGTCTGACAAGGTTGAGACCGCCGTCTGGAAAATCCAGACCGCCGTCTCGACCATGCAGGGGGTCGAGACCGCCGTCTGGAAAACCCAGACCGCCGTCTGGACAAGCAAGACGGTGGTCTCATCCCTGGTGTGAGGCGAGATGGCGGTCTGGTCTTCCCAGACGGCGGTCTCGTCCCTTCAGGCGCGAGAACTTTATTTTTCGGGCTAAAAAACCCTCCTATCTTAGTACGGGGGCCTAATAGTCTCTCCTAGTGGCTTGTTAGGCTTTGGCCGTCTTCAAATAGGAAGCTTTCTGGCTTTATTTGGAGGCCGGGCAAGATTTGGGGTCTACAGCTGCCCCCCCTTTACCCGACCAGTCGACTGCTGGCCTTTTGTGCCGAGGTGATCGACTGGAGGGTAAAGGAGTTGACCCTCTTGCCGGTTACCCTTCAGATACTCCGTCTTTGCGGCGGATGATCTTCTGGGGAAATGTTGTGTTGTGCGCTTCTGGGATGCTCCTTCAACGCGGTAGCTGACCCCTTCGGCTGATGAGTACGAACCCCCATCTGGTTTGACGAGTACTAACCCCCGCCCGGTAAGCCCCCTTTTGTAAGGCATGATGAGTTTACACCCCCATCTGGTGTTTGACGAGTACGAACCCCCGCCCGGTTTTGGTGCCTCTGGATGCCCCTTCTTGTAGTGGTTGATCCTTTGGCAATGGTGGCGTCTTACTGATTCTGACCATGCGCCGTTGCGAAACCTTGGGATGCTCCTTTGACGCGGTAGCTGATCCTTTGGTTGACGAGTACGAACCCTCGTCTGGTTTTGGTGCCTCTGGATGCCCCTTCTTGCAGTGGCTGATCCTTTGGTAATGGTGGCGTCTTACTGATTCTGACCATGCGCCGTTGACTGGGGAGTGATGTTGGTAGATGCTCTTGGATTTCTTGGATGGTCGTCCAGGCTGCTCCTGGGGACTTTGTTGTTTGTCCATCCAGCTTTGTTGGTTGCTGGGGATTCTTTGTTTTTTTGGTGGTAGTTATCCGACTCTTGCTGGTTGGTCGGGTTCTTCTCTTCTCTTTTTGTGTTCGACTTTTGGTAGTCGAAAATTTTTTATTGGTTGAGGTTTAATCCTGCCTTTTTCTCGCGATTTTAACTCTTTTTTTCTCGCGATTTTCAGATTTTTGGCTTTTTACTCGAGCGCATGCCTTTTCTCTTTTAAGTTTTTTTTTGTTACGCTGACTTTTTTGTAAAAGAAGGCAAAGAATGCATGGAATAAAATTTTATTCATGGAAATTTTCATTACAACAGCTTTTATTTGGGCAAGTACAGTCCCTAGGGGCTATCATCAGGGGAATCGGAGTAAGGAAACCCCTTGTACATGTGATAGCGGAAGTCTACTTGCTCTTGGACTTCATCACGGTAGTCCTCTTGGAATGTCGTCCATTCCTGCCGCAACCTCTGCTGCTCCTGGTATATCTCGTCCTGGCGAGCTTGATAGGTTGTCCGATAACCGGGCTAACCTAGGGGCGAGGTTTTCGAAAGGTCGTCCTTGGGTTGTCTGATAACTGGGCTAACCCAAGGACTAATTTTTGAAGGGTTTTGTGGAGTCACCACTGATGTTTTTACCAGAAACATCGGAAAAGGAGTTTAAAAGGCGTTGGTTTTCGAAAAACCAACTTTGGTCATTAGAACCAGAGTTGGGTAAGGGAGTTAGTTACGTGTAAAGGAAGTGTTAGTTCCTTTACGACGCCCCTTTCGGGTTCCCTATGACAGGCCAGCTATTTTGTTAATAAATAAACCGGAAAAACACGCTTTTGCCCTTTTATTTGCGGAATTAAAATATTATGACTACATGGCCCTATCTATTGCGTAATTTAAATAAAGCGGTAAAAGTGGAGAGGGAGAATGTAAACCTCCGAAGCACGCTTCTTCTATTAATTCTCTTAAAAAAGAGGGTGCTTTGTGGCAACCCTTCACTCTACAGCGCCGGAAACCTCTCAAAACGCTCAGAAATCACTCTAAAGACACTCAGAAACTCCGAAAATGCGTCGGAGGGATTCTAGAGAGAGAAATCCTAGAGAGAAGGAGGAGAGAATGTTGTGTGGTGTGTGGAAATGAGGGGAGGGAGCCCCTATTTATAGGTTTTTGCGCCTGACAGTGGCGAGACCGCCGTTCTCGTCTGACAGGGTCGAGATCGCCGTCTCGCCAAACGAGACCGCCGTCTCGCCATGCCAAAATGGCGAGAACGCCGTCTGGGAAAGCGAGACCGCCATCTCGCCAGTCGCAGGTGGCGAGACCGCCGTCTCACCATTTGCGTGAGGCGAGACAGCGGTCTCGTCCCAAAAGGGCGAGAAACTTTATTTTTGTGCCGAAAATCCTTCCTATCCTAGTATGGGGCCTAATGGTCTCTCCTAGTGGCTTGTTAGGCTTTGTCCATCTTCGAATAGGAGGTCTTCTACTCTTTATTTGCAGGCCGGGCAAGATTTGGGGTCTACAGCTGCCCCCCCCCCCTTTACCTGACTAGTCGACTGTTGGCCTGTTGTGCCAGACAGATTGACAGGAAGGTAAAGGAGTTGACCCTCTTGCCCGGTTACCCTTCGGTTGTCTCGTCTTGCGACGGTTGATCTTCTGGGGAAAATCTCAGTGTTCGTGCACTTCCGGGATACTCCTTCTGACGGTAGCCGATCCCTTCGGTGGACACGTGGTAGAACCTCAGGATACTCCTTCTAACGGTAGACGATCCTTCGGTTGATGGGTATAAACCCCCCATCAGGCTGGTAGTTGCAATCCGTTGTGTGGGACTGGATGGGTATGAACCCCCCATCAGGCTGGTAGTTGCAGTCCGTTGCGTGGGACTGGATGGGTATGAACCCCCCATCAGGGTGGTAGTGCGACTTACTGATCTGGCTCGAGCGCAGATCAGGCGCAACGCGTGCGCAGGTTGATAGGTATAAACCCCCTATCAGGCTGGTACAGTCCACTGCGTAGGACTGGTGGTAGTGGCGGCTTACTGTTCAGGTGGCCCATGCGCCGGTTAGGCACTCCTTGGGGAGTGATTTCTGTGTTGGTAGATGTACTTGGACCTCTTTGAATGGTCTTCCGGGTTGTGTCGGGGATTTTGTGGGTGCTCATCCAGCTTGCTTGTTTGCTGGGGATTCTTTGTTTTTTACCCTTGTGGTGATCATCCGACTCTTGCCGATTGGTCGGGTTATCTTTGTTTTTGTTCGACTTTTACTTGGTAGTCGAAGAAACTTTTGGTTAAGGCAAAAAGGTCAGTGAGGTTTTACCGGGGTACCTTTTTTGTTGCTTTTTATGAATGCAAGCATAAAGTTGATCTCCCTATATGAATGCTTTTTATGTGTCTACAGTATTTTTGTTCGTTTTACTTTTGACAAAGTCATTTTTTGTGCAACTACTTGTGTGTGGATGCTTCTTTATGCAATTTGTTTTATTTATGGGCATCCAAGAAGTGACTGGTACTTTCTTCTTTCTTGTTCTATTCCTTCGCACTTTTTGTTTTAACCCTATTTTTTGCCTAGGCCGCCCTTTGCGGGTTTTCGATCTAGCAGGCTGTTTTGTACTTTTTTTTTTTTTTTGGCCCTGGTTGGTGTCATTTGTCTTGTTTTTATGCTTTCTTGAATTGCTTATTTTATGCATGCTCATATTTCGTTAATACAGAGGCATTTACACAAGTAGGTAAAGAGGAACAGATGGTTTATTTTTACATGGGGATTTACAAAAGAATTTGTAAGCAAGGCTGGCCAAGGTTGGCTAAACTGTATGAGGGCGCCACAATCATGTATGTGATCTCTGTTTCCCCGTTTTTCTTGGTCCCTTCAATTGAGATGCTCGAATCCGGAGTGAAGACTATGCGAAGTCTGCTCGCTTTTTGTGAAGGTATTACCGTAGTCGCCTTTGCGGTTTTCGGCTAAGGTAATCATTGCTCTGTTTTTCTCTTCTTTTTTTTGTTTTTTTTTTTGAAACCTCTGGTTTTTGCCTAGGACGTGTCCTAGCGAGGAATGTAGACCCTATCTTTTGCCCAGGACGCTCTTTGCGAGTTTTCATCCTGACGGGTCATGAGCAATGTCTTTATGCGTAGTATTTCTTTACCGCATCTGAATTGACAGGATATCGGAGCTCTTCTCCATCCATGTTGGTGAGGATGAGGGCTCCTCCTGAGAAGGCTCGCTTGACCACAAAGGGTCCCTCGTAGTTTGCTGTCCACTTCCCCATTTTGTCTTTCTGGGCTGGAAGCAATTTCTTTATCACCAGATCCCCTTTTTGGAAAGTGCGAGGATTGACCTTCTTGTCGTAGGCTTTCTTGATCTTCTTTTGGTAAGCTTGCCCTCGACGTAT
This sequence comes from Sphenostylis stenocarpa, assembly GCA_963425845.1. Classification (NCBI taxonomy): domain Eukaryota; kingdom Viridiplantae; phylum Streptophyta; class Magnoliopsida; order Fabales; family Fabaceae; genus Sphenostylis; species Sphenostylis stenocarpa. Next base: position 45,131,884 of record OY731401.1, read on the forward strand.
GGCGTCTAGCCGTTTTTCTTCGATTAGGTTTAGCTTATCGTACCGACTTTGGACCCATTCGACTTCTGTTAATTTTGCTTCCATAACAACCCGCAGAGGGGGTATTTCGACCTCTACTGGTAGTACGGCCTCCATTCTGTACACGAGGGAAAACGGGGTAGCTCCTGTGGAGGTTCGTACCGACGTTTGGTATCTGTGTAAGGCGAAGGGAAGCATCTCATGCCAGTCTTTGTAGGTCACTACCATTTTCTGGAAAATTTTCTTGATATTCTTATTGGTTGCCTCTACTGCACCATTCATCTTTGGTCGGTACGGAGAGGAATTGTGGTGCTGGATTTTGAAGTCCTGACATAACTTCTCCATCATTTTATTGTTGAGATTGGTCCCATTATCGGTAATGAGCTTATGAGGGATGTCGTACCGACATATAATGTTTTTCTTGATGAAGGTGGTCACCACTTTCCGAGTCACATGCGCATATGACGCCGCCTCAACCCACTTGGTGAAATAGTCCATTGCTACCAAGATGAAGCGATGACCGTTAGACGCTTTCGGTTCAATGGGTCCGATGACATCCATGCCCCACATAGAAAATGGCCATGGTGTAGCCAGGTTACTGAGAGGTGCGGGCGGCACATGAATATTATCAGCATAAATTTGGCATTTGTGACACTTCTTGGCATACTGGTGACAGTCGGTTTCCATTGTGGACCAAATGTATCCTGCCCTTAGAAACTTCTTGGCCATGACATGCCCTTAGAAACGTCTTGTAGGGACTGATATTCGTTTGTTGATCCATGGGCTAGATAATCCGCTAGGGGACTTTCCTTAATAGCTTTCTGGGTGACATGAATGATATCAAATTCTAAGAGAAGGACTTGCCACCTGGCTATTCTTCCAGTTAGAATGGGCTTTTCGAAGAGGTATTTGATTGGGTCCATTTTGGAGACCAACCATGTTGTATGCCGAGCCATATATTGTCTGAGACGCTGACTGACCCACACCAATGCGCAACAAGTTTTTTCGAATGGTGTATAACGGGTTTCATAATCTAGGAATTTCTTACTGAGATAATAAATGGCTCGTTCTTTCTTCCCAATTTCATCTTGTTGGCCGAGCACACATCCCATGGACTCTTCCAGTATTGACAAATATAGGAAGAGAGGTCTCCCTTCAACGGGTGGTACCAATACTGGCGGATTGGTTAAACATGTTTTGATCTTATCGAACGCTTGTTGGCATTCTTCATTCCACACCGTTTGTTGGTTTTTGCGCAACAGATTAAAGATGGGTATACATTTATCTGTTAACTGTGCGATGAAACGGGCAATGTAATTGATCCCGCCCGTAAAACCTCTCGACCTCCTTTTCCGTGCTTGGTGGAGGCATTTCCAAAATTGCCTTGGTTTTGTCGGGTCCACTTCAATTCCCCTTTCGCTGACAATGAACCCTAGGAGTTTTCCTGATCGTACTCCGAAAGTACACTTTGCTGGGTTCAGTTTGAGTTGATGCTTTCGGAGTCGGTCAAAGAGCTTTTTGAGATAATGAATGTGGTCCATTTCATTCCTGGACTTGGCAATCATGTCATCCACATACACCTCTATTTCCTTGTGGATCATGTCATGGAATAGCGTGACCATAGCCCTTTGATAAGTAGCCCCTGCATTCTTGAGTCTGAAGGGCATTACGCGATAGCAAAAGGTGCCCCATGGTGTGATAAAGGAGGTTTTTTCTCTATCCTCAACGGCCAACTTGATTTGGTTGTATCCCGCATACCCGTCTGTTGAAAGTCCCACATCGCCTACCTCATATCATTTGGTATGGTTTAAATACATGTTAGGCTACTCCACATATTGCCAATTGGTTTTATGTTGGAACCTTAACATGGTATCAGAGCCAAAGCCTAACATCTTTCCGGTTATTGTCATGGGCCAAAAGTTGCCCTTTAGTTGGGTCAAAAGTACCCTTTGCCTGGTCCGGCGGGCTTCGTTGGAGGGGGTGTGTTGAAAGTCCCACATCGCCTACCTCATATCATTTGGTATGGTTTAAATACATGTTAGGCTACTCCACATATTGCCAATTGGTTTTATGTTGGAACCTTAACACCGTCCATGAAGGAGTAAAGCGTGTTGGTAGCGGTATGGTCTACCAGCGTGTCTATATGGGGTAGGGGAAAGTCGTCTTTTGAACTTGCTCGATTGAGGTCCCTATAATCCACACACACCCTGACCTTCCCGGTCTTTTTGATGACGGGTACTATGTTGGCCAACCATTCTGGGTATTTAGAGACTATAAGGAAATTGGCGTCCAGCTGCCTTTGCACCTCCTCCTTTATCATTAAGGACCACTCCGATTTGATTCTTCTGAGTTTTTGTTTCACAGGTTGGAACCCCTCTTTTAATGGCAATCTATGCTCCACTATACTCGTGTCGAGCCCAGGCATGTCGTGGTAAGACCAAGCAAACACATCCATATATTCCTTCAGAAGCCGTATCAATTCTTCTCTTCTGCTTCCTTTTATTTGGGTGCCGATGTTCACCTTTTTCTCATCATCCCCTTCTCCCAAATTAACGGTTTCTATCTCTTCCTGATGCGGTTGTATGATGCGTGTTTCTTTTTCCAGCATTCTTTGCATGTCCGGAGAGATGGTCTCCTGCTCACTGTCGGACTCGACCCATTCGCTTTCCGTTTTCGGGGTCCACAGAGATTCATCAATCACAGACATGATGTGTTTTAGGTTCTGTTTTAGTCATAGATTTTTATTATTCAATTTATCTTTGAAAGAATAATAAATAGAAGAGGGAAAAGAATGAATATGACAAAATGTCTCGTGTATTAACGAAAATGGAAATGTATGTACAAGCCCTTTTAATCAAAATTCCTGTGGCCACGGCGGGGACCGCAGGAGATATAGAGAAAAGCTTAAAAAAATAGACACCCTATGGCTGATCCTCCTAGTCCTCCCTTTCTACTACTCCGGCTTTGACAGAGGTTTGGCGTCGACATCGGAAGCGGAGGCGTCGAAAGTTATCCACCCGGCGTCGAGTAATTCTTGAACCCGATACTTAAGGGTCAAGCAATTTTCTACAGAGTGTCCGGGTGAACCCGAATGGTAAGTGCATTTTTCGTTTGGCTTATACCATTCGGGGTAGGGAGGTTCCAACTGCTTCTTGGGAGGAGCGCAGGTTAGGAGCTTGGCTTCCAATAGCTGAGGCAGCAACATTCCATAGGAAGTGGAGATTGGAGTGAACTTCCTCTCTTTCTTGCGGGGCTGCCTAGCCGTTTGCGGGGCAGAAGAAGGGGTGGCGAAGTTGATTGCATGCACAGATTCGTCCTTCTTTTTGCCGGCAGGCCTCTGGAATGAGACCCCAGCTTGGGAAGACTGTGCTATCTTCCCGCTCCTCAGTCCCTGCTCTACTCTTTCCCCCACAGTGACTATGTCTGAGAAAAGGTTGGAGGTACTGGCTATTGCCTTGTCGTAGTACGCTCCAGTCGGTGAATCGATGAACATAGTCACCGTCTCCTTGTCGATCAAAGGAGGCTCTATTTGGGCGACCATTTCCCTCCATCTTTGGGCGTATGCTTTGAAAGGTTCATCGTTCCTTTTGCTCGAGTCCCGAGATCCGACCTATCGGAGTCGGATCAATGTTGTATCGGTAACGACAAAGAAAAGCATCAGCCAACTATTTCCAGCTCTGGACCTGCCCTCTCTCTAGCTACATATATCAGTTGAGAGTTGTGTCCGCCAGACTCTCCTGGAAGCAGTGGATCAGGAGTTTTTCATTCTCAGCATGGGCGGCCATCTTACGACAATACATCGTAAGATGGTTCTTTGGGCAGGTCATCCCGGCGTACTTGGGGAAGTCCGGGATCTTGAATTTGGGAGGGAAATGGATGTTCTTTACTAGGCACATGTCTGCCACCTCCTTGACGTCGAAGTTGTGCCCTTCTACTGCCTTAAGCCTCTCTTCCAAGGCGGAGAGTTGTTGTTTAGATACCTCTGGGATAAGGATGTGTGTAGTTTTGGCATCCTTCCCGTCATAGAAGTATTCTTCCTCCTCCTCCTCATGGTGAGGGATGTGTTCAGCTTGGTCTTCGCCCTTACTCTGACCCTGGCGTACGACCTCCATCAATTGGGCCATTTGTTCGCAGAGGGTATTAACCTCCGCAGTGAGCTTTCGGTTTTGCTCTTCTAAATTTTCCATTGCTCTTGCCTTTTGTGCTCGAGTGCGGACGTGGAGAGGACCAGCCACTTTCTAGAATGCCCGGAAGAACTTTATTAATGCATGTTGAGTGTTTGAACTAAAATGAATATGCTTATGCATGAGGGATTCTGTTTGAATGATGCTGCATGCGTTCTCACTTTTTATTTTCTCTCTTGGTTTTTCTTTGCTCATGATATGATGTAATATGACTTGACTTTGTCAGATGTTTATTTATATTTTTGGTTTCGGTTTGTATTTTTAGTTTGGTTTTTTTATTTATTTTATAGCCTTTTATCTCTTCTGTCGGAACTGCGTGGCTACTTAGCTTACAAAGAACCTGAAACCAGGCTAGCTAAAAGGCAGACTGTCCGAGATAAAAATATGGCATTATGCGAAAGAATATTTAGCGTCCCTTATCTCTTCTGTCGGAACTGCGTGGCTACTTAGCTTACAAAGAACCTGAAATCAGGCTAGCTAAAAGGCAGACTATCCGAGATAAGGGGGTTTATTTGGAAAGATATATTTTTTTGATTTTTGTTTTGTTGTTTGGTTATGCTATGCAACAGACAAATGCAGCAAACATATGCGCACACAATTCAATCATCCGTGAACAGGCGAGGATTCGTTTTTATCACGAGGTAGGGTTTTCCTGCAGAAAAGTGCATTGGCAAGGGTTGGTTCTAACTGTTCTCACCAGGCTAAGGCCCCCAAGGTGCCTCCATTATAGGGTCCCCACTCTCCAGCCGTCCGACCATGCTTAGCACTAAGGCCATAGTCAGTCTTGTTGCCAAAAGAGGAAGGTTATCACCTTGAGTGGTGGTTTCCGATCACACTGGTGGTCTCAAGGCCCTCACTACAGCGAACCGTACCTGTCACCCACTCCCTATGGATTTCTCACTTGCCCCCGGGTATAGAGGGAACTGTAGTGTGCAAGGGTTTGTGTACAGTTTGTATTTCACACAATTGCGTAAGTATAAACAAGCAACAGTTATTAAAGTCAAACCGTAAAACATGTTATAATACAAGTTAAGGGCAAAAGCGTTATTTTCTTGGTTTATTTATTTTTAAGCCGACCCATTACTAAATGGGATCAACTCTCGAGGCTTCCCCAGTGGAGTCGCCATCAGTCGCCGCCGTCAAAAAGTGAGGTGGTCGGAGCGACGCGATGGTTTCGACCCTCTTGATTTTCGCATTTTTTATGGGTGGTTACAACGCCTTTAGGTTGTCCGATAACCGGGCTAACCTAGGGGCGAGGTTTTCGAAAGGTCGTCCTTGGGTTGTCCGATAACCGGGCTAACCCAAGGACTAATTTTTGAAGGGTTCTGTGGAGTCGCCACTGATGTTTTTACCGGAAACATCGGAAAAGGAGTTTAAAAGGCGTTGGTTTTCGAAAAACCAACTTTGGTCATTAGAACCAGAGTTGGGTAAGGGAGTTAGTTACGTGTAAAGGAAGTGTTAGTTCCTTTACGACGCCCCTTTCGGGTTCCCTATGACAGGCCAGCTATTTTGTTAATAAATAAACCGGAAAAACACGCTTTTGCCCTTTTATTTGCGGAATTAAAATATTATGACTACATGGCCCTATCTATTGCGTAATTTAAATAAAGTGGTAAAAGTGGAGAGGGAGAATGTAAACCTCCGAAGCACGCTTCTTCTATTAATTCTCTTAAAAAAGAGGGTGCTTTGTGGCAACCCTTCACTCTACAGCGCCGGAAACCTCTCAAAACGCTCAGAAATCACTCTAAAGACACTCATAAACTCCGAAAATGCGTCGGAGGGATTCTAGAGAGAGAAATCCTAGAGAGAAGGAGGAGAGAATGTTGTGTGGTGTGTGGAAATGAGGGGAGGGAGCCCCTATTTATAGGTTTTCGCGCCTGACAGTGGCGAGACCGCCGTTCTCGTCTGACAGGGTCGAGATCGCCGTCTCGCCAAACGAGACCGCCGTCTCGCCATGCCAAAATGGCGAGAACACCGTCTGGGAAAGTGAGACCGCCATCTCGCCATTCGCAGGTGGCGAGACCGCCGTCTCGCCATTTGCGTGAGGTGAGACGGCGGTCTCGTCCCAAAAGGGCGAGAAACTTTATTTTTGTGCCGAAAATCCTTCCTATCCTAGTATGGGGCCTAATAGTCTCTCCTAGTGGCTTGTTAGGCTTTGTCCATCTTCGAATAGGAGGTCTTCTACTCTTTATTTGCAGGCCGGGCAAGATTTGGGGTCTACATGGAGTAATATCCATCACGTCGAAGTCCACATTGAAGATAGTGGGACCTGTAGACCCCAAATCTTGTCTAACCTCTCAATAAAGACAGAAGACCTCCATTCGAAGATAGATAAGGCCTCTTTAGGTCCCTAGGCATGTTTACCAGGCTCCATGTTAGGATAGGAAGGCCTTCTGTACAAAAAATAAGAGAAATCTCGCCAAGATTCCGAGACAGTCGTCCTGTTTGGCCAGACGGCCGTCTCACCTGGCCGTCTCGCCCTGATTGGCACGGAATCCTATAAATAGTACCTTGCCCCCCCTCATTTCACACATAATTTACACAATTATCATCCCTTCTCTCATCCTAGAAGCTCTCTTAAGATTTCGGGATAACTTTGAGCACTTTCCAGAGTTCGAGAGCCTTCCGATTTCTGTTTAAAGTAGAAATCGGTTAAGGAGGTCTCCTTTTGAGACATCCGACACTCGGTAGAAGGGTAGTTTATTTTATTCTGAGAGAGGAGCGTGCTTGTAGAGTACAGGGACAACCAAAAAGCTTCCTCAAGTTTTGAAGAGTTAATACAAAAGCTCACTTCGAGGTTCCTTTTTCTTTTCTCTCTTTTATTGCTTTCTTTACCGCTTTCCTTGTATGCATTAGATATTAGGGTCATGTAGATATTTAAATTCTGCAAGTAGTTAAATAAATAGGATAAAAGTATAGTTTCTTAGTCTTTATTTTATACACTAGTCCATCATAGGGAACCTGAAAGGGGCATTGTGGGGTGCTAACACCTTTCTCACACGTAACTAACTCCCTTACCCAACTCTGGTTGTAATGGCCAAAGTTGGTTTTCTAAAAACTAATGTCTTTTTCTTCCTTTTTCGATGTTTACGCTAAAAACATCGGTGGCGACTCCATCGAACCTTTTCAAAAACCTCGCCTTTAGGTCCAGCCCGATTATCGGACAATCTAAAGGCGTTGGACATCTTCTTTAAAAAACGCGAGTCAATCAAAACCATCGCGTCGTTTCGACCGCCTCTTTTGATGGCGGCAATAGATGACGACTCCGCTGGGGAAGCTAAAGAGTTTATCCATTTAGTGATGGACTAAATTTAGAAAATAAAAACTTGAAATTATGCTTTTACCCTTCCTTGCTTTATAACATGCTTTACTATATGACTTTAATAATTGTTGTATGTTTTTACTTTATGCAATTTTTGAAATAACAAACTATACACAAACATTTTCACACAACAGTTCCCCCTATACCCGAGGGCATGTGGGATAACCTTAGGGAGTGGGTGAGAGGTACGATTTGTCGTAGTAAAGGGTCATGAGCGCCCACCGGTATGGTCGGAAACCACCACTCAAGGTGATAACTTTCCTCTTTTGACCTAAAGACATCGACACAACCTTAGTATCATGCATGTTCTAAGGGTTGGAAGAGTGGGAACCCTATAATGGGGGCACCTTGGGGGCTTGGCCTTAGTGAGGAAAATTAGAACCACCTTGAATATGCACTTTTCTGCAGGATACCCCTACGTCATGATAAAAATGTCATCACACGATCGTAAATAAGTGAATTATTTGTGCATTTGTTTGTTGCATAGAATACCCATACAATAGCAAAATAAAAACAACAAAATCTCAAAACCTTTTCATAATAAACACCCTTATCTCGAACAGTTCACATTTTAGCTAGCCTGGTTTTAGGTTCTTTGTAAGCTAAGTAGCCACGTGGACCGACAGAAGAGATAAGGGGATCTAAAACCATTCTTTCATAATAAGCCACTTTTATCTCGGATAATATGCATTTTAGCTACCCTGGTTTCAGGTTTTTTATAAGCTAAGTAGCTACGCAGACCGACAGAAGAGATAAAGGGTTATAAAAAACATATCCAATAAGCACCGTAAATAAGAGAAAATGGACCCTTTTCATGGTGTTAAGTATCGAATTCATAAACATTCATATAGGTAGTTTTCTCTTGAAAAACCAAGCAGATATATATATATATATATATATATATATATATATATAAACCCAAACACTATCATGCATCATGTAGAGAATAAAGCATGATAATGTTTATGAAAACAAAACACTTTCATGCATGCCCGCATCAACATCATATTCATAGCATGCATTTTTCTATTTTTAGATAAATGGAGGGGACCAGTAATAGACAGTTGAAGAAAGTAGATATTCCCCGGTAACGTGTGGCGAAGATAGAACGGTTGTGCGCATTGATGTCGTCCGAGGTCCGCTCCGATTTCGAAAAATCTTATGGACAGATTCTCGATATTCTAAATATATGTGTCGATCCGATCATCATCAAGGTTTTGATCCATTTCTAGAATTTCAGTCTACAATGCTTCAAATTTCCGCAATTTGATCTGGTACCTACTTTGGAGGAATATGAGATCATGCTGAGATGGCCCAAATCAGCCGGAGTCCATATTTGCCGCGAAGCATATATTCCTGCAACTAAGGTCACTGTCATTATCCAATTGCCACTTCATCAGGCTGCCCTGGTAGGGAAAGGGAATATCTAAGGATGGAAAGTTGCAATGTTAGAAGACCATCTGTCCTCTATGGCTGATAGGGCAGATTGGTTTGTCTTCAATAAAACCCTAGTGTTGATTGTGTTTGGGACCATATTATTTCCCTTTCACCTCAACATAGTAGATCAGGTCGTTATGGAAGCCTTTTTCGCCTGGGACGTACACTCAAAGAGTCCTTTTCCTGCACTTCTTACCGACACCTTGCTTTCGTTTGAATTTTGTCATCAAAAACAAGGAAGAACATTCAGATGTTGCTCTTCGTTACTATTCTTTTGGGGTATCACACACTTCTATACCTTAAGCTACATGGGGATTTTTCTCGATCCTTTGAGGAGCTTCTCAAAGATCCCCCTTCGTCGACGTCTAACCATAGAGTGGAAGGTCGAGTTGGAACGATGGAACATCGATCACCTATCTTGGTCTTGTCCTTGGTTCCGACCCGACCCTATTCTCATAAGATGCGGAGACTACCCGAGAATACCATTATTGGGTCTCAGGGGTTCATAGCCTACTCCCCAAAAGTAGCTATGAGACAACTCATGAGAACCCAAACCGGGTCATAACGGGAAGAGCTCGGAGGACTATGTTTCTTCGGAGACCCATGCAACGTTGAAAATGCACTTGCCATATGGAGAGCATGGGAGAGACCAGTCTACATGGGAGATAGAGAGCTAGGCAAAACTCGAGTGGTTGTGTCTAGTGACTACGAGGAATGGAGCAGAAGTAGAGGGATGTCACAACCATCCGCTCCACTCACTGTGTCATTAGCAAACGAAGAGCTTCAAACGCAAGTCAATGCCTTAACCAAAATGGTAGAAATCATGGGAGCCCAGTTGAGGGCCCTTGAGGAAAAAAAGCAAGAATCTACCCTCACTATCAACGATTTACAAAGGCAGTGCAAGAAGAAAGACCAAGAGATAGAGCGCATCAAGGACAAATGTGTTGATTTCAACGTGGAGGTTATCCGGGCATCCAAAGTTCCAAAACTCAACCCGGATAATCAACTCCAGGAGATGACTGCCAAATTAGCACACCTTGAGGCCGAATATGCAAAGTAGGCACAGACGACCAAGATGATGCAACAAGACCTCACGAGGACTCGGTCTGAAGCACAACGAAGGTGGAAGACCACCCAAAATCTTAACAGAAGTCTTGCTAAGCTATGCTGCAAAGAAAGAGATAAATTAGCTCAATACGGCCAAGTTCTGCAAGAAAGAGACCGATTCGTTGAGAGGCTCGACAGCTTACAAGCCTTGGTCGTCCATCAAGAGACAAAAATAAAAGAAGCTAAAAAATACAGTGAAGATATGAGCCAGGCAGTCCATCCGCAGTCTGAAGCACTTGCTCATCATGTACGGGAAGTTAAAGAGGAATTACGTAGAAATCAGAACCTGCCTGTGGGTTTCTTTAAGCTTTTCCGCTTTTGTTAGAATGTGCTTCGTAGCATGGTATAGGGGAATGTACACTTTTTTTTTATAAATAAAAATATCTTTGTTTATCTTCATAACTGTCTATTACATTCATTGCATTCATTCATATGCCCCTCCTTGATTAAAATTAATAAGATAATAAGAAGGGAAGGTTAACTAATGTGTTTCCGTAAATCAGAATAATGGAGAGGAAACCACTCGTCATCAGACTCTCCCCAACGGCTGATCCCCCTAAGGAGAACAATAAACCTCAGCTATTGGTCATCACAGTCAATAAAGAAATGGGGGCAAGGACACCATTGTGCTTATTTGTTCCTCGTCCTTTCCCCTACGAATTGAATAAAGCTATACCTTGGAAATACGAAGATGTTTCCAACATAGCCGACAGGCATGACAAGAAGCGGACGAATCTACTCCCCCAAGGAGTCATAAGAAGACGCCCCCCAAAAATAAAGGAAAGAATAAAGAGACCAAAGAGGAGAACAATAAAGAATCCAAGGATGAGACCGATGAGTTACTCCAGTTTATAAGACAAAGTGAGTACTCCATCATAGACCAACTCAATCGCACGCCTGCGAAGATAACTCTATTATCATTAATAATGAGTTCGAAACCACACCGAAATGCACTATTGAAGGTCTTGCACGAAGCCTACATGCCGCATACCATATCCCAAGATAAGTTTGAAGGGATCGTTGGCAACATTACTGCCAATGATAACCTTCACAGATGAAGAACTCCCTCCTGAAGGGTCGAGCCATAACAAGCCCTTGCACATCTCTGTAAAGTGCGAGGAGTACCTCATCTCCAAAGTTCTTGTGGATAATGGGTCATCCTTGAATGTATTGCCCAAGTGCACTCTTGCTAAACTGACAACACAAGGAACCCATATGCGCCCAAGCAATACCATCGTTCGAGCCTTAGATGGGTCAAGACGCAAAGGAGTGGGGGAGATCAACCTATCAATCCAAATAGGCCCCACTATCTTCAATGTGGACTTCCACATGATGGATATTACTCTAGCATATAGTTGTCTCCTCGGCAGACTCTGGATTCATGACTCTAAGGCAATACCTTTAACGCTCCACCAAAAAGTCAAGTTCGTGGTAGGCGACAATCTGGTCACAGTTCAAGCTGAAGACGACATCTTGATTAGCAAGTTGTCTACCATATCTTATCTGGATGCAGCAGAAGAGGCCCTTGAAACATGTTTTCAAGCGCTCAAAATAGCCAATGTTGAAAGACTTCCCAGCAACATGAAGGTGGCCCACATGATGTCAAAATACGGATACCGCCCAGGACAAGGGCTCGGTACAAATTCCCAAGGAATAAGGGAGCCACCGGATTTTAAAGATAATCCTTTGAAGCACGGCCTAGGATACGACCCTACAAAGAATCGAGCTACAAGAAGAAAGGGAAAGTTTTCCCTCTGCATACAAGCATCAAGAGCAACTTTAGTCATTAGGTGTTCTTCTTCCGATTTTAAGGAATGTAAACCCAATGACTATTAGAGATTACTCCCTAGGGCAAGCCCGACCCCCGGGCATTTTTAGGGCACATATTTCCCTTTTAATCATAAAGAATAAGATTCTTATTATCTGCTTCTTTTCTTGTTATTCATGTCTATACCTCATTAATAACCATGTTTAAGAAAATGTTTTCAAAAGGCGTCTAATATAATCAAGAGCGTGTTATCATCAAAAAGCAAAATTAGCCATCACTGATTGATTAGAAACACAAGTAAGGTTTACCTCGTCATAATAAAGTCGTGTTTCGTCAATGTTGTGCAAAAAGAAAACAAAAAAAAATAAGGAAGCCCATAGAAGCAAAGGCCAAAAAGAAAGGGCAAACTACCCGGTAGGAAACCCACTAAGGGGGCTACACAAAAGTTAGGGTAAACCTGCTAGGAAACCCGAACAACAATAAAGGGTAGCCTAGGCAAAAGGTAGGGTTATAAAATAAAGTTCGCTAGAATTCCTAAAACAAAATAAAAAAGGAAGTCTAGACAAAAAGTTAGGACAAAACACAACATCCTAGATTGAAAACCCGAAAGACGGTCTAGGGAGGTCAATCAGTCGTAATAAGCGCCGCAAAAGAATCAGTTAAAGAAGCAACCTCACAAACAAATGTTTGTTTAAACTAGCCTAAACAATTTAACCAACCGTGGCTAGCCATTCTTACAAAGCCAATATTTTAAGAATAAAAATCCCTTCTAAAACACAAACCTTTGAATTAATTATCTTCTTCCTTCTTTTCTCTTGACCCTCACCACTACAATATTCTAGTGATTAACTGGGCAATGTGAAAAATAGTGATCAATAGGAGGATTGAAATTCCTAAAGAAAGGAAGAAACACACTAATATGGCAAATAGCTCTTCAAACACAATCATTCTTCAGTCATGGCAAATCTGAAACGGAAAAAATGGTCAGCTAAGCATGACATTAGAAGAGCCTCATCATCATAAACACATCAGTTAATCTTTCTGAAAAATATTAACTGAAATAGTATTATAGGACGCATATCATGAGCATTACATACATAGATGTTGATGAACAGGGTTCTATTTTCTTTTTCTAAAAAAAAAAACCTGAAAAACCCAGACGACTGTCTTGTTTGGCGAGACAGCTGTCTCAACATCTCTGATGGGCGAGATGGCAGTCTTGTTTGGCGAGATGGTCGCCTCATGTTACCGTTAAGTCGAGACGGGAATCTCGTTTGGCCAGACGAGCATCTCGTGCAAAAGGAAATGGTGAGATGACTGTCTCGTTTTCCCAAATGGTCGTCCCATGTTTCCGTTAGAGCGAGACGGTCGTCCCGACCTTTGGATTTTTGCCTATATATAGGGGCGTCCGGAGCATTTTCAAGGCATCCCATTCCTGCATTCTCTCTTCATCTCCTACATCTTCTTGCATATTTGAATGTGTTTGAGCTACAATGTATCAAGTAGAGTCTTCAGCACCCAGAAAGCGTGGTTGGGGACCCACCAGGGGGGCTCCGGCTCCTCAAGCCCCACCAAATCCTCAAGCTCCTAATCAGCTGATGCCCCAGCACCAGGTCAGGTTCGACAATATCAGACAGTATGCTTGGAATCCGATGCTACAACTAGATTTTGGCATCCTTGCCACTTTCGGCTGGGACGAAGATGTGAGGAATTACATCCAATGCATAGGATGGGATTTCCTCCTAGGAGCTCCTCCTACCCGCATCTTCCGAGAATCCACCATGGAGTTCCTTGCATCCATAACACTAGTGGATATGCCCGCACTGTATCCCAACGTTCCTCCTGCAAAGGCGGTCTCCTATTTTATGAATGGGGCCTACCGAACGATGATGCTAGATGAATTCAATGTCATCATGGGCTTTTGTCAATTAGCTGATATCATGACAGCAGAATACCAGAGCGCACTATATGAGAGGTCGGCCAACCTTACTACAGGAGAAATCTGCCCTGAACCCTACACTTCGTATCTGCCACAAGCTGCTGGTAGGGACTGTCGCCATCGTCAAAACGAGGCGTTCGGAGCGACGCGATGGTTTCGACTTTCCAATTTTTCGCGTTTTTATTGGTGTGGATACAACGCCTTTAGGTTGTCCGATAACCGGGCTGAACCTAAGGGCGAGGTTTTCGAAAAGGCGCTCTTGGATTGTCCGATAACCGGGCTAACCCAAGAACTAATGTTGAAGGGTTCTTCTGGAGTCGCCACCGATGTTTTTACCGGAAACATCGGAAAAGGAGTAAAAAGGCATTGGTTTTCGAAAAACCAACTTTGGTCATTAGAACCAGAGTTGGGTAAGGGAGTTAGTTACGCGTAAGGGAAGTGTTAGTTCCCTTACGACGCCCCTCCGGGTTCCCTATGATAGGCCAGCTATTTTAAATAAGTAAACTGGTGAAAGTATGCTTTTACCCTTTATTTGTGGAATTTAAAATTACGACTACATGGCCCTAATATCTATTGCATAATTAAAAATAAAGCGGTAAAGGAGAGGGAGAGAGTGTAGAAACCTCCGAGGCAAGCTTTCTATTAACTTCTTGAAAACTAGGGTGCTTTTTGGCAGCCCTTCACTCTTTACAGCGCCGGGAATCTCTCGAAAACGCTATAAAAAAACTCTAAAAAGCTCTCAAAAACTCTGGAAATGCTTCAGAGGGATTCTAGAAAGAGAATTTGAGTAAGTGACTAGAGAGAGAATGGAAGAACTGTGTGAAATGAGGGGAATGGTGCGGCTATTTATAGGGATTCGCGCCTATCAGGTCGAGACGGTCGTCTCGTCTGACAAGGTCAAGACGGACGTCTCGCCAAACGAGACAGCGGTCTCGCCACTTTCACAAGGCGAGAAGGCGGTCCCGAATACAAGACGGTGGTCTCGACCCTAAAAGGCAAAAATCCTTATTTACATGCAGAAAATCTCTCCTATTCTAATATGGGGCCTAATAGTCTATCCTAATGGCTTCTTAGGCTTCATCCATCTTCAAAAAGGAGGTCTTCTGGTCTTTATTATGAGGCCGGGCAAGATTTGGGGTCTATATGGACCATCCATGAACGCAAAGAGAGTCAGGGTAAAACCACCCAACCTGATCTCTTTATAATTTAATGCATGCATAGGGGATTTCAGTGTAACCCTGGATATTTCTTCCTGAAGGCACTGAAAGACTTTGGGAGTCGCCCAGTAAGGACCATCATGATGACTCCCCTTATCACCCCTCTGGCCGAGCGGTGGGGATGTGCTGACGGGGAAGACATACCCTCTGCTCTTCGACTATAACCTATCAGTGGGTCTATGTTCGTTCACATGGACATGCTCATTAGGCAAGGGTCCGGGGTTGTCTTGCACCCTGCACTCGCCATGGCGATCGACATCTACGACTTGGATGCGTCAGACGAGATCCCCATCCCCTAGAATTCCAACAGCAGTAGCAGTACAGAGATGACATCTTAGGTCTCCACTAGCACATGAACGATGAATTCCAAAGCATCCGCCAGCAGCTGGAGCATTTAGCCATGAGGTAGGATATGTTCGACCAAAGACAAGAAAGCTTTGGTCAGAAATTAGACGGGCTTGCCCAGGGCATGGATGGTGAAAGTGATAAAGATCTTATTGAATTACGTTGGCAAAGATCTTGTTGATTTGATGAAGTCAAGAATAAAGTCAAAGGCAACTTTGTGGCAGTCAAAGGTCACTTGGATAAAAGAGTAGAAGGATTAGTGTGTCTGCAGCTCTGCTTAGGTATAATCATTTTTATCTTTTCTGCTGCATGAGGTTTCTTCATTTAAAAGATTTTGCAAATGCCTCTAAAAAATGTTTTAACGGTTAAAAACAAAGTATTTTGATAAAAGCTTTCTTAATCAACTATTTTAACTAATAGCATATAAGCTTTATCAACTAAAATGTTCTTCACACTTTTATAACAGGTTTTTAACTGATATAACTTCGAAGTAACCGATTGTTTTCATTAAAAGAAGTTTTGAAAACCTTCAGTCAGTATTTTAACAGATACAGTTTCGAAATAACCGATTAAAATCACTTAAAATGTTCAGAGAAGTGTTCTGGCAGTATTTTAATCGATACAACTTCGAAATAATCGATTAAAACCACTTGAAGTACCATATGACCGATCAGAATGGGTTTATGACCGATCAGAACTGGATATGATCGATCAGAATTAGGTTATGACCGATTAGAATTATTTCAATCGATTAAACTACGAACCAATCGATTAAATCAACTTAAGAAAATTTCTGCTTAGCGTTTTAATCGATTAAAACAGATTTTATCAGTTAAAATCACTTGGAAAAGTTTATAAAAATGTTTTGCAGTATTTTAATCGATTGAAACACGAAACAATCGATTAAAACAGTTTGGAAGATTTTTTGTAAAGAGTTTTAATTGATATAAACGTTGTCGTATCAGTTAAAACAAATCTGGAAAATAATCAAGAACGTTTTAATGGATTAAAAGAAGATTTAACAGATTAAAACAAGACTTTTAACAGATTAAAAGATTATTTTAACAGATTAATTAAATCAGCAGTTTTGAAAATCTTCTATATAAACAGAGTTGCTTGAACTTTTTAAACATACATCTGAAATACATCTTTTGGCAATCAATCAAGCAATCAATAGTACTACTTTCAAGAATGAATCACGCTAGTTTTTGTGAAGTTCATCAAAGTTCTTTCTTGAGGAAAAATTGCATTCTTTTGAAGAAGAAACAACATATTGCAGAACTGCATAAAACTGGTTTGAGCGTTTTAGTTTCTTCTGTTTGTTTCTTTACTTTCTTTGACTGTATTGTTGGTGCCTGGAATTGTGGGCACTGGTTTCTGTAGCTGGAATTTGGCTGCAGGGTAGGTCAAGAACTGGAATTTGGTTCTTGGTGAAAGGTTAGGTGCAAGAACTGGAATTGTGGTTCTTGTGGTAGATTGAGTGTGTGATTAAGGTTGTAATCTGTAAAACATTCAATCTAGTGGAACCCAGCTGGAATTTGGCTGGAGACTAGACGTAGCCCTGGGATTGGGTGAACCAATATAAACCTTGGTGATATCTTTCTAAACCTTTCTCTTCTTTAATTCTGTGACTGCATTTATTTTTGATTGCTTGCTGTGTGATTCAAGAATTGGTCAGATTTCTTAATCTTTGAAATAGATAATCTGTTAATTGCGAAAATCTTTCAAAGATCAATTCACCCCCCCCCCCTCTTGATCTCAGCCTACATTTCTAACAATTGGTATCAAGAGCAAGGTTCTTGAGAGTTATTCAAGTCTTTCGATCCATGGCTGGAAATAAATTTTACGAGGGTGCTTGTATTGATAGACCTCCACTTGTTTTGTGGAGCAGTTATCCATTTTGGAAGATTAGGATGAAGATCTTTGTTGAATCTGTTAGTATAAATGTTTGGAATATCATTGAACAAGAAAGCTGATATTTTTAACAAAGATTGGTCTAGCTTAAATGACTGTGAAAAGAAATTAATCCAAGATGACTGTATTGCCAAAAATATCATCATATCTGCACTTAACAGAAACGATTTTTTTAGGATAGCACATTGTCAAACTGCTGCACAAATGTGGAAGATCCTTGAAATGATCTATGAAGAAACAACAGAAATATGCTTAATGGTCAACTCGGATTCGCCAATAACCAGTGTAAGTTCTAACTCAACAACCAATATGAATTATAGTTCATTACAAGATGCTTTTTATGAAATGCATGCAGTAGCTAAAAGATTAGAAACTGAAAATAAAAGATTAAAAAGCATGAATAGTTTATTAGAAAACAAGATCACTGTTCTTGAAAAGAAAATAGTTGATGAAGAAACCAAGAATGAAAATTTGGAATTAAGTAGTAATTCGATTGCATGTGTAATGTTAAAGATTGCAAAAACTGTCCTGAGTTACAAAAAAAATTATCATACTTAATAAAAACTGCATCTAAACTTGCACAAGGAAAAACTAGTCTTGATATGATACTTGATTCTCAAAAATTAGTTATTGATCGTGGTGGTATAGGTTTTATACCTTCTATTGGAAAGAAAACTAGAGCATTTAAAAAATATTTTGCACATAATAAATCTATGTCAGCTCCATTTATTAGATGTTTTTACTGCATGAAAAAAGGGCATTCTGTGAAGTATTGTAGAATTAGGAAATATGCTATTCCTAAAGGTAGAAAGAAGTGGATACCCAAAAATTCATTTCAAATAACATGATTGGACCCAATAATTAAAAAGGGGTACCAAAAATATGTCAAATCTGTTTTGCAGGAACAAAATCCGGAAATCCCTGGGTATCAAATCAGCAAAATCTGTCTCTGGATTCTTGTGCTGAGCATTTTAATTGATACAAAACTATTTTAATCGGTTAAAATCACTTACAGAGAATATCAGAAAATCTGTCCGTACAGTTTTGATCGATTAAAATACAAATTAATCGATTAAAATGTTCTCTAGAATATAGTTTAGCTGTTTTAATCGATTAAAATGGATTTATATCAGTTAAAATCATTAAGAGGATAAAATTAACCGATTATTTCTCGTATAAATCGATTATTATTCTGATATATCTTTTTCCAGAACTTGTTTAATCGATTGAATATCAAATTAATCGATTAAAATTCTAATTCCAGATGCTTGAATTAATTGTGTATTTCAATTTTGTATCATTTAGTACTTGCAACTATACTAATTTCTTTTTCGGGCAAAACAAGCTGAAGATCTCCGGTACCTTGACAGATGGTTGTTCTAAACACATGACAGGTGATATTACAAAATTTTGCAACTTAAAACTAAAGAATGGTGGGACTTGTTGTCTATGGGGATAATAACAAAGGAAGAATCCTTGGAATAGGTGACATCAAATGCGCGAGAATCAGGTATTATTAACAATGTATTATATGTTGAGGGTTTAAAACATAATTTGATTAGTATTAGCCAGCTTTGTGATAAAGGACACAAAGTTGTCTTTGGGCAAAATCAATGTCAGATAATCAAATCAGATTCAGAACAGGTACTGATTACTGGTAAGAGGATCAACAATATTTACATGTTAGATACTAATTCTGCGAAAAACTGTTGCTTAATTTCTAAAGAAAATTATTCTTGGTTGTGGTATAAGAGGTTAGCTCATATTCATATGAATCATCTAAACAAACTGATTTCTAGAGATCTTGTAGTTGGCTTACCTAAACTTAAGTTTGTGAAAGACAAAGTATGTGATGCATGTCAAAAGGGGAAACAAATAAAGAATTCTTTTTCACAGAAAAATATTGTTTCAACATCTAGACCTCTTGAACTTTTGCACATGGATCTCTTTGGTCCTTCTAGAACTATGAGTTTAGGAGGAAATCTATATGCACTGGTTATAGTAGATGATTACTCAAGATTTACCTAGACATTATTTTTAAAATTAAAATCTGATACTTTCCATTTGTTTAAGAAATTTGTGAAACAAATTCAAAATGAAAAAGACTACTTTATCTCTTGTATTCAAAGTGATCATGGAGGAGAATTTTCAAACGAAAATTTCAATAAATTTTGTGATAAACATGGTATCAAGCATAATTTTTCTGCTCTTAGAACTCCTCAACAGAATGGTGTAGTTGAAAGGAAAAATTGTTCTCTTGAAGATATAGCTAGGACAATGCTTAATGAGAAAGCATTACCAAAATATTTTTGGGCTGATGCAGTTAGCACTGCTTGCCATGTATTAAACCGTGTTTTAATTAGACCTTTTCTTAAGAAAACCCCCTATGAATTATTCAAAGGTAAAAAGCCTAACATAAACTATTTCAGAGTATTTGGAAGTAAGGTTTTTGTTTTAAACAATGGAAAGGAAAGTCTTGGAAAGTTTGATTCCAAATCAGATGAAGGTATCTTCTTGGGATATTCATTGAATAGCCATGCCTATAGAATCTTTAACAAAAGGCTAAATACTGTAGAAGAATTTGTCCATGTTGTATTTGATGAGACTAACCCAAGTGTGCGAGAATATTTCGAGTATAGTACGAGAAGATGATGTTTTAAGCTGATAAAATGTATCGATTAAAGCTGCCGAAATCACCGAGCTTCTCAAAAACAGGTTGAAGAAATTGAAGAAAGCTGAAGAACAACTGCCTAAAGATTGGAAAACTCCAAGAAATCTTTCAATAGACAACATCATTGGTGAAATAAATCAGGGAGTTTCCACTAGAAGATCTTTAAATAAATTTTGCAATCATATGGCATTTGTATCTCAAATTGAACCTAAAACCGTATCTGATGCATTAAAGGATAATAAATGGATTAATGCTATGCATGATGAATTAAATCAATTCACTAGAAATGAAGTATGAGAATTAATTCCAAAACCAGATAATGCAAATATTGTAGGTACAAAGTGGGTTTTTAGGAAAAAAAATGGATGAAAATGGTATAATCACTAGAAACAAGGCCAGATTAGTTGCTAAAGGTTATAATCAGCAAGAAGGAATTGATTTTGATGAAACATATGCTCCAATTGCTAGATTAGGAGTTGTTAGACTTTTACTTGCTTATGCTTCAATAAAAAGTTTCAGGTTATTTCAAATGGATGTCAAAAGTGCTTTTCTAAATGGCTACTTGAATGATGAAGTTTTTGTTACTCAACCACCTGGTTTTGAAGATCATATTCATCCAGAATATGTTTATAGATTAAAGAAAGCATTGTATGGTCTCAAACAAGCCCCAAGACAATGGTATGAAAGGTTAAGTACTTTTCTCATTTCAAAGGGATATCAAAGAGGTTTGGTTGACAAAAATTTATTTTTAAAGAAATTAAATATTGATGTAATTCTGGTTCAAGTATACGTTGATGACATCATATTTGGAGCCACTAATGAGTCTTTATGTAAAGATTTCATCAAAGATATGCAGGGAGAATTTGAGATGTCTATGATGGGGGAACTCAACTATTTTCTTGGATTACAAGTTAAACAACTTCAAGAAGGAAGTTTTCTTCATCAAACTAAATACCACACAGAACTTTTAAAGAAATTTGAGATAGAACATTGTAAAGAAGCATCAACACCAATGTCCACAAATTGTTATCTTGATTCTGATGAAAAAGGAAAACATGTTGATGAAACAAAATATAGAGGGCTTATTGGTTATTTACTATATCTAACAGCAAGTAGACCTGACATTATGTTTAGTGTTTGTATGTGTGTCAGGTTTCAATCTGCACCAAAAGAATCACATCTTACTGCTGCAAAAAGAATCCTCAAATATCTCAAAGGAACTTTAAATGTTGGGTTATGGTATCCTGGTGAGTCCAAACTAAATTTAATTGGATATTCGACTCGGATTTTGCAGGTTGTAAACTTGATAGGAAAAGCACCGATGGCACTTTGCCATCTCCTTGGAAGCGAGTCTAATCTCATGGCATAGTAAAAAGCAATCATGTATTGCTCTTTCTACAGCTGAAGCGGAGTACATTGCAGTTGGAAGTTGTTGTGCTCAATCTCTTTGGATCAAACAACAACTTGAGGATTATGGTTTAATTCTCAGAAAGATTCCTCTGTTATGTGATAAGACTAGTGCCATTATGTTAACTAAAAATCCAATTCAACATTCTAGGACAAAACATATAGAAATTAGACATCATTTCATTAGAGATCATGTTTTGAAAGGTGATTGTGAAATTTTCTTCATAGAAACTGAAAAACAACTAGCAGATATTTTTACAAAACCTCTTGCTCGTGATCGGTTTTACAAAATTCGCACTGAATTAGGAATGATAGATGCATCAAACATTGCTTAATTTTCAAAACTGGTTGTTTTAATCGATACAAACAAGTTTTAAATCGATTAAAAGCACTTATACAACATTTTTTTACTGTTTTAATCGATTAAATGTCGATTTAATCGATTATATCAACTTATGGTTTAAACTTTCAAATTTCATCATTGTTTTAATCGATTAAAACTTTATTTCAATCGATTAAAACCACTAACAAGAACTTTTTAATCGATTTTGTCCTGTTTTCAATCGATTATTACCCTGGGAAGAAAAATTAAAGGCTTTAGTTAATGGTTGTTCTTGTAACATGCTACTAAAGCCTGGTTCCCTTATCTTTACACGTGTTAATTGTATTCATTACAAACGTGTTAATGAAGATAAGTTTGAATCAACTTTGATTGGTCTTTACATGAGTAAGGTATCGTATCCATATTTTTTACTGTTTTCAAAATCTAAAACCTGATACATACCATGCATAATGTTGTTCCTCTGTTCCCTATTTTTGATGAAGTCAAAAGGGGGAGAAATAATTGCTTTACTTCTGATCAATTTAGGGGGAGATATAATTCTTTAGGAGAGCAGCAATTTAGGGGGAGAAATGAATAAACTGTTAATTTTTTATTACTCACTAATCTATTTTATCAAGTGACTTCTTCTGCAGAGTTATTATTCAAAGTGGTGTTTGTCTTCATCAAATAGGGGGAGACTGAAAGTGATAAAGATCTTATTGAATTACTTGGCAAAGATCTTGTTGATTTGATGAAGTCAAGAATGAAGTCAAAGGCAACTTTGTGGCAGTCAAAGGTCACTTGGATAAAAGAGTAGAAGGATTAATGTGTCTGCAGCTCTGCTTAGGTATAATCATTTTTATCATTTCTGCTGCATGTGGTTTCTTCATTTAAAAGATTTTGCAAATGCCTCTAAAAAATGTTTTAACGGTTAAAAACTAAAAGTGATGAAGATCTTATTGAATTACGTTGGCAAAGATCTTGTTGATTTGATGAAGTCAAGAATGAAGTCAAAGGCAACTTTGTGGTAGTCAAAGGTCACTTGGATAAAAGAGTAGAAGGATTAGTGTGTCTGTAGCTCCGCTTAGGTATAATCATTTTTATCTTTTCTGCTGCATGAGGTTTCTTCATTTAAAAGATTTTGCAAATGCCTCTAAAAAATGTTTTAAACGGGTAAAAACAAAGTATTTTGATAAAAGCTTTCTTAATCAACTATTTTAACTAATAGAATATAAGCTTTATCAACTAAAATGTTCTTCACACTTTTATAACAGGGTTTTAACTAATATAACTTCGAAATAACCGATTGTTTTCATTAAAGGAAGTTTTGAAAACCTTCAGTCAGTATTTTAACAGATATAGTTTCAAAATAACCGATTAAAATCACTTAAAATGTTCAGAGAAGTGTTCTGGCAGTATTTTAATCGATACAACTTCGAAATAATCGATTAAAACCACTTGGAGTATTGTTTGACCGATCAGAATGGGGTTATGACCGATCAGAACCGGATATGATCGATCAGAATTAGGTTATGACCGATCAGAATTATTTCAATCGATTAAACTGCGTTTCAATCGATTAAATCAACTTGAGAAAATTTCTGCTTAGCGTTTTAATCGATTAAAACATTTTTATCAGTTAAAATCACTTGGAAAAGTTTATAAAAATGTTTTGCAGTATTTTAATCGATTGAAACACGAAACAATCGATTAAAACAAATTGGAAGATTTTTTACAAAGAGTTTTAATTGATATAAACATTGTCGTATCAGTTAAAACAAATCTGGAAAATAATCAAGAACGTTTTAATGGATTAAAAGAAGATTTAACAGATTAAAACAAGACTTTTAACAGATTAAAAGATTATTTTAACAGATTAATTAAACCAGCAGTTTTGAAAATCTTCTATGTAAACAGAGTTGCTTGAACTTTTTAAACATCAATCTGAAATACATCTTTTGACAATCAATCAAGCAATCAAAAGTGCTACTTTCAAGAAAGAATCACGCTAGTCTTTGTGAAGTTCATCAAAGTTCTTTCTTGAGGCAAAATTGCATTCTTTTAAAGAAACACATATTGCAGAACTGCATAAAACTGGTTTGAGCATTTTATTTTCTTCTGTTTGTTTCTTTACTTTCTTTTACTATATTGTTGGTGCCTGGAATTGTGGGCACTGGTTTCTGTAGCTGGAATTTGGCTGCAGGGTAGGTCAAGAACTGGAATTTGGTTATTGGTGAAAGGTTAGGTGCAAGAACTGGAATTGTGGTTCTTGTGGTAGATTGAGTGTGTGATTAAGGTTGTAATCTGTAAAACATTCAATCTAGTGGAACCCAACTGGAATTTGGCTGGAGACTGGATGTAGCCCTGGGATTGGGTGAACCAGTATAAACCTTGGTGATATCTTTCTAAACCTTTCTCTTCTTTAATTCTGTTACTGCATTTATTTTTGATTGCTTGTTGTGTGATTCAAGAATTGGTCAGATTTCTTAATCTTTGAAATAGATAATTTGTTAATTGTGAAAATCTTTCAAAGATCAATTCACCGCCCCTCTTGATCTCAGCCTCTTTTTCTAACAATTGGTATCAAGAGCAAGGTTCTTGAAAATTATTCAAGTTGGTCCAAATCTTTAAATGGCTGAAAACAAATGACCTTTTTTTGAGGGAGCTTCTATTAATAGACCTCCACTGTTTTGTGGAACAGATTATCCTTTTTGGAAGATTAGGATGAAGATCTTTATTGAATCTATTGATAGAAATGTTTGGGATGTAATTGTTAATGGTCCATTAATTACAGAAAAAGAATGTTCTGGCTTAAATGATGAAGAAAAGAAAAAAGTTCAAAGTGATTGTACTTGCTAAAAATATAATTACTTCGCACTAAATATGGATGAGTTTTTCGGGGTCTCCCAATGCAAATCTGCCAAGGAAATGTGGGAAGTTCTTGAGGTTACTCATGAGGGAACAGATGATGTAAAGAGAGCTATAAAACATACTCTCATAAGAGAATATGAGTTGTTCAAAATGCAAACTGGTGAAAGTATTGCAGATGTGCAGAAGCGCTTCACTCATATCATCAATCATTTAATGGGCTTAGGTAAAACTTTTGATAAAGAAGAATTAAATATTAAAGTTCTGAAATGTCTTGACAGGTCATGGCAGCCTAAGGTCACAACAATCTCAGAATCAAAAGATTTATCAGTCATGACAACAGCTTCCTTGTTTGGCAAACTCAGAGAACATGAGATGGAAATTAACAGATTCAATGAGCAAGAAGTCTTTGAGAAAAAAGGTAGAAGTATAGCACTCAAGGTTGAAGAAATAAGTCAAGAATCAGAGGAGGAAAGTGAAAATCTTGGACTGCTTGTCAGAAAGTTCAACAAGTTTCTCAAGAAAAAGATTCAAGATAAAGAAAAACATAAAAGGTATGAAAAGAAATCTTATTCTTTTAACTATAAATGTTATGGTTGTGGTAAGCAGGGTCATGTAAGAATGGAATGCCCAGAAAAGAACAAATACAATGACAAAAAAGAGGAAAAGTCAAAAGAAGAGCATATGTAGCATGGGATGATAATGATACTTCATCAACAAAAAATTCTGATAATGAAGAAGCCAACTTATGTCTAATGGCAAATCAAAATCATCAAACCAGCAGTGTAAGTTCTAACTCTTCTTCAAATTTAGTGAATTATAATTCATTACAAGAAGCATTTAATGAAATGCATGAAGAAGCCAAGAAACTGCAAAAAGAAAATGATAGGCTAAAAGGCTTGAATAATTGGCTAGTAAATAAAGTAGACTCTCTTGAAAAGAAAATTCTTGAAGATGAAACTGATCTTGACTTTTTAAAATTAATCCATGATAATTCTAACTGTGTATGTAATAAACCATGTAATAACTGTTCAGAATTACAAAAGAAGATTGATTTTTTATCACAAACTGTTTCAAAGTTTACACAATGTCAAGCTAATCTTGATGTTCTTCTTGGGTCACAAAAACTTATTTTTGACAAATCGGGAATTGGATTTAAATCTAACAAATTCAGAAAAACAAATAGGAAATCATACTCTGTGATTAAATGTTTTTACTTGCATGAAAAAAGGTCATTCTGTAAAAAATTGTAGAATTAAGAAGTATGCTATTCCTAGAGGTAGAATGAAATGGATTCCCAAAAATTCATTTTATATAACATAATTGGACCCAGTAATTAAAAAGGGGGTACCAGAAATATGCCTAATTTGTTTTGCAAGAACAAATTCTGGAAGTCCCTTGGTGATCAATACAGCAGAATTGATTATGATTTGGTAAACTGAATGTTTTAATTGATACAAAACTATTTTAATCGGTTAAAATCACTTACAGAGAATATCAGAAAATCTGTCCGTACAATTTTAATCGATTGAAATACAAATTAATCGATTAAAATTCTGTCAGGAATTTTAGTTTAGCTATTTTAATCGATTAAAAAGGATTTATATCAGTTAAAACCACTAAGAGGTCAAATTTAATCGATTCTTCTTCGTTTTAATCGATTTAAATTCTGGTATCATTTTCTAAATCTCTTCCAGTACAGAAACAATCAATTCTTTTATGTATTAATCGATTATGTCACTGTAGCATTTTCAAACCTAGTATTAAAAATCAAATTAATAGGCTAAATTGTTGATTAATCGATTAATTTGTTCCTAAAAATCATTTTTACAAACATCCAATTGAAAATTGGTCAGCAAAACAGAGTCAAAAATTCAAGTTTTGTGTTAAATCAAAATTTTCATAATACATTTATTGCATTTGTTGACCAAGTAAAAAATTCATCCAAGAACAAAATAGCTGATGTTCCCACTGTCCAGAAATCTGCGCCTCTGCCTTCAGTCAAGGGGACATTTATAATTAAAGCTGCTTTTTGCAGGTTTTGTCAAATTGGGTTGAAATTCACAAAATTTGACATCCGCTCACTTGAAGTCCATCATTCTCATTCATCAGTTTCTGGTTCAAATTTCTTTTCTCTTCCTTCCTGTACTCACGTTTCAAAATCCTCTCTAAAACTACACAACAATATGCTCAGGAGATCAAAATCAAGAAAGAAGCAGAAAGGTGAATCTTCCTCTGCTGTAAATCCGGGTGGACATCTGGAAGCATGGTTTGATGGTGATATTGGAAGAATGAACACCTTCATTACCGAGTTTAGTCAAAAGCATATTGTAAATCCAAAATTTATCAAATTCAAGTGGCTTGATGAAGAAGGATTTACGGGTTTGAGAAGAAATCTGAAAAGTCAAAAGCTGAGAACCTTCATGGAGTTCACAGGGAATATTCAACCTGATCTGGTTCAGGTCTTCTTCTCAAATTTAACAGTGAATGGTTCAACAATCAGATCTCAAGTGAAGGGAGTGAATATGGAAATTACTCCTTCTGTGTGGGAACAAATTGCTGGTCTAAAAGATAGAGGTGTCAAAGTGTCCAGAGGAAATACTTCTGAAATACCTGATTTCAACAAGATATAGTTTTTCAAGTCTTGCCTTAAGGATCCAAATGATTTGGTAAGAATTTTAAATGCTGGAAAACTCTTACTTGAACATAGACTGCTTGCTTTTATTGTGGCATGGATGCTTACTCCAAGAGGAAGTAATCATGCTATACTTAATGAGGGAGATCGTGCCCTCATGTACTGCATCTCTAACAATATTAAGGTAAATTGGGTTTATGTGATTAAAGATCACATGTTGAAAGCAAAAAGGTTGGCGGATTACAAACTGCCGTATGCCATGTTGATTAACAATTTCTTTAGATATTTTGAAGTTGATCTTACAGGGGAAAGCATAGAAACTCCTAAGGCATCAAATGAGATTGATGACTCCACCTTGAGAAAAATGGGGTATATCAAAATTGATGATGAATGGATTTCTAAAATTGATGCTGGAATGTCTGAGGATGAGGAAGACAATAATGAGGAAGATGAGCAAGGTCAAATTCCTTCCTCTCCAGCTGCTGCAGAGGTTCCCGAATCGTCAAGTGGTCAAGCTTCATATGAAAATATGGAGATCATCCCTTACATGGAGCAGCCTGACCGTGGGACTCCTTTGTCTCAATTTGAAAGGACAATGCTTTCTCAAATGGCCACATTGCAGGAAAACTAGAGAAAGCATATGCAGATGACATATCAACATTTTCAACAGACCAATAATCAGTTCACCAATCTTGGACACCAGATTGCTGACATTTAGACCAAGCTGGAAGACAAGCAGCTCAATCAAGGAAATTGGGATGATTGAGTTTTTAACAAGGGTTCCCTTCTTTCATTTCTTTTCTTTATGCCTTATCTCGTTTGTTGGACTGTAATATTAACTGGTTTTATACCAGGCACAATCTTTTTACTTTGATTAATATAATGTAGGTTTTAAGTCAAATCAAGAAAACCTAGATAGAATTTAACATAGATCCTTGATAATTTTAGCTGATACAAAATGAATTTAATCGATTAAATCGATTAAAAGAAACACTTACATAGGAGATTCACAACAAAATAATCGATTAAACTGCGTATCAATCGATTAGAATCTATATGTCATTTATTTGTATCAACTAAAACCAGTTTACATCAGTTAAATCAGCAGATAAGATACTACTCTGATTTTTATAGTTCCATTGGTTAAAACTTAATCAATGTAGTTGATTTTATCGTAAAACATTTTCTTAAATAATCGGTTTTACAAAATTCGTACTGAACTAGGCATTTTAGATGCATCAAACATTGCTTAGTTTTCAAAACTGATTGTTTTAATCGATACAAACAGGTTTTAAATCGATTAAAAGCACTTATACAACATTTTTCTTTACTGTTTTAATCGATTAAATGTCGATTTAATCGATTATATCAACTTATGGTTTAAACTTTCAAATTTCATCATTGTTTTAATCGATTAAAACTTTATTTCAATCGATTAAAATCACTAACAAGAACTTTTTAATCGATTTTGTCCTGTTTTCAATCGATTATTACTCTGGGAAAAAAAATTAAAGGCTTTAGTTAATGGTTGTTCTTGTAACATGCTACTAAAGCGTGGTTCCCTTATCTTTACACGTGTTAATTGTATTCATTACAGACTTGTTAATGAAGATAAGTTTGAATCAACTTTGATTGATCTTCACATGAGTAGGGTATCATATCAATATTTTTACTGTTTTCGAAATCTAATACATGTTACATACCATGCATCATATTGTTCCTCTATTCCCTTTTTTTTTATGAAGTCAAAAGGGGGAGAAATAATTGCTTTACTTCTGATCAATTTAGGGGGAGATATAATTCTTTAGGAGAGCAGCAATTTAGGGGAAGAAATGAATAAACTGATTAATTTTTTATTACTCACTAATCTATTTTATCAAGTGACTTCTTCTGCAGAGTTATTATTCAAAGTGGTGTTTGTCTTCATCAAATAGGGGGAGACTGAAAGTGATGAAGATCTTATTGAATTACGTTGGCAAAGATCTTGTTGATTTGATGAAGTCAAGAATGAAGTCAAAGGAAACTTTGTGGCAGTTAAAGGTCACTTGGATAAAAGAGTAGAAGGATTAGTGTGTCTGTAGCTCCGCTTAGGTATAATCATTTTTATCTTTTCTCGCTGCATGAGGTTTCTTCATTTA
Source organism: Sphenostylis stenocarpa (assembly GCA_963425845.1). Classification (NCBI taxonomy): domain Eukaryota; kingdom Viridiplantae; phylum Streptophyta; class Magnoliopsida; order Fabales; family Fabaceae; genus Sphenostylis; species Sphenostylis stenocarpa. The sequence continues at coordinate 45,161,176 of OY731401.1, forward strand.
AAAGATTTTGCAAATGCCTCTAAAAAATGTTTTAAACGGGTAAAAACAAAGTATTTTGATAAAAGCTTTCTTAATCAACTATTTTAACTAATAAAATATAAGCTTTATCAACTAAAATGTTCTTCACACTTTTATAATAGGGTTTTAACTAATATAACTTCGAAATAACCGATTGTTTTCATTAAAGGAAGTTTTGAAAACCTTCAGTTAGTATTTTAATTGATATAGTTTCGAAATAACCGATTAAAATCACTTAAAATGTTCAGAGAAGTGTTCTGGCAGTATTTTAATCGATACAACTTCGAAATAATCGATTAAAACCACTTGGAGTACTGTTTTACCGATCAGAATGGGGTTATGACTGATCAGAACCGGATATGATCGATCAGAATTAGGTTATGACCGATCAGAATTATTTCAATCGATTAAACTGCGTTTCAATCGATTAAATCAACTTGAGAAAATTTCTGCTTAGCGTTTTAATCGATTAAAATAGATTTTTATCAGTTAAAATCACTTGGAAAAGTTTATAAAACTATTTTGCAGTATTTTAATCGATTGAAACACGCAACAATCGATTAAAACAAATTGGAAGATTTTTTACAAAGAGTTTTAATTGATATAAACGTTGTCGTATCAGTTAAAACAAATCTGGAAAATAATCAAGAACGTTTTAATCGATTAAAAGAAGATTTAACAGATTAAAACAAAACTTTTAACAGATTAAAAGATTATTTTAACAGATTAATTAAACCAGCAGTTTTGAAAATTTTCTATATAAACAGAGTTGCTTGAACTTTTTAAACATCAATCTGAAATACATCTTTTGGCAATCAATCAAGCAATCAAAAGTGCTACTTTCAAGAAAGAATCACGCTAGTCTTTGTGAAGTTCATCAAAGTTCTTTCTTGAGGCAAAATTGCATTCTTTTGAAGAAACACATATTGCAGAACTGCATAAAACTGGTTTGAGCATTTTAGTTTCTTCTGTTTGTTTCTTTACTTTCTTTGACTATATTGTTGGTGCCTGGAATTGTGGGCACTGGTTTCTATAGCTGGAATTTGGCTACAGGGTAGGTCAAGAACTGGAATTTGGTTCTTGGTGAAAGGTTAGGTGCAAGAACTGGAATTGTGGTTCTTGTAGTAGATTGAGTGTGTGATTAAGGTTGTAATCTGTAAAACATTCAATCAGTGGAACCTAGCTGGAATTTGGCTGGAGACTGGACGTAGCCCTGGGATTGGATGAACCAGTATAAACCTTAGTGATATCTTTCTAAACCTTTCTCTTCTTTAATTATGTTACTGCATTTATTTTTTATTGCATACTGTGTGATTCAAGAATTGGTCAGATTTCTTAATCTTTGAAATAGATATTCTGTTAATTGTGAAAATCTTTCAAAGATCAATTCACCGCCCCTCTTGATCTCAGCCTCTTTTTCTAACAAAAACAAAAGTATTTTGATAAAAGCTTTCTTAATCATCTATTTTAACTAATAGCATATAAGCTTTATCAACTAAAATGTTCTTCACACTTTTATAATAGGTTTTTAACTGATATAACTTCGAAGTAACCGATTGTTTTCATTAAAAGAAGTTTTGAAAACCTTCAGTCAGTATTTTAACTGATACAGTTTCGAAATAACCGATTAAAATCACTTGAAATGTTCAGAGAAGTGTTCTGGCAGTATTTTAATCGATACAACTTCGAAATAATCGATTAAAACCACTTGAACTACCATATGACCGATCAGAATGGGTTTATGACCGATCAGAACCGGATATGATCGATCAGAATTAGGTTATGACCGATCAGAATTATTTCAATCGATTAAACTACGAATCAATCGATTAAATCAACTTAAGAAAATTTCTACTTAGCGTTTTAATCGATTAAAATAGATTTTTATCAGTTAAAATCACTTGGAAAAGTTTATAAAAATGCTTTGCAGTATTTTAATCGATTGAAACACGAAACAATCGATTAAAACAGTTTGGATGATTTTTTGTAAAGAGTTTTAATTGATATAAACGTTGTCGTATCAGTTAAAACAAATCTGGAAAATAATCAAGAACGTTTTAATGGATTAAAAGAAGATTTAACAGATTAAAACAAGACTTTTAATAGATTAAAAGATTATTTTAACAGATTAATTAAACCAGCAGTTTTGAAAATCTTCTATATAAACAGAGTTGCTTGAACTTTTTAAACATACATCTGAAATACATCTTTTGGCAATCAATCAAGCAATCAATAGTACTACTTTCAAGAAAGAATCACGCTAGTTTTTGTGAAGTTCATCAAAGTTCTTTCTTGAGGCAAAATTGCATTCTTTTGAAGAAGAAACAACATATTGCGTAACCGCATAAAACTGGTTTGAGCGTTTTAGTTTCTTCGTTTGTTTCTTTACTTTCTTTGATCTGTATTGTTGGTGCCTGGAATTGTGGGCACTGGTTTCTGTAGCTGGAATTTGGCTGCAGGGTAGTTCAAGAACTGGAATTTGGTTCTTGGTGAAAGGTTAGGTGCAAGAACTGGAATTGTGGTTCTTGTGGTAGATTGAGTGTGTGATTAAGGTTGTAATATGTAAAACATTCAATTTAGTGGAACCCAACTGGAATTTGGCTGGAGACTAGACGTAGCCCTGGGATTGGGTGAACCAGTATAAACCTTGGTGATATCTTTCTAAACCTTTCTCTTCTTTAATTCTGTGACTGCATTTATTTTTGATTGCTTGCTGTGTGATTCAAGAATTGGTCAGATTTCTTAATCTTTGAAATAGATAATCTGTTAATTGCGAAAATCTTTCAAAGATCAATTCACCCCCCCTCTTGATCTCAGCCTACATTTCTAACAGATGGGATTAACCAGAATGTGCTCAACCTAATTCGGAGCCAGGAGGAATTCCAACGTCATATGTTTCGCCAATTCCCTCCACCGGAACCCTCTTCGGCATCATGATCAGACCCACTAGAATAGGGGCCTTGTAATATTTTGTTGTTTTGTGTAAAACTCCAACAAAAGTTATGAATAAAAGATTTTCTTTAGCTTGATCCTACTTGCTTTTCCTCTCTTTAATAAAAGCCCGCATGCGTAAAAGAAACTTGGAAATAAAAAGCCACATGCATTGTCCCAAAAAAGCCAAATTTCAAATCGCGAGAAAAAAGTAAACCACGGAAAAAGGCGAAATTAACCCAAGAGCTTCTAGAATCAAAAGCTCCAATCACCATCCTTCCACCAAAAAGAGAAAAGGCAACTTTCAACCAAAACAAAGTCGACGAAAAGGCTCAAATCCCCAAACGGATCATTGCCTACTCCTAGAGGCAAGCAAAAACATCTTCGCACGACTCAGCATCATCACCATTACGAGTCATCAAGCATTCTCCATCACATTCACCCAAAGGAGAATAAGGGCTTCGTAAAAGCCCATCACCAACACAATAAAGGAGACAAGACTTTGCTCCCCCTAGAGGACTACCAAACTTAGATCCCTAGGGAAGCGTAAATTTTCCAACGGATCACCAAAAAGAGGAATCTATTCCCAGTGAGCCTATCACAAAGGCAATCTTCAAAGACTTATCCCCAGAGAGTCATTCGCCTACACATAGGCAAAACCTGACAAACAAAAGAGCCAACATCCCCAAAGGGAATATCAGCCTACGTAGAGGCAAAACAGTACGAACCGAAAAGCCTTCACTTCCGATGAAGCACTCGCCTATTCAGAGGCACCGTCAAAATCAACAAATCCCCTAGCGGATTCTTGCCTACTTAAGAGCCAAAGTTGGTTTTTTAAAAACCAACGCCTTTTTCTTCATTTTTCGATGTTTACGGTAAAAACATTGGTGGCAACTCCATCAAACCTTTTCGAAAACCTCGCCTTTAGGTCCAGCCCACTTATTAGACAACCTAAAGGCGTTGAACATCTTTAAAAAACGCGAGTCAATCAAAATCATCGCATCGCTCCAACCACCTCTTTTGACGGCGGGGACAAGACCGATTTGAATTGGCAAATTGATCTCTCCCACCACTTCATGCTTTGATCTATCAAAGGCTCGAACGATAGTATCGCCTAGGCGCAGGCAGGCTCCTTGTACTGTCAGTTTATCAAGAGTGCACTTGGGCAGTACATTCAAGAATGACCCGTTATCCACAAGAACTTTGGAGATGAGATACTCCTTGCACTTTATAGAGATGTACAAGGGCTTGTTGTGGGTCGACCCTTTGGGAGGGAGTTCTTCATCTATGAATGTTAGATGATCATTGGCAGTAATGTTACCAACGATCCCTTCAAACTTATCTTGGGATATGGTATGTGGTACATATGCTTCATTCAAAACCTTCAATAGGGTGTTTCGATGCGGTTCCAAACTCATTATTAATGATAACAAAGTTATCTTCGCAGGTGTGCGATTGAGTTGGTCAATGATGGAGTACTCACTTTGTCTTATAAATTAGAGTAACTCATCAGTCTCCTCCTTGGATTCTTTATTGTTTTCCTCTTCGGTCCCTTTATTTTTCTCTTTATTTTTGGGAGCATCTTCTTGCGACTCCTTGAGGGAGTAGATTCGTCCGCTTCTTGTCGAGCCCCCAATGTCAGCTATATTAAAAACATCTTTGTTTATTACGTATTTCCAAGATACAACTTTATTCGATTCGTAAGGGAAATGATGAGGCATGAATAATCGCAATGGCATCCTTGCCCCTTCTTCCTTATTGACTGTGATGACCAACGACTGAGGCTTATTGTCCTCATTAGGTGGATTAGTCGTTGGGGAAAGCTTGATGACGAGCAGTTTTCTCTCCATTCTTCTAATTTATGGAAACACATAAGTTAACATTTTCTTTTTATTATCTTATTAATTTTAGACAAGGAGGGACATGTGAATGAATGCGATGAATGCAATAGACAGTTGTAAAGATAAACAAAAGGTGATTTTATTTATCGAGAAAGTGTACATTCCCTTATACCATGCTACGAAACACATTTTGACAAAAACAGAAAAGCCTAAAGAAACCCACAGGCAAGTTATGATTTCTACGTAGTTCTTCTTCGGCTTCTTGTACGTGACGAGCAAGTGTTTCGGATTGCCGATGGACCGCCTGGCTCATATCTTCACTATATCTTGAGCCTCTTTTATTTTCGCCTCTTGATGGACGACCAAGGCTTGTAGGTTGTCGAGTCTCTCAACGGCTCAGTCTCTTTCTTGCAGAACTTGGTCGTACCGAATTAATTCATCTCTCTCCTTGCAGCGTAGCTCAGCAAGGCTTCTGTTATGTCTTTGGGTGGTCTCCCACCTTCGATGTACTTCAGACCGAGTCTTTGCGAGATCTTGTTACATCATCCTGGTCGTTTGTGCCTTCTTTGCATATTCAACCTCAAGGTGTGCTAATTTGGAAGTCATCTCTTGGAGATGATTATCTGGGTTGACTCTTGGAACTTTGGATGCTCGGATAATCTCCTCGTTGAAGTCAGCACATTTATCCTTGAAACGCTCTATCTCTTGGTCCTTCTTCTTGCACTGCCTTTGTAAGCCGTTGATAGTGAGGGTAGATTACTGTTCTTTTTCCTCAAGGGCCCTCAATTGGGCTCCCATGATCTCTACCCTTTTGGTCAAGGCATCGACTTGTGTTTGAAGCTCTTTGTTTGCTGATGACACAGTGGATGGAGCGGATGGTTGTGACATCCCTCTGCTTCTTCTCCATTCCTCATAGTCACTAGAGACAGACACTCGAGCTTTGCCTAGCTCTTTATCTCCCATATAGACTGGTCTTTCCCATGCTTTTCGTATGGTGAGTGCATTTTCAAGATTGCATGGGTCTCCAAAGAAACATAACCCTCCAAGCTCTTCTCGTGACGGCGTGGTTTGGGTTCTCATGAGTTGTCTCATAGCTACCTTTGGGGAGAAGGCTATGCAACCCTTGAGGCCCAATAGTGGTATGCTCGAGTAGTCTCCGCATCGGATGAGAATAGGGTCGGGTCGGAACCAGGGACATGCCCAAGATATGTGATCGACATTCCATTATTCCAACTCGACTTTCCATTCCATGGTTAGACATTTCCGGAGAGGGATCTTTGAGAAGCTCCTCAAAGGATCGGGGAAAATTCCCATGTGGCTTGAGGTGTAGAAGTGAGTGATACCCCAAATGAACAACAACGAATAGAAACATCTGAGTGTTTTCCCTTGCTTCTGATGACAAAACTCAATCGAAAGTAAGGTGTCGGCAAGAAGTACAAGCAAGGGACTCTTTGAATGTATGTCCCAGGTAAAAAGGCATCTATAATGGTATGATCCACCGTGTCGAGGTGAAAGGGAAATAATATGGTTCCAAACATGATCAAAGCTAGGGTTTTATTGAAGAAAAACCAATCTACCTTATCAGCCAAAGATGACTAATGGTCTTCTAGCATTGCAACTTTCCATCCTTGGATATTTTCTTTTCCCACCAGGGCAGTCTGATGAGGTGGCAACTGGATGATGGTGGCGACCTTAGTTGCAGGAATATATGCTTCACAGCGAATATGGACCCCGACTGATTTGGGTCATCTTAACATGATCTCATATTCCTCCAAATTCGGTACCAGATCAAAGTGTGGAAATTTAAAGTAATGCAGACTAAAATTCCAAAAATGGATCAAAACCCTGACAAAGATAGGATCGACGCAGATCTTCAGTAGATCAAGAATCCGTCCATAGGATTTTTCACAATCAGAGCGAACCTCGGGTGGCATCAACGTGCACAACCTCTCTATCTTCTCCACACGATATCGAGGAATATCCACTTTCTTCAATTGTCTATTACTGGACCCCTCCATTTATCTAGAAACAGAAAAATGCATGCTATGAGTATGATTATTGATGAGGGCATGCATGAAAGTGTTTTGTTTTTCCTAAACATTATCATGTTTTATTTTCTACATGGTGCATGATAGTATTTGGAATTTTTTTTTTATATTTTGTTGTTTTTTTTTTTTGGAGAAAAGGAAACTACCTACATGGATGTTATGGATTCGATGCTTAAGACCATGAAAAAGGTCCCATTTTCTCTTATTAATATTATTTGATTGATTTTTTTAATAACCCTTTATCTCTTCTGTCAGTCTGCGTGACTACTTAGATTACAAAGAACCTGAAATCAGGCTAGCTAAAATGCAAAATGTCCAAGATAAAGGTGGTTTATTGTGAAAGATTTTGTTTTATAACCCCTTATCTCTTTTGTCAGTCCACCTGGCTACTTAGCTTACAAAGAACTTGAAATCAGACTAGCTAAAATGTAGACTGTCCGAGATAAAGTTGTTTATTACAAAAGGGTTTTTAAAATTTTATTTTTTATTTTTGTCGCTGTATGATTATGCTATGCAACAAACAAATGCACAAACAATTCACTCATCTGCGAATAGAGTGACAACACTTTTATCACGAGGTAGGGGTATCCTGCAGAAAAGTGCGTATTCAAGGTGGTTCTAATTATCCTCACCAAGGTCAGACCCCCAAGGTGCCCCCATTATAGGGTTCCCACTCTTCCATCCCTCAGACCATGCATGACACTAGGGCCTTGTCAGTCTTTAAGCCAAAAGAGGAAGGTTATCACCTTGAGTGGTGATTTCCGACCATATTGGTGGGCTCATGGCCATCACTACGGCAAATCGTACCTGCCACCCATTCCCTAAGGTTATCCCACATGCCCCCGGGTATAGAGGGAACTGTTGGGTGCAAAGGTTTGTGTACTTGTTGAATTATTGGCAAGCGTACCAAAATTATCAATCACAGTATAGTATTTTGATTAAATAAAAGTCGATCCCACGAGGAACGGTTTCAATGGAAATTCTCAATTTTATGCTTACTAAGTAGATTAAAACAGATTGGGTTTTGCAATAAGAGTTGAATTAAAATTAAATGACAAATAACTGTAAATTGTTGAGAAAATATCAAGTAAAGGTACTTAGGGTTGGTTTCCTTCCTTATCCCTCTTTTGTAATGGTTATGTCAATTAAGAACATCAATTAACCTAACAATATTGATGTCACCTACTCAAATCATCCATGTTGATTCCTCACACATGAAATTCATAAGAAAACCTAATAAATGTTGATTCCTCACACAATTAATAGATTTTCCAGCATTAGGTTTAGGGTGTTAAGCAATTGATACATTCATTCCATTTCTGGCAATTAACGTAACAAATATTCTTACCGCGATCTAGGGTTCAAGATATATTTTCCAATCATACCCCAAACATCAAGAATAAATCATTCCAAAGCACAAAAGATAAGAATAACAACATCAAAACATAGATTAATATCTCAAAATATCACCATGATACAAAAGAGTTCAAAGGAAGTGCACCCAATCACAAAAGAATGAAGTTAGTCACTCATGTTGGCCATTACAATGCTCCAAATGTGGAAGTGAAGAATTGATGAAGATTGGACGAAACCCTAACAGTAGTTGTGCCTCTTCTCCTCCAAAACTGTTTGCTTTCTCAAAACACATCTTATCTTTTTATAAAAGAATTTGGGTCGGGTCTCGCATCATTCATTCGCTTAAGCGTTCTTCTTTCTTTCAATTTTTCTTCAATTACTTCATAATTATGATCTTTGCTCTTGTATCAAGGTATTCTCGAATTCATCCTATATTGGGAGAAAAATATATTAGAATTAACATAAGTTAAGTGATTTCATAACAATTCAAAGTATAATTATATCAACTTTTTACCACTTAACAAGGAAGGTTATCACCTTGAGTGGTGATTTTTTACTATACTGGTGGGCTCATGACCATCACTACGGCAAATCATACCTCCCACCCATTCCCTAAGGTTATCTCACATGCCCCTGGGTATAGAGGGAACTGTTGTGTGCAAAGGTTTATGTACAGTTGTTATTTCAAACAATTTGCAGAAAATAAACATACAACAGTTATTAAAGTCATAGAATAAAGCATGTTATAAAAACAAGGAAGGGTAAAAGCATAATTTCAAGTTTTTATTTCTTAAACTAGTCCATCACTAAATGGGATCAACTCTCTAGTTTTCCCAGTGGAGTCGCCATTTGTCGCCGCCGTCAAAAGAGACGTTCAAAGCGACGCGATGGTTTGTATGACTCGCATTTTTTATAAGATGGTCAACATTCTTAAGATGCCCGATAACCGGACTGTTCTTAAGAATGAGGTTTTCGAAAAAGGTTCTATGGAGTTGCCACCGATGTTTTTACCATAAACACCGGAAAAGGAAGAAAAGAAAGCGTTGGTTTAAAAAAAATAACTTTGGCCATTACAACCAGAGTTGGGTAAGGGAGTTAGTTACGTGTGGGGAATGTGTTAACACCACACAACGCCCCTTTCAGGTTCCCTATGATGGACTAACCTATAAAATAAAGACTTAAAAAACTATGCTTTTACCCTATTTATTCATTTACTGGCGAAATTTAAATATCTACATGGTCCTAGTATCTAATGCATACAAGGAAAGCGATAAAGAAAGCAGTAAAAGAGAAAGAATAGGGAAGGAACCTCCGAAATGAGATTTATATTAACTCTTCAAAACTTGAGGATGTTTTTTGGCAATCTCCTCGCTCTACAAGCACGCTCCTCACCCGTAACAAAGAAAAAGATCACTCTACCAAGCGCCGGATGTCTCAAGAGGATACCTCCTTAACCGATTTCTACCTTAACAGAAATCGGAAAGCTCACTCGAACTCTGGAATAATGCTCAGAGTCACTCTCAAGTGTCAAAAGACTTCCAAGAGAGTAGTGGAGTGCAAGAGGTGTGAGAACCGTGTGAAATGAGGGGGGGAGGCTCCTATTTATAGGAATTCGTGCCAGATAGACCGGGACGACCGTCTAGACTTCTAACAGGTGAGACGGTCATCTAGGAAAATGAGACGGTCATCTCGACCTTCAAGGAAGGCGAGACGGCCGTCTGGCCAAACGGGACGGCCGTCTCGAGCCTCCTGTCAGATTTTCCTATTTTTTCTTTTTTTTGTGTACAGAAAGTCCTCCTATCCTTACATGGAGCCTAGTGAACATGCCTAGGGGCCTAAAGAAGTCTTTTCCATCTTCGAACAGAGGTTTTCTGGTCTTTATTGAGAAGTCGGGCAAGACTTGGGGTCTACACTCATATACAAGATGTTAGAGCAGTTGGAGATCGTTCGGTATTCTGACTCAGATTTTGCAGGATGCCAAGATAGTTTGAGATCCACTTCAGGTTACATTTTCATGTTGGCTAGTGGTACGGTTTCTTGGCGTAGTGTCAAGCAAACCCTTACTGTTTCATCCACTATGACAACAGAATTTGTAGCATGCTATGAGGCATCAAATCATGGAATATGGCTGAGAAATTTTGTCACAAAGCTGCAAATTGTGGAAGGAATTGAAAGACCACTTAAGTTATATTGTGACAACAAATCAGCTATATTATATTCTAACAACAATAGGTGCTCGACCAAGTCAAAGTACATTAACATCAAGTTCTAGTTGTTAAGAAAAGGGTACAGAGTGGACAGATTTCCATAAAACATTTAGGGACAAACTCCATGATAGTAGATCCTCTTACCAAGGGACTTCCACCCAAGGTCTTTCATGAGCATGTTGTTCACATGGGTGTTTTACAGTTTGAGGAATCTTTAATTTAGTGGGAGTTAGTCACTTTTATGTATTTTGTATTCTTTGTTTGACTTTATGTTTGCATACATTGACTTTTGGATATATATATATATATATATATATATATATATATATATATATATATGTTTTATCATTCAGCTTATCATACTTTGTGCATTAAGGTTATTAAATGATCTCATTGAGGTAAAGTAAGACCAGTTGAAAATAGACATGTGCAGGTCACCTTCACGTAATTTTCATGCTACACATTTCATGACGAGTCTATGTCATTTGATTCTGTCAGCATTAATGATCATTAATGGGTTTGGTTGTGATTAATACAATGAAAACTATTTTGGTTCTATATGCGGATATAATCAATGGACGAGATTTTTGGAATATGCTCAAGGAATGTAATGACAAATTTTGAGCTCATAAAGTCTAATACATTTGTAAGGATATATATTTGTATGACCAAGTGGGAGATTGTTAGTAATTTTGGGTCATACATATATATATATATATATATATATATATATATATATATTTCATAATTAAATGTGTTAGGGTCATTATTTTATTAGTCAAAATATTAAAATGGTCTAATTAATATAAAGTTTATGGCTAAGGGCATTTATGTCATGAAAGGTTAATTGTGTAGATATCATTAGTGATATTATAATTTGATGATGGGCCAAATTATAATTATCAAATTTGGGGTAACTGATAAAATACAAGAGGTTATGGTTCCCACTTGTAGAGGTAAGTTAACGCTCGTAAAAATATTATTTTTTTTACTACGCTTTTTTCTCTTCATCCCCATCAGGAGAGAAATCCAAGAGGTACTAAGGCTCTCTACATTTGGAAGATCATAAAACCAAGCCTGATCTTCATCATTCTTCTTTTTGTCATTCCATTATAGCTAATTTAGGTATGCTTCCGTATTTAATTTTCATCAGAGCTATAGCTTTTGGCTAAGTGGTAAGCGCTTGATCCTAACAGAACATAACACATATAATAAAAAATTCGAAGATTAGAGTAATTAGATGGGTGACCAAATAATTTAGTGAATGGTAATTCATTACCTGTTAAAGAAGATGACAATCAATTTATAAGATGAACTACAGTGGATAGGGCTTCATACCAAAATCGTGATGGTACATGTGATTCTAATGAAAGTTGTTCAAACAACATTACAAAATGTTGATTTTTATCGTTCAACTATCTCATTTTGTTGAAGGGTTAAAGGTGAAATTTAATACCATTTGATTGCAAAAATGGTTAAAATAATATTAATGTGTATTTTCCTCCATTATTAGAACATAGAATCTTAGTTTTGGATGAGAATTGGGTTTGAACATAAGTATGAAAAATTTGGAAAGTGGAATATATTTCATCTTTTGAGTGTAGGAAACAAACTATGGTAAAACAACTGTAATCATTAATAAAAGTTATAATATATTTGTAATTAGCACAAGATATAATTATTGTTATTCCCAAACATCACTATATATGATATCAAAAGGTTATGCTACATGCGCTTTGTGTGTTAGAAAAAGTTTTTTTTTATTTTTTATTTTGCCAAGCATGTAAGAAACACAAGCAAAATTAAGAGTATTAAAGGATGAAATGTGTTTATTACCAAAAGAAACTAGATTTCATCATTATGTGGAGTACATTTGAATTAGGGTGTCTAAAGTTTATGCCACACTTGGGAATCGACAATAACATAATTACAAGAAACTAAAGGTCAAGAAAGACTAGAAGACAAATGTACATTTATAGTAAAAAGGCATATAATTTTAGGCCCCTTCATAATTATCTTTCCGAAATATTGATCTTGTATAAGACAACCACAATATGAGAATTGTACGTTGACATGTAATTGATTTTCATCAGTAGTATGTGTTGGAAGTTCCACATCGCCTACCTCATGTCATTTGGTATGGTTTAAATTCATGTTAGGATACTCCACATATTGCCAATTAGTTTTATGTTGGAACCTTAACATGGTATCCAAAGCCTAACATCTTTCTGGTTGTTGTCTTGGGCCAAAAGTTGCCCTTTCGTTGGGTCAAAAAGTACCATTTGCCTGGTCCGGCAGGCTTCGTTGGAGGGGGCGTGTTGGAAGTCCCGCATCGCCTACCTCATGTCATTTGGTATGGTTTAAATTCATGTTAGGCTACTCCACATATTGCCAATTGGTTTTATGTTGGAACCTTAACAATATGAATCTTGATATTTCCTTAATAATTTTTAATATTATTAAGGAGTTGGACATTATTGATCATGTAATTAAAAACCCCAACATCAAAATACCAAAGTGAAGATAGGATACCTGTAAGTCCTATAGTAGAAAATGCTAAATCGATCATTTGTTAAATTCTAGGAGTCAAAGTTTGAATAATAGTAGAAGCATTATGTTGATTGGGTGGTGGGTTAACAAAATGATTGGAATAAACTAATGTTGTAAAAGTTGTGGTATTTCGTCGTGGTTGTCTTATTGGACAATCCCTAATTATATGTCTATATTGTTTGTAGTACTTGAAAAATTTGTTAGGACACCTTGACGCATAATGTCCAAATTTTTGGTAACAAAAATATTAAATATTCTTTAAAGATTGGTCCTTTGATTTATCTTGTGTTATGTATGTTGCTGAAACCTTAGATGAATAATGCTCTTTGGGAATGGATCTTGTAAGAAGACATTGTTCTTCATGTAACAAATCATTGAGACATGCATCTAATGACGATCCAGGATATTTGTGCATGAGACTAGATCATATATCTTCAAAGTCAGATCTTAATTTCATAAGAAATTGTTCTATTATTTAGTAATTTTATGAATAATTTGGACTAAAATTAGACCATCATTTATCAAATTTCATAAGCTATATTAGTATACTTAGCACAAAGGTTTCAAAATTGAGAATAAAATTCAGAGATGGACATTATTGTGACTACAACTGACCAATTATTTCATGTTCAAGCTAGAATTGACGAATGTCATTATTCTAACTATAAATTTTCTTCAAGTAAATCTGCATTTTTGTTGTAGTTTTATAGGGACAAAGATTCTAAATATTTTGTTGATCAACAAAACGTAGGATCCAGGCCACGATTTGAGCACCATAAACGTCCCATTTGGCATATTCAACCAAATGATTATCTTTGTTTAAGGCAAAAGTGGTACCATCCACATGATCCTACAAATATTTATCTTTGACAAATATCTTGAATTATAACTCTCACATTGAATAATTTTTACCAATAAATCATATAGGTAAGATATTATAATTTTTTATAGACATAGGTCTAGGGTGAAAAGAACACAAGGAACTTTGAATTAAGAAAAAGATGATACTTTGAACTAGGAAAAATAACTCAAGATGATACTTTTGGACTAGGAAAAATAATTCGAATTATACTTTGGACTAGGTAAAAAACCGTGAAAGAAGATAAGTTATTGAAATTGTACCCTAAATTATGATACCATATTAAACTATGAAGGAAGATGACAAACAATATTCTGAAATTTAAAAAAAAAAGGTAAATAATTATGTGTTCTTTGATTAAATAATGCTCATATAAATATTATCAATTATACATTATTCTTCTAATTTTTAACCCATGGAAATAATTAAACTATTATATGATAATAATAATAATAATAATAAATTTTTTAATTAAATTAATAATTATAAAAATATGACAAATATATAGTTGTAAATAAATTTTTTTTTCGAATTGTTGAGAATTATAATTTTGTTGATTTTTTTTAACTTATTTGGCCCTACTTAAATAATTTGGAACCAAAAATTAGTTCAACCCAAACATATCCCGAATATTTTTCATTAATAAAAAATCTTAAGAAGGACAGTATTTCGAAAAGAAAAAAAAATAATATAGGTTGATTTATAAACCAAGGTACAATTGTTCAATACAAAATTTATAATTTTTTTTTCAACTCTTCAAACTTCACATCGAAGAGCCTTAATAAACCATTTTGTTTTTATGTTTGGGGTTGGTTGTGATTATTATTTTATGACGCGCAGCCAATCTAATCAATGTTATTATTATTTGCAGTTAGAGTTTTCGAAAGTATTTTCATGAAATTATATGATTAAGGTATCAATCAACTTTGAGGTTAATTTTATTGGTCCGACATAGTGCGCATGTTAGGTGTGTTTAATTAAGTTAGGTCGCTTTTAAATCAGAGAGAAAGATTAGTTAGCACCACGGCTTAAAAAATTAATATATTATTATTATATTAATAAAAGAGGTTGTTAGTTGGTCGTATGTTGTCAAATAAACATCAATCATATTACTAAGCTAAGAAACACATCTTGAAAATGTTTATGGGGTTGCTTAAATGGGTTGTGCTTTTACCCTCATACGACTATCTTAAAGTGAGTGAATGAAAGTCTTTATTCTCCGTGTTTTATTTTATTGTGGGAGATACTCAATTTAAATTATTTTAAATTTTTAAATTTTGGCGAAATAACTCATGTAAAATATAGAGTTAGAAAATGAAGACGGATAATGTAATATTTTCCTCAATATTCTGATAGACTTAAAAAAAAGACATAAATCTAATCTATATAAAAGATTAATATTATTTTTAATAAAAAAATTTAAAATATTAGATTGTGAATTTTTCTTTTTTACATATTGTTTAAATTCTTCATTTTTACTTTTAAGACTTATACTTACACTTGATTATTATTTTTAAATTTTAACTTAAAATCAATTGATATTAAACAAAATAACCAACAAAAATCAAGAATTGATCTAGAAATTAGTTCGGTACTTTTAAATAATTGGATTTTAGTTATACAATGATAAAAAAACTAAAAAAATTATACAAAATAAAAAGAAATTGCCTGAGTTTTTGGTTTTCAAAATTTTTAATTTTATTTTAAATACAACTTTTATATATATATATATATATATATATATATATATATATATATATATATATATGTATGTATGTATATATAAAACATATAATATTATTTTAATTTTTTTCTTACTTAACTTATATATTAATCAGGTTAATTATTATATTTTTATGGTAATTTAATTATTATTTATCTTTTATTTTTTAATATTTGTATTTATAACTTTTATTATTTTATTTTATTTTTTAAATTGTTGTTATCAATCAACTTATAAAAAATATTACTTTATTAAATTTAATTAGATATGATTTAGTACTTAAACTTTGAATTTATATTTTTACTGGTTGAATAATCCGATTTTAAAAATATTAATTATAAAATAACATATCCATACAGTATAGGTTATAAATAAAAGTTTTGAATTATTTCGACATGTGGAGGAAACTTAGTTAACACGACTGTAGTTATTGAATTCTTTATATAACGTAGTACAATTTTAACTAAAGGTGTTGTTAGAAAGAATATATAATTATATGTTATCTATTTAATTTAAATATTAATATATAATTTTCTTTTACTAAATACTACTTTTTCAATATACTAAAATAAATTAAACTACAGTAAACAAACACAAATCCTAAATTAAACTTTAGGATTTTCTATAATCAAGTTAAATGGTAAGATATAGCATACATGTTAATAATCAAAACATGTTCATATCAACATAGCAAGAAAAAATTAAAAACAATGAAACACTAGTTTAACCGGTTTAATTACGAACTAGTCTAAAAATTAGTCATTTATTTTTAAATAATCGTATTTTAATTAAACCTGGAAAAAATTAGAATAAAATGGATAAAGCATAAAAATATAACAAAAATGTTGATTTTTAGTATATATATATATATATATATATATATATATATATATATATATATATATATATATATATATATATATATAGATTGAATCAAAGTAACAAATTATATATAAACATGTAGTCCTTTGTTTCTTAAAGATATTTCATTATTTTTGTTGTAACTTCCCAACTAGTCACAACCTAGATTATTTTGATGTCTTCTGGAAATTTCAACATTGTTTGGTCTAAAACAAACATTAGCATATATAAGGATGAAAAATATATAGAATAATTTTCATTTGTTCTTTTTTTAAATTGTTTTGGGACATTTACTTAAATCGAATTTATCGTCTTTCAATTTGGAAGTTACTAGTAGAAATATGGAAAATGGTGATGATTATTTTTGGACCGTCATCAAAGGCATTGCAATGACATTTTTAAAAATAAAAGAAACTATATAATGGCGATTATTTAATAATCATCCTCATATAAAATATATAATGACAATTATTAAAAATCTGTCATTGAATGTGAGCGATACCACCTCTTTGACGACGATTATATTTTAACCGTCGTTATATGTCCTATATGATGACGATTATTACTAATAATCATCGTCATATCTTCTTAAACTTATTCTCGTTCACCCTACTCCCTTACTTTCGTCGTCTCCTCCTTCCTCCCTTGTGCCTCCTCCTTCTTCCTCCCTCGTGCCTTGCATCTCCCTCACGCTCTCTGCATATATCTCTCACTTCTTGCATTCTTCCTCTTGCCTCTTGCTCTCTCGATGCCTCTCTCCCTCTCACCACATTCCTCTCATGGTGGTCCATAAGCATTATTTGGTGGCGATCCATGAGAGTTCATTCTTCCTCTCTAGTATGATTTTTTTAATAGGTGATTCATCTTAATTTTGTAAATTATATGACATTGTATAAATTTTTTTTTTTTTTTTACTTTACATTCCACTAAGATGACATGAATCCCATTAACATTGATATTTATAATCCATGTGCACCTCCAACCATTCTCGTAGACATTAATAAAGACAACAAAAAAATATTGTAACATGAAAGTTTAATCTTAGGGCTGTTACAACCTATTTTATAGAATGGTGAGCTCTTAGGTTAACTCATTATCATTATATTGAGACAAAAATTCACCAACAAAATTGTGTGTCATGCTTGTTAGTGTTCCAGTATGCTCATGAGTTCCACATCGTTTAGGAGTTTAGATCAATGATAGTTTATATACATTTTTCTCTCAATCCACTAAGGTACCTTTAAGGATAAAATCGTGAAGGACGAAAGCTCCAAAATGGACAATATCTCAAACATGATAATTAACCCTAAGCGGATATGAGGTCAGAGACACTCTCGTTCTTTAGACGGAATATTGGTGTCCACCATGGGGTCGAAAGCATAATCTTACTCCACTCATACCCCTTAATCCTCGATTGAGGACTTATGTTTCGGTACGCTCATGAGTCTCACACCGCTTAAGAATTGATGTCAATAGTAATTTATATATATTTTTTTCTCTCAACTAAGAGTCAAAGTCAAAGTTAGTTTATATACATCTTATATATACCTTTCTCTCTCAACCCACTCTGACATACAAAAGCTCTGTATGGATTGGACAATTTCGGTCCTTAAACCGAACAATGTATTAATTTCGGTCCTTAAACCGAGTAATGTATTAATTAGTTTAACAATATATTTTAATTATATTTTTATACTCACTTCATGCTTAGGATATTTAGACATATATTTATATCATTATACATATTCTCGTTTATTTAGTTGATTTGATTATTTTTTATTTATTTTCTACCTAGAAAAAAAGGAAATATCAAATTCAATGAAGAAAGGACTAATTGAATCGAATTGAAGGGTGGAACTAGAAAGTTAATGTAAGTTGTGAAACATCTACGAACACTAAGAAAGTAATTAAGATTTTTTTTTTATCTTATGTTTGGTATGAAAAATCGTTTTTGATAAAGAAAAATTATACAAAAGAATCCTGATTATAAGGAAATAACTAATGAAACTACAAAAATGAATTCCCTTCGAATGAGTATGTTCTAAGGATTGAATAATCTTTATCTTTTCTCCGAATGAATTTCACACTTTCATAAGAATGCTAATCTTAAGCAGTGTTAATGGTTTATATTAATTAGAATATTAATTAGAATTTTAATTAGAATATTAATCTCATTATTACAATTATAAATTTATTACTACTACTAGCAACATATATAACCGTGTTTTATTTTTATCTTAGTCACTACAAAAAAAAATCATTTTAACGATCGAAATTAATATATTAAATTGGTCGCTAAATCGATGGAAATGTTAAAAAAATAACTACCAATTTAAATCGGTCATTAAATCAATGACAAAGTTAATTATTTTTATTTATTTACATTTTTAATTATATTTTTTAGAAGTTTAACTTGTTACTAGATTATTGTCATTGTCAGGATTCAAACCCGATATCTTAGAATTGGAGGTTGAAACTCTAACCACTAAGCTACTAGGATTTTTTAATAATAAATTACAAATAAATTATATTTATATACAAATAAATATATATTCGTATAAATATATAAATATAAAATCTATAAATAAAAATATATTTATATATTTAAGAAAAAATTAAAAATTTAAATATTAAATTTTAAAAATAATATTATATTTTTAAAAATAAATATTAGAAAAAATTTTAAAAATATATATAAATTATATTTACATGTACACAATATTAAAGATATATATTTATATCTTTACATATTTATATATTTATATCTTTATATTTTTACATATATTTATATCTTTATATTTTTACATATATTTATATCTTTCCATATTTATATATTTATATATAAAGATATTAGTTTTGTATACAAATAATATTATAATATAGTATATTATACTAATAGTATAGTATACAAATTATATATTCGTATAGTATAGTATAGTATACAAATTATTAATTTTGTAATTTATATACAATGAAAATAATATAATGGTATATTAGTATAGTATATTTGTATTCTAATTTTTAATTAAACTAAAATTACGCTAATAATGTATAATAATATATGAGGGGATAATAAATTTAATCCAATTACTTTTATAAATATAAAATATTAAAAATATTAAAAATGATATTATATTTTTAAAAACAAATATTAGAAAAAGGTTTAAAAACATGTATAAATTATATTTATATGTCCAAAATATTAAAGATATCCACATTTAAAAAAATAATAAAAATTATTAAAAATTATACTTTAAATTGATGAAAATATTAAAAAAAAGTTATATTTATTAAAGTATTAAAAAATATTTTGTAATATATAAGTTAAAAAAATTATCATTAAAATTTTTAAAATTTATTAGTTTTGTAATTTATACACAATAAAAATAAATTACAAATATTATAATATAATGGTATATTAATATAATATAATATATTTGTATTCTAATTTTTAATTAAACTAAAATTACGCTAATAATGTATAATAATATATTAGGGGATAATATTGATATATTGATATATTTATATATATGTAGACCCCAAATATTGGCCGACCTCCAAATAAAGAGTAAAATACCTCCTATTCAAAGATGGATGAAGCTACAAAAAATAAGGTTTCTCGCCTTTTTGGGGACGAGACCGCCGTCTCGAAATCGAGACCGCTGTCTCGCCTCATGCAAATGACGGCGGTCTCGCCACCTACGAATGGTGAGACGGCGGTCTCGCTTTCCCAGACGGCGGTCTCGCCACCTGCGAAGGACGAGACGACGGTCTCGTTTGGCGAGACGACGGTCTCGACCCTGTCAGACGAGAACGGCGGTCTCGACCTGACAGGCGCGAATCCCTATAAATAGGGTGCTCCCTCCCCTCATTTCCACACAGCACACAGAGCTTTCTCCTCCTTCTCTCTAGAAAATCACTAGTTTCTCTCTCTAGAATCCCTCCGACGCATTTCCGGAGTTTCTGAGTGTCTTTAGAGTGTTTTTCAAGCGTTCCGAGAGGTTTTCCGGCGCTGTAGAGTGAAGGGTTGCCGCAAAGCACCCTATTTTTAAAGAATTAAATAGAAAGCTTGCTTCGGAGGTCTCTACTCTCTTTCTCTAC
The DNA here is from genome assembly GCA_963425845.1 of Sphenostylis stenocarpa. Classification (NCBI taxonomy): domain Eukaryota; kingdom Viridiplantae; phylum Streptophyta; class Magnoliopsida; order Fabales; family Fabaceae; genus Sphenostylis; species Sphenostylis stenocarpa. The sequence continues at coordinate 45,181,671 of OY731401.1, forward strand.
CTTTTACTGCTTTATTTAAATTATGCAATAGACATTAGGGCCATGTAGTCGTAATCTTTAAATTCCGCAAAATAAAAGGGCAAAAGCATATTTTTCCGGTTTATTTATCAACAGAATAGCTGGCCTATCATAGGGAACCCGAAAGGGGCGTCGTAAAGGAACTAACACTTCCTTTACGCGTAACTAACTCCCTTACCCAACTCTGGTTCTAATGACCAAAGTTGGTTTTTCGAAAACCAACGCCTTTTAAACTCCTTTTCCGATGTTTCTGGTAAAAACATCGGTGGCGACTCTAGAGAACCCTCAAAAACTAACTCTTGGATTAGTCTGGTTATCGGACAATCCAAAAGCACCCTTTCGAAAACCTCGTCCCTAGGTTCAGCCCGGTTATCGGACAACCTAAAGGCGTTGTAACCACCAATAAAAATGCGAAAATCAAGAGAGTCGGAAACCATCGCGTCGCTCCGACCGCCTCGTTTTGACGGCGGCGACAGATGGCGACTCCACTGGGGAAGCCTCGAGAGTTGATCCCATTTAGTGATGGGTCGGCTTTAGAAATAAATAAACCAAGAAAATAACGTTTTTGCCCTTACCTTGTATTTTAACATGTTTTACGGTTTGGCTTTAAATAACTGTTGCTTGTTTATACTTACGCAATTGTGTGAAATACAAACTGTACACAAACCCTTGCACACAAAAGTTCCCTCTATACCCGGGGGCAAGTGAGAAATCCATAGGGAGTGGCTGGCAGGTACGGTTCGCTGTAGTGATGGCCTTGTGCCCACCGGTGTGATCGGAAACCACCACTCAAGGTGATAACCTTCCTCTTTTGGCAACAAGACTGACTATGGCCTTAGTGCTAAGCATGGTCGGAAGGCTGGAGAGTGGGGACCCTATAATGGGGGCACCTTGGGGGCCTTAGCCTGGTGAGAACAATTAGAACCTACCCTCGCCAATGCACTTTTCTGCAGGAAAATCCTACCTCGTGATAAAAATGAATTCTCGCCTGTTCGTGGATTATCGAATTGTGTGTGCATATGTTTGCTGCATTTGTCTGTTGCATAGCATAAACAAACAACAAACAAAAATCACAAAAAATATTTTCTCAATAAACACCCTTATCTCGGACAGTCTGCCTTTTAGCTAGCCTGGTTTCAGGTTCTTTGTAAGCTAAGTAGTCACGCAGTTCCGACAGAAGAGATAAGGGACGTTAAAAATTCTTTCGCATAAAGCCACATTTTATCTCGGACAGTCTGCCTTTTAGCTAGCCTGATTTCAGGTTCTTTGTAAGCTAAGTAGTCACGCAGTTCCGACAGAAGAGATAAAAGGCTATAAAATAAAAAATAAATCCAAAATAAATAAAATAATAATAACAAAATCAAAACATTTATAAAAATAATTTTAACAAAGTCGTATCATATTACATCATGTCATAAGTGGAAAAACCAAGAGAAAAAATAAATGCATAAGGAAAGCATGCATGCACATCATTTTAATAAACCCTTGAAAAGTGGGTCTTAGAAGCGTCTTTTGGGAAAATTATCAGGCCAAATCCCCTTCGGATATTTCCAACCTTGTTCTTCACCCTTTTCTCTTCGTTTTGATATATTGTGCGTCTATATCGGACATCCCAGTCAAAAGTTATCGTACTTTGAACATCTTCTGCCCTTTTGTACTGGTGCATGCATAAATACATTCATTCTAGGGAACACTAGATATCCCTAAGACAATGGCGAAAGAGGCCCCAAACACATTTGTGACCTTTGCGACAAGGAAGGGACAAGTGTACTAAGGTGTGATGGTGATTGCCATTATACTTGTCAAATCTATGATGGGGAAGGAACCATTACACCGAGGTGGGTAGGATACCCCACAAAGCATAAGCTTTAAGGAGGATACCTAAGCCATTGTCTTAAGGAATATCCATCTCATAAATCATTCGTTTTAAACAATAAAAATCTTTTGCATTCTAGAAAGTGGTTGGTATTCTCCATGCCCTCATCCGCATACAAAAAAAAAAATATACAAAATCCCAAACACCATCATACATCATGTTAGAAAAAAAAAAAACATGATAATGTTTAGGAAAAAATAAACACTTGCATACATGCATCCACCAAACTTCATCCTCATAACATCATCTAGTAATAGACAATCGAAGAAGTGGACATTCCTCAATACCATGAAAGGAGGATTAAGGCATTCGCATGCCATGCACGGGAAGTCAAAAAGAAAATAAATAGAAATTCTAACCTGCCTATGGGTTCATTTAGGCTTCTCCACTTTAAAAAAAAATGTACTTCGAAACATTGCATTGAGGAATGTACACTGTCTGGATGAAATAAATAAAATTGTTTGTTTTCATCATCTCTTCAAACGTCTATCGCATTCATAAATTGCATTCATTCTCACTTTAATAATAATAAGATAATAAAAAGAAAGGATTAATTGATGTGCTTTCCATGAATCGGAATAAGATGAAGAGCAAACATTTTGTCATCAAGTTTTTCCCAACGGTTGATCCGCCTAAGGAGGATAATAAGCCTCAACCATTGGTCATATGAGTAAATAAGGAAGAGGGGGCAAGGATGCCATTACATTTATTTATGTCTCGAACCAAATAAAGTTGTACCATTGAGATATGCAGAAACATCGTCCATCAATGAAGATATCTCCAGCATAGCCAACATTCGGGGGCAGAATTAAAAGTGAAAGAATCTACACCCCCAGGAGCTATAAGACAATGCTCCCAAGAATAAAGGAAAAATAAAAAGACCAAAGAAAAACATAATCCAAAGAGGAAACTGAGTAGACTTTGGATTCACGACGCCAAGGCAGTTCTCTCAACGCTCCGCCAAAGAGACAAACTCACGGTAGGCGACAAGCTGGTCATGGTTTGAGCTAAAAGCGACATTAGGATCAGTAAGTCGTCTGCCCTACCTTGAATGAATGCGGCGGAAGAGGACCTTTTGAAATATCTTTTGCCAATATGAAAAGACTTCCCCAACAATATGAAGGTGACCCACATGATGAGAAAATATGGATATCGCCCAAACCAAGGGCTCATTAGAAACTCTCAAGGAATAAGGGAGCCACCAGATTTTAAAGACAATCCTTTGAAGTTTTACCCTACAAAGGATCAAGCTGCACGGATAAAAGGGAAGTCTCCCCTCCGCACCTTGAATCAGATTTTCCCATATAGAGGGGTTCAAGCGTCAAAAGATACTTTAGTCATTAGGTGTCCTCCTTCTGATTCTTAGGGTTTGTAAATCCAATGACTATTAGAGACTACTCCTCGGGGCTAGCCCGACCCCTAAGCATTGTAGGGCACACATTTCCCTATTAATTACAAAGAATGTCATTCTTACTATCTGCTTCTCTTCTTGCTATTAATGTCTAAACCTCATTAATAACCATGTTTAAGCAAACATTTTCAAAAGTGCGTCAAAGTAATCAAAATGCGCCATTGACCAAAATAAAAGTCAAATCCATCACTACTGATTGACTAGAAGCACAAAATAAAGTTTTACCTCGTCATAAGTAAAGTCGTGTTTCGCCAATGTTGTGCAAAAAGAAAACAAAAATCAAAGGAAGCCCATAGAAGCTAAAGCTAAAGGCCAAAAAAAAGAGGGCAAGGTACCCGGTAGGAAACCCATTAAGGGGGCTACGCAAAATTTAGGGTAAATCCGCTAGGAAACCCGAACAACCATAAAGGGTAGCCTAGGCAAAAGTTAGGGTTACAAAACAAAGTCCGCTAGGTTTCCCAAAGCAAGAAAAATGAAACCTAGACAAAAGTTAGGACATAGCACAACATCCTAGGCTGAAAACCCAAAGGGTAGACTAAGGAAGTCAATCAGTCATAGCAAGCGCCATACAATAAGATGTCATTCCATAAACGAAACGTTTGCCTAAACTAGCCTAAACACTCTAACCAACCTTGGCTAGTCGTGCTTACAAAAACCATTTTTGTCAAAATAAAACAATTCTGAAACACAAGCCTTTGAATTGAATATTCTCTTCTTTCTCTTCTCTTGACCCTTACCACTACGACATTCTAGTAAGTAGTAGGGAAATGTGGAGATAGTAATCAATAGGAGGATTGACATCCCCAAGGAAAGGGAGGGGCACACTGACATGGCAAGTCACTCTACAATTAACACAATCATTCTTCGGTCATGAAAAATCGAGACGACAAAATCGGTACAGCCTATCATGTCGACAAAGCACATAACGTCAGAAGCTCATCAGAAGTAAAAACACATTGGTTAATCCTTTTGAAAAATTAATTAAAATAGTATTATAGGATGCATATCACAAACATTGCATACATGCATAGGGTCCTTTCTCTCAAAAAGAAAAGAGAAAAGAGAAAAATAAAAATAAAAAATAATGCCTGCTAGGAGATTGTTAGGCAAAAGTTAGGGTAGCCCGCTAGATCAAAAACCCGCAAAGGGCGGTCTAGGCAAAAGTTAGGGCATTCATAAAAAAAGGAAAAAAGCCCGCTAAGATATCCTAGGCAAAAATTAAGGTAGCCTGCTAGACCGAAAACCCCAAAAAGGGCGGTCTAGGCAAAAGATAGGGCTAAACCAAAAAATGAATAAAAGAGAGGGGCCCTTCATCATAAAAATTCTAGCAGGAGAATGTCAGTCACTTTTCCAGATGCATCAATCAAAAAGAATAGATTGCATTTAGGGCATCCACACACAAATAGTCGCACAAAACGACTTTGTCAATGTCAAAAATGAAAGAAATAAAAAATTACTTCAGACAAATAACAAAAAAGGAAAAGCATTCATGCATATAAGGAGACTAGCTCCATGTTTGTGATTGAAAACAGGATCACTGAGACTGAGTCTCCAAATAATGCCCTCAAGAAAACGGAGCAAGTCGTCAATCAAGCGACTCAGCAGAATAAGAGCTTCTGAAAATCAAGAGCTCCAGCTACCATCCTTCTACCCAGAAAAGAAGGCACAAGAAAGTAATAAGTCTCCAAACATTGCTCTCCCTCAAGAAAAAAGAGCGAGTTGTCATAAGAAGCTTCTAGAAGCCAAAGCTCCAATCATCACCCAATAAAAGAGGGCACAATCATCAGACATCATAAAAGAAAAGCCGACGGAAAGGCTTAGTCATCCCTAAGAGGATCCCTTCCTACTCCGAAGGCAAAACAAAAACACTCCTCACGGCTCAGCATTACCACTACATGAGTCATCGAGCACACTCACCCAAAGTCTCCTCCACGTTCCCCAATGGAGAATAAAGGCTTCAAGAGCCCATCATCATCAACAATCAAAAGAGTCCAATCTCCATACCAACAAGGGCTCAACAAAAAAAGGAAAAAAGAAGAAAACTCTTGCATCCCCAGAGGATGTCCAAAAGAAAAGGCCGAATAAAAATCCTCAAGTGGATCTCCAAAAAAGTCTACAAAAAAGAATCAGAAATTCCCATCCTCCGGTGGAATAAGAGCTTCACAAGTATAGCTCGCATCAACATCAATCAAGGAGCCAAGACTTCATTCCTAAAAAGAAAAATCAGATCCCCAGGAAGTCAACTAATTCCCTAGTGGATCACTAAAAAAATAAAACGTCATCCCTAGTGGACCTCCCAAAAAGAAGGGAAAAAAGCCTGCGTGTATAAAAGAAACTAAAAAATAAAAAGGTGCACGCATTATAAAAAAGCCAGATTTCAAAATCGCGATAAAAAAGAAATAAATCGCAAAAAAAGGCGAAACCAAATAAAAATCCTTAATCCCTAAGTGGGTCACCGCAAAAAAGGGAAAATCAACGAAAAAGAAGGAATCAGAAATCTCAATGAAATAAGAGTATCGGCAAAGCCATCTCATACCAACAACATCCAACAAGGAGTCAAAACTCCATTCCCTCAAAGGGGAAATCAAAATTAGATCCCCAGGAAGGCAACCAATTCCCCGATGGATCAATAAAAAAGAAAGATCATCCCCAGTGAGCCTACTGCAAAGGCAAAACTTCATATTCATCCTCAGAATGTCATTTGTCTATGCATAGGCAAGACCTGACAAGCAAGAGCCAACATCCCCATAAGGGAATATCAGCCTAGTCAGAGGCAAAACAAATGCAACCAAAAATCTTCACTTCCGATGAAGCATCTGCCTACTCATAGGCATTACCAGAAACTCAATGGAGTATCTGCCTGCTCAGAGGCACCATAAAAATCAACAAATTTTTCAATGGATATCTGCCTACTTAAGAGGCCTCACCGAGATCAACAAATCCCCAGAGGATTCCTGCCTACCTAAGAGGCACTCATCAAAAATTCCCGACAACCAGCAAAGTCGGATGAACACCAACAAAATCCCCGGCACAATCCGGACGACAAATCAAAGACAAGAGAATACATCCCAACACTCAGCTTCGGCGCATGAGCGATTGAGCAGTAAGCCGCCACCACCATCAGTCCTACGCAGTGGACTGTACCAGCCTGATAGGGGGTTCATACCTATCAACCAGCACACAAGGAGGGCTTGACCGGCACATGAGCTAGAGCAGTAAGCTGCCACCATCGCCAAAGGGTCATCCACCGTCAGAAGGGGCATCCAGAGGCACCAAACCAGACGAGGGTTCATACTCTTCAACCAAGGGGTCAGCTACCGCGTCAAAGGAGCATCCCGAGGTTTCACATCGGCGCATGAACTAGAGCAGTAAGCCGCCACCACGGCCAAAGGATCAGCTACCGCAAGATGGAGCATCCGGAGGCTTAACACCAGATGGGGGTGTGTACTCATTAGGCCTTACAAAAGGGGGCTTACCAGACGGGGGTTCATACTCGTCAAACACCAGATGGGGGTGTATACTCATCGGGCCTTACAAAAGGGGGCTTACCGGGCGAGGGATCATACTCGTCAAACCAGATGGGGGTTCATACTCATCAGCCGAAGGGGTCGGCTACCGTCAGAAGGAGCATCCCGGAAGCGCACAACATTTCCCCAGAGGATCGTCCGCTGCAAAGACGGAGCATCTGACGGGCAACCGGGCAAGAGGGTCAACTCCTTTACCCTCCAGTCGATCACCTGGGCACAAAAGGTCGGTAGTCGACTGGTCGGGTAAAGGGGGGGCAGCTGTAGACCCCAAATCTTGCCCGACCTCCAAATAAAGAGTAGAAGACCTCCTATTCAAAGATGGATGAAGCCTAAAAAGCCACTAGGAGAGACTATTAGGCCCCATACTAGGATATGAGGGATTTTTCTGTACAAAAAATAAGGTTTCTCGCCTTTTTGGGGACGAGACCGCCGTCTCGCCTCATGCAAATGGCGAGACCGCCGTCTCGCTAAACGAGGCGGCGGTCTCGCCACCTGCGAATGGTGAGACGGCGGTCTTGCTTTCCCAGACGGCGATCTCGCCACCTGCGAAGGACGAGACGGCGGTCTCGTTTGGCGAGACGACGGTCTCGACCTTGTCAGACAAGAACGGCGGTCTCGACCTGATAGGCGCGAATCCCTATAAATAGGGTGCTCCCTCGCCTCATTTCCACACACCACACAGAGCTTTCTCCTCCTTCTCTCTAGAAAATCACTAGTTTCTCTCTCTAGAATCCCTCCGACGCATTTCTGGAGTTTCTGAGTGTCTTTAGAGTGTTTTTCTAGCGTTCTGAGAGGTTTTCCGGTGCTGTAGAGTGAAGGGCTGCCGCAAAGCACCCTATTTTTAAAGAATTAAATAGAAAGCTTGCTTCGGAGGTCTCTACTCTCTTTCTCTACCTTTTACTGCTTTATTTAAATTATGCAATAGACATTAGGGCCATGTAGTCGTAATCTTTAAATTCCACAAAATAAAAGGGCAAAAGCATATTTTTCCAGTTTATTTATCAACAGAATAGCTGGCCTATCATAGGGAACCCAAAAGGGGCGTCGTAAAGGAACTAACACTTCCTTTACGCGTAACTAACTCCCTTACCCAACTCTGGTTCTAATGACCAAAGTTGGTTTTTCAAAAACCAACGCCTTTTAAACTCCTTTTTCGATGTTTCCGGTAAAAACATCGGTGGCGACTCCAGAGAACCCTCAAAAACTAGCTCTTGGATTAGCCCGGTTATCGGACAATCCAAAAGCACCATTTCGAAAACCTCGCCCCTAGGTTCAGCCCAGTTATCGGACAACCTAAAGGCGTTGTAACCACCAATAAAAACGCGAAAATCAAGAGATTCGGAAACCATCGCGTCGCTCCGACCGCCTCATTTTGACGGCGGTGACAATATGTTAGTCAAATGGCATCTAGAGGGGGTGAATAAATGCACAAATTAAAATAGATGTCAAATTAAAATTTTATTTGTGAGTCAATAATTTATTTGAACACAGATAAAGCGAAAGCGATAATATAATCAAGAAAAGAGATAAGGGAAAGAGAAGAGTACACAGAGATTTATACTGGTTCGGGTATAGCCAACCCTACATCCAGTTCCTAGTCAACTCTTAACACAAGAGTGACTCCCCATTCACTATCTTTCAAATTTAATTTACAAATTACAATCAACTAAGCAGAAGAACCAGTAAAAAGTAAACTAATTAAAAAGACAATCACCTCCTTAGAAATCCACTAAGGATGAACACCTCCCTAGAATCCCACTAGGGATGAACACCTCCTCTGAACAAATCAAAGAATGAAAAACACCTTCTTAGAATCCCACTAAGGAGATGAACACCTCCCTAGAATCGCACTAGGGATGAAAAACATCTCCTTTTCCACCAATGCAAAAAGGATGAAGGTAATAAAAATAAGAACAGACACACCTAGGTAATGGAGACAACAAATTGTAGAAGCCTGTAGAATGTTAATCTCCAAGAACAAGTGTGATTAACAATGAAAGGACAGAAGATAGTAGAGAAGAGGGTTTTCTCAAAAGGTGTAAAATATCTCTGTTGCCTTGCTCAGAATGCTTTTCTCAAAACTAATTGAATGTAAATTGTATTTTCGAATTCTTTAATTGTGTGTATTTGATTTTTCATCAAAACTTAATTAAATAGAAAAATAGCATTAGAAAATGGTTGTTGGACATTAATATTTTTGTGAATAAAAATCAGGATATATTCAAAAATATTTATTCTTCAAAACAAATATATTTTTCAAATTTGAATTGTCATAATTGATTATGTTACCAATATAATCAATTATGACAGAGAAAATCATTTTTCCATTTCTGATGCATCATAATTGATTATGATAGTGAAAAATATCATGTTATGAATTTTATCACACTTGTGTTCTGGAGGCTTATGCATAATATTACTTCATCAACTTATACCTCCATATCCAGTATTCTAAGACTCTATCTAGTCTTCAGGAATCATCTTGGGCTTGCTTGAATCATCATCTTTATCAAAAGCATATCTTGGGCATGTAGGGTGTTAGAATCACGCAGCGGAATGTTCGCGTGGTCGGACAAAAACCAAGAGGGGGGGTGAATTGGTTTCTTAATAAAAATTAGGTTTTCAAAATTTTCCCCAAATTTTACCGATTAAAAACTGCGTAAATGTAAATAGAGAAGAGTAGAGAAGATTACACAGTAGGTTTATACTGGTTCGGATCAAAAGACCCTACGTCCAGTTGCTAATCACTCAAAAGAGGATTAACGCTGTCACTAAGAACAAATTGTTACAAAACAAATTACAAATGAAAGAGATAAAGTAAAGACAACACCTCTCTTGAAATCCACAAGAGATGAAGAACAACTTTCCCCAGAGACGGCACAGCACACAATCCACTAAGAACTCCACTTAGTGATTCTTATCGCTTCTAGCCCACACCAGGTTCCAAAAGCCCCCTTTCCTTGCAACAAACAGTTCTCTGGCACTCACAGCACTTAACTTTTGTATGGAAAGAGTTGTTCTTCATCTTCTGAGTGCCAAAGCAGAGTTTAAGTAGGGAAATTAGGGTTTAGGAATTGGGGATTTCGAAACTAGGGTTCTTAGTAATTGGGTTTTCGAAAATAGGGTTTGTTTGAAGTTTAAAATCAGAAACAGACTGAAATAATCGATTATTTGGAGTAATAATCGATTAAAACAGAGCCAAATACAACAGAACCCCTATCTCTCTGGTTTAATCGATTATTTGGTGAAATAATCGATTATCTGTATGGAACAGTACAAAATAATCGATTATTTTGCTGTTTAATCGATTAAAACAGTGACTTTGTATAGAAAGTGGTTTTCTCACTGTTTTAATCGATTATTTACCTATATAATCGATTAAAGCCGAGCCTGCATGATAAATTTGAGCATTTTGAAGCTTCTAAGTTACAGACTATGTACCGGCTATCTTAGATTCTATAATTACAGACTCAATCAAACTAAAACAGAGTTATTACAATACAGAAATCATCAATCTTCAATCTTCAATACTCTAAGTCTTTAAGTTCTTGGATCATCATCAAAATCAACATTCTTCATGATCATTATTTGCAACATCAAGTCCTTGAATGTTCAACAATCTCCCCCTTTTTGATGATGATCAAAATTATCTTTTTAAAGCCCTTGTAATAACCTGTTTTATCTGTCATACTAACAAACACATTAAACATACCAGATAAAATTTAATATTGAATCATAGGCTTTAAATTTTTCTCCCCCTATTTTGATTATAATAAAAAAGAACCCTGCAACATCAATCATAAGAGCTCCCCCTCAAAATATGCATAATTTAGAGAAAGCTCCCCCTCAATCATAGCATTTAAAGAAACATCATATTTTTGAGTTTTATACACATGATATCCTATGAACATCCTATACCACGAATTATAACATTACAATCATCCAAAAACAGTCAAATTAAGCAGAATTTAAGTTATTTCTAATATACCTAAGTCTCTTCTAAGATCATAGAATCTATCCTTGGGTAGAGGCTTAGTAAATATATCTGCTAATTGACGTTTGGTATCTACATACTCTATTTTACAGTTTCCTTTGCTGATATGATCTCTTAAAAAGTGATGTCTTATTTCTATATGTTTAGTCCTAGAGTGCATTACTGGATTCTTAGTTAAGTTAATTGCACTCGTATTATCACACATCAAGGGTATGTCATTTAAAAAGATACTATAATCTTCTAATTGTTGTTTCATCCACAGAATTTGAGCACAACAACTACCAGCTGCAATATATTCAGCTTCAGTGGTAGACAAAGCAACACATGCCTGTTTCTTAGAATGCCAAGATATTAAGGATGAACCTAGCAAATGACATGTACCACTAGTGCTTTTTCTATCAATTTTACATCCACCATAATCAGCATCAGAATATCCTATTAAACTCATACAAGCATCAGACGGATACCACAAACCAAAATCAGTAGTTCTTTTTAAATATTTTAAAATATGTTTTACTGCAATTATATGAGATTCTTTAGGACAAGCCTGAAATCTAGCACACACACAGATAGAATGCATAATGTCAGGTCTACTTGCAGTTAAGTATAATAGTGATCCTATCATACCTCTATACATAGTTTGATTAACTTCCAAACCTGATTCATCCTTGTCTAGATAGCATGAAGTTCCCATGGGTGTGTTGGCTTCCTTTGAGGTGTCCATTCCAAACTTTTTAAGTATCTCTTTGCAGTATTTGGTTTGAGAGATGAAAATACCATCTTTAAGTTGCTTGATTTGAAGTCCAAGGAAGAATGTTAATTCTCCCATCATAGACATTTCAAACTCTCCCTGCATAATCTTAGCAAATTCTACACATAACAAACTATCAGTTGATCCAATAATATCATCAACAAGTAGCACATCCTTGATCTCCAAAGTGTTTGCACCGCAGTTGCTTGATTGATTGCTAAAGGATGTGTGAAAACTTATATTCAATGTGTGTTTAAAAAGTTCAAGCCAAACTATTTTTATAGATGATTTTCAAAACTGCTGGTTTAATTAATCTGTTAAAAGATTCTTTTAATCTGTTAAAAGTGCAGTTTTAATCTGTTAAAACTTCTTTTAATCGATTAAAACGCAGTGTAGAAAAAAATTTTAAGTTGTTTTAATCGATTGAAACGAGATTTAATCGATTAAAAGAGTTCTGATCGGTCATAACTAAATTCTGATCGATCATAACTGATTCTGATCGGTCATAATTGCATTCTGATCGATCATCCTGACCCTTTAAATGATTTTAATCGATTGAAATGTGTTTTAATCGATTGAAAAGAATTCTGATCGCTTATAATTTGATTCTGATCGATCATCCTGACCCTTTAAGTGATTTTAATCGATTGAAACATGTTTTTAATCGATTTAAAAGATTCTGACCGCTCATAATAAAAATCTGATCGATCACAATGAGTTCTAAATGGTTTTAATCGATTAAAATTAAGTTGTATCGATTAAAATACTGTAAAAACATTTCTTTGAACACTCTAAGCGATTTTAATCGGTTCTTTCAAAACTATATCAGTTAAAAACATGTTTAAGAAAGCTTTTGTAAAAATACTTTGTTTTTAGTTGATTAAAACGATTTTAGAGGCATTTCGCAAAGATCTTTAAGTGAAGAACTTTCATGCAATAGAAAAGATAAAATGTTTTTACCTAAGCATTCTGTTTAAAACATACTAAATGATCCATTTTCTTTGAATAAATACAAGATACAAATAGTTCATTTAACTATAGGAACCCAAATATATTTACCTTTAGGTACACCAAAATGTTTAATTTTACACTTATTTGAAGTGTGACCTTGTTTCATACAATAGAAGCATGCATTTTTAGAACAAGATACATTATTAACATGACATGCTCTAGTTCCTTTTTCTACCCATATTCTTTTCTTTTTAGGTTTACTCTTTTTCAAAGGAACTCTTTGATTTACATTATTTTGAGCAATTACCATTTCATGCTTCTTAAGATCATCAATTTCTTTTTCCGCTTTGTCTAGCAAATGGTTAAGAATATCTGTCATATTCATGCTCTTTACAATTTGCACAATCTAAGTCCTTATTCTCATCTAAGCATACAATTTTCGTATTAGCTACCTCCTTTTCTTCTAAACATGCAATTTTCAATTTTAAGGACTCATTTTCCTTTTCGGATCTTCTTAGATTTTTCTTTACAACTTTAAATTCGTTTTTCATATCCATAAATGCAGTAAATAACTCATTATAAGCATTTTGCAATTCATCATGGTCATTTTCTTCACTAGAGGATGAATCGGAATCACTAACCTAAAAATCCGAAGAAATTTTGTCATTTGCCATTAAGCAATTGTTTGCTTCTATTTCCGAGTCGCTTGATTCTGAATTTGAATCACTGTCATCCCAAGCAATATATGCTTTCTTCTTGAATTGCTTTTTCCCTTTGTTTTCATCATTTTTCTTGTTTGGGCATTCAGTCTTCATGTGCCCTGCTTCACCACAACCATAGCATTTTATATTAACGGAAGAATTTTCTTTTACCTTTCCCTTACCTTTGAAAGGATGTCTTCCTTTTGCTTTCATCAATTTGGTGAACTTCTTTATAAAAAGACTCATCTCTTCTTCATCATTTTCGGAGTCTTCTTCTTCTTCTTTCTTATTTTTGCTTTTTGAAATCTCGGTCTTGAAAGCTAGATTCTTCTTTTGGTATTGACCCTCTTCCTCATTTAGTCTTCCAAGGTCAAGTTCATGCTCTCTAAGCTTTCCAAATAACGCCGCCATAGACATAGTGGCAAGATTTTGTGACTCCGAGATGGTCGTCACCTTAGGTTGCCATTTCCTATCCAAAGATTTCAAAATTTTAACATTTAATTCATCAACGTCAAATATTTTACCTAGTCCGGTGAGATGGTTCACGATATGAGTGAAACGTTTCTGAACGTCGAAAATCGTTTCGCCGGGTTGCATCCGGAACATCTCGTATTCTTGGATTAAAGAATTTTTACGTGCTCTTTTGACGTCGTCAGTTCCTTCGTGGGTTACTCTAAGCATTTCCCACATTTCCTGTGCACTTTTACAAACTGAAATTCTATAAAACTCATCAAGGGTTAGAGCAGATGAAATAATGTTTCTAGCCCTAACATCAAATTGTGCTTTTCGACTCTCTTCTGCAGTCCATCTAGAAATAGGTTTAAGAACATCAACACCGTTCTTAGTAGTTTTAGGAACAAATGGACCGTTTAAAATAGCGTCCCAAACGCCTCTATCAACAGACTCTAAAAATATTTGCATACGTACTTTCCAAAAAGGATAATTTTGACCCGCAAAATGTGGGGGTCTGTTGATAGACGCACCTTCGGCAAAAGTTTGATTTTGTCCGGCCATTTTCGAAAAGTTTGAATGACTATCAAAGCAAGCTCGATACCACTTGTTAGAATCGCGCAGCGGAATGTTCGCGTGGTCGGACAAAAACCAAGAGGGGGGTGAATTGGTTTCTTAATAAAAATTAGGTTTTCAAAATTTTCCCCAAATTTTACCGATTAAAAACTGCGTAAATGTAAATAGAGAAGAGTAGAGAAGATTACACAGTAGGTTTATACTGGTTCGGATCAAAAGACCCTACGTCCGAGTTGCTAATCACTCAAAAGAGGATTAACGCTCGTCACTAAGAACAAATTGTTACAAAACAAATTACAAATGAAAGAGATAAAGTAAAGACAACACCTCTCTTGAAATCCACAAGAGATGAAGAACAGCTTTCCCCAGAGACGGCACAACACACAATCCACTAAGAACTCCACTTAGTGATTCTTATCGCTTCTAGCCCACACCAGGTTCCAAAAGCCCCCTTTCCTTGCAACAAACAGTTCTCTGACACTCACAGCACTTAACTTTTGTATGGAAAGAGTTGTTCTTCATCTTCTGAGTGCCAAAGCAGAGTTTAAGTAGGGAAATTAGGGTTTAGGAATTGGGGATTTCGAAACTAGGGTTCTTAGTAATTGGGTTTTCGAAAATAGGGTTTGTTTGAAGTTTAAAATCAGAAACAGACTGAAATAATCGATTATTTGGAGTAATAATCGATTAAAACAGAGCCAAATACAACAGAACCCCTATCTCTCTGGTTTAATCGATTATTTGGTGAAATAATCGATTATCTATACGGAACAGTACAAAATAATCGATTATTTTGCTGTTTAATCGATTAAAACAGTGACTTTGTATAGAAAGTGGTTTTCTCACTGTTTTAATTGATTATTTACCTATATAATCGATTAAAGTCGAGCCTGCATGATAAATTTGAGCATTTTGAAGCTTCTAAGTTACAGACTATGTACCGGCTATCTTAGATTCTATAATTACAGACTCAATCAAACTAAAACAGAGTTATTACAATACATAAATCATCAATCTTCAATCTTCAATACTCTAAGTCTTTAAGTTCTTGGATCATCATCAAAATCAACATTCTTCATGATCATTATTTGCAACATCAAGTCCTTGAATGTTCAACATAGGGAAATGTTTCACATTTTCACCAACGTCATAAATTCAGCTTGTCCTTAATTCATCTTGAATGGTGTTGACTTGAACGTAGTTGACTTGAATCATCATCAAAATCATCTCTTGGGAATGTAAGGACATTTCCATCAATCTCCCCCTCATTTCTTTCAATT
The DNA here is from genome assembly GCA_963425845.1 of Sphenostylis stenocarpa. Lineage (NCBI taxonomy): Eukaryota > Viridiplantae > Streptophyta > Magnoliopsida > Fabales > Fabaceae > Sphenostylis > Sphenostylis stenocarpa. The sequence continues at coordinate 45,197,203 of OY731401.1, forward strand.
TGCCCCTTTTTGATGATGATCAAGGAAACACCTGAAATGAATTAAAATTCTTGACTCTATATAGCCAGCTCAAGATTAGCACAGATTTGTATCAAGTGTCAGAGTCTCTTAATCTTCCCCTGGATATATTAATAACAAGACTCCCCCTAACTCATATGAGCAAAGACTTCTCTTAACTCCCCTTGTTTAATTTAGAGATAGGAAAGAATTTCACATAAATTTTAATTCATCAAAAAATCTCCCCCTGTTTCATTGATAATCATAAAAAATATTATAAGAGAAAAAAAAATATCCTCCTATTTCAGACAGATTAATATCATCAAAATATCTCCATGTTTCATTGATAATTATGAAGAATATTATAAGAGAAAAAAATCTCCCCCTGTTTCACACAGATTAATATCATCAAAATATCTCACTATTTCATTGATAATTATGAAAAATATTGCAATAGAAACTGAGAACAAATTTGTACCTATTAGTACATAAATCAAGGTAGAGAAGATAATGCATTACAAAGTGTCATAGAGAAGAATATCATATTAAGGAGACAATATCTAGGATAATTAAGACAAATGAAGAGAGAGAAAGATAGGGGAATAAAATGATTATAGAGATAATGGAATAAAATGTAGTAGTTTCCCCAATTGCAGTCTTCTTATTTAGACAGACTTTCAAATTTAAATGCACTCATATTCCAGATTTCAAAATTCAAATTCAAATTGCAACAAATTTCAAATTTCAAATTTAAATTCCAACAAATTCCAAATTTCAAATTCAAATTTCTAATCCCAAATTTCAAATTCAAATTTCAAATTCCAATTCAATTTCAAAAATCTCAAACTGCAAAAATTTCAAATTTCAAAATCTCAAACTACAAAATTTCAAATTTCAAAAATCTCAAATTGCAAAATTTCAAATTTCAAAAATCTCATACTGCAAATTTTAAAAAAATTCTCAAACTGCAAAATTTCAAATTTCAAAAATTTCAAATTGTAAAATTTCAAATTTCAAGAATCTCAAACTGCAAAATTTTAAAAAAATCTCAAACTACAAAATTTCAAATTTCAAAAATCTCAAATTGCAAAATTTCAAATTTCAAGAATCTCAAACTGCAAATTTTCAAACTTTAATAATTTCAAATTTTCATAAATTCAAACTTTCAAAATTCAAACTTTCAACATAATTGATTATGACAACAAGAAAAAAATTATGATTCTGATAATCAATTAGATGCTCAAATTATCATCTAGACATGTATAAATGTTTTGTTCCTTTAGGCACCCATTCATATTTGCCATTAGATAAGCCAAAATGTTTTATGTAACATCTATTTGATGTATGACCTAATTTCATGCAATAAAAACATGTTGGTTTTCTTTGAAAAGGTCTAAATGTGTTTCTTAAAGTTTTTGAAACTGGTTTCACATCTGTTTTCCTTGACTCTTTCACAAAAATAGTTTTATGAGGTTCTAGACTTTCTTTGGGTTTGTAACCAAGTCCAGCTTTGTTAGAATTTCCTCTTTGATAACCTAATATCGAATCAAGATTTTCAGAAGATTTTGAAAAATTGCTTATTATTTTCTCTAACTTGAAAATCTCATTTGCCAAAAGATTACAATTTTCACAAGGTTTAACAACTTCTTTATTTTTAGACAAAGTTTTAGATTTCTCAACATCTTTCTTTAAGCACTCATTTTCCTTTTCAAGAATACCAACAGTATTTTCTAATGCATTAAACTTTTGCCTCAGTGCATTGTATTTCTTAGATAACTTGGTAAAACCTTCATACATATCTTGATATTCTTTAAATAACTCATCATATTCATTTAAGGAATTTGTACTACTTACCTGTGATGAGGCTTCATCATCACTTTTTGTCATTAAGCAAAGATTTGTTTCTTCTTCTCCATCACTGCTTTCAGAAGAAATCTCTTGTGTTGTGGAAGAATCATTATCCTCCCAAGCAATATAAGCTTTGTGTTTGCTCTTATAGGTATCGTTCTTTTCTTTCTTCTTCTCTTTCATATCTTTCTTCTCTTTCTTAAGTTTCAGACAGTCTAGTTTGATATGATCAAGTTTTCCACATTCATAGCAATGGAATTTATTTGTTTTCTCCTTTCTTTGCTGTCACTTTTTCTTATTCTTCATAAAGCGAGAAAATTGTTTAACAAAAAGAGACATTATCAGAATTTGAAAACTTACCTTCATTTTCGCTTTCGTCTTGTGAAGATTTTTCTACTTTTAGAGATATCGTCTTGGCTTGATTCTGTTCACCATTCTTTAACCTTTGTAGCTCCATCTCATGTTCTCGCAACTTTCCAAATAGAGTAGCAATATTCATTTTTGTGAGATCCTTTGATTCTGTAATAGCAGTGACCTTTGGTTGCTAATTCCTGTCTAAGGATTTTAAGATCTTTGTGCTCAACTCCTCATTGTCAAAAAATTTTCCTAATGCTTTCAAGTGATTTATTATATGTGTGAAGCGTGTCTAGAAATTCGTGATGCTTTCATTTTGCTGCATTTGAAATAATTCATACTCCTTGATGAGTGTGTTCTTACGTGCTCGCTTTACTTCATGTGTTACTTCAAGAGTATCCCATTTTTCTTTTTCCATTTTGCATTGTGAGACCGTGAAAAATTCATTACGAGTTAAGACAGAAACAATAGCATTTCGGGCTCTTACATCATAATGGGCACACTTATTTTTATCTGGCGTCCATTGATCAAAAGTCTTTGGAAAAGCTCCAGACTCCATTGTTCTCATCGGAATGTAGAGACCGTTGAGTACAGCATCCCAAACACCATAATCTAGTGTTTGTAAAAATATTTTCATTCTTGCTTTCCAAAACTGATAATCTTCTCCTTCAAATAATGGTGGTCTGTTTATTGAGGCTCCTTCCTTGTAAACCTGATTCTGCATAGACATCTTGACAGATCATTTTAGAAATATCTTATCTAACCAAGCTCTGATACCACTTGTTAGACAAATGGCATCTAGAGGGGGGTGAATAGATGCACAAATTAAAATAGATGTCAAATTAAAAATTTATTTGTGAGTCAATAATTTGTTTGAGCACAGATAAAGCGGAAGCGATAATATAATCAGGAAAAGAGAAAGAGATAAGGGAAAGAGAAGAGTACACAAAGATTTATACTGGTTCAGGTATAGTCAACCCTACATCCAGTTCCCAGTCAACTCTTAACACAAGAGTGACTCCCCATTCACTATCTTTCAAATTCAGTTTACAAATTACAATCAACTCAGCAGAAGAACCAGTAAAAAGTAAACAAATTAAAAAGACAATCACCTCCTTAGAAACCTACTAAGGATGAACTGTTAGATAAACTGTAATTAATTATGATCTTCATTCTAATGATCAAACATAAATATAATCCCATACTGATAAACATGTTGTAAACTGAATAAGAAAGCGTACCTGAATTAGCCATAATAATGATATCTTGTAGAGTGTTATTGATCTTATGGTCTTTCACCTGAAGAGCACCTGTATTTCCCTCTTGATTTTCTCTCTTGATGGGGATAGAAAGAAAGGAACGAGACTGAGACTTACGTTCTGTGTGTGTGCTCCCAGAAGGGGACCATGACCCTTTAAATAACCAGAATTAGGTTAATTACTTAAGTTTTAGTATTTCTAATTTGGTCCCTCATCAAATTAGAAATTGTTCTATGGTCTCTACACAATTTTATTTTCATGACATATGTCTTTAGCCAAACTTTTTAATTTAGTCAGATCACTTTGTTATTTGGCTTAATAAATAATGACCCTAACACATTTAAATTATGTATCATATATATACATGACCCAATATTTGCTAACAATCTCCCACTGGTCACAAATATATATGTCCTTACAACCTTATAAATGTGTTAGACTTTATGAGGTCAAAATTATCATTATATTCCTTTAGTATACTCCAAAAGTCTCGTCCATTGATCATATTAGGATATAGAACCAAACCAGCTTTTCATTGCATCATCGCAACTAAAACCAACAATGATTACTAATCTGACATAACCAAATGACATGGAATCATCATGAAATGTGTAGCATGAAAAATTACGTGAAGGTGATCTGTACACGTCTATTTTCAACTGGTTCAAACTTTAACTTATCGAGATTGATATAATAACCTTAATGTACAAAATGTAATGAATGAACGAAAAACCGTATATCTATAGACAACCAAATATGTCCAAAAAATCAATGTATACATATATGAAATTAAACATAGAACAAAAAATATATGAAAATGACTAACTCTCACTCACTATAAGAAAAACACTAAATAGTGACCGAAAATTCGGTTACTAAATGACCAAAATCGGTCACTAACTAAAATAGTGACTGAAATAGTGACCAACTAGAATCGGTCACTATTTCCTTGGTGACTATTTAGTGACCGATTTAGTTAGTGACCGAATCAGTGACCGAATCAGTGACCGATTCAGTGACCGAATCAGTGACCGATTTAGTGACCGATTTAGTAACCGAATCAGTGACCGAATCAGTGACCGATTCAGTGACCGATTTAGTGACCGATTTAGTGATCGAATCAATGACCGAATCAATGACCGATTCAGTGACCGATTCAGTCACCGATTCAGTCACCGATTCAGTGACCGATTTAGTGACCGAATATATATGACCAAATCGGTCACTATATCGGTTACTAATTTTATTTTAATTTTTTTATATTATTTGTAAAATAATGATAAACCTGATTAAGGAAAATAAAATATATATATATATATATATATATATATATATATATATATTTAAATATGGTATTAAATATATGAAAATTTCACTACCTAAGATAACTATCAAAATAAATCACAAATTTTATTCTAAATAAATTCGTCATTCATTAATTAAATACTTTCTTACATATTGAATATTCAATCTAAAAGTAAGTTGAATAAACTAAAATAAGAGTCATAATTCTGAATATGTCAGAAACTAACAAAAAAAATACAATATACAAAATAGAATCAGTTCACAATTCAGGAGGTTGAACATCCATCTTCTCCATCAAGAGGAGCAAAATTTTATCATTTTTCTGAATTTGTTTCTCATTAGTTAACATTCTTTCACGGAGATCATCCCTTTCAGTCTCAACTTCCTCTAACTTGTGTTTTAATTGTTCAATCTCCTCTCTCATAAGTTGGACAGATGATTAAGTAGAGTCATGGCAAAGATTTCTCCCAATTGCTTTGTTTGAGTCAGATCCAAGCCCATATACTTTGCCTTTGTTTATTCCAGCAACTTTACACCAAACCTGTAATTCATTAGGCGGAGAGCCTCCTGCAATAGATCCTGATTGGGAGGCTTCTTCCCATGCACGACTAAACTCTGCCTATAAACATTAAAATAGAATAGTAGTGAATTGGATAAAAACATAAAAAAGGATACAATTGTTTAAGAAATTAACATAAGAAGAAAAATAAGAAACTTACATCTACATGTGTTGATCTTTGATCCACCCATGTGTTATCCTTTCGTTTATGTGTTTTGCGAAACAACTCTGATGGGGTAGGGGGTTTTCCATTCAACTTTATCTAAAATATGGTTACAAACACAAACTTAGAAGTGCAATATCCACCATAAAAGAAAAGAAGTTTGTCAAGTCATGACAATAGGTAATGTAATAACTATTTTTCTCTTCCATCATAAACAACACCATGCAATCAAATTTGAGCTAACTAATGTACATTCTTTCCACACCTAAATGTAGTCCAGGGTTCCATAATTCACATATTCATTATAGGTTCAAAAGTACAACATATAGGACTAATACATGCATAAAGGAGTATAAAGCAAACTTTACCAAATGTTCTCTGTCGCCGCCGTCAAAACGAGGCGGTCGGAGCGACGCGATGGTTTCGACTTTCCTTTTTTCGCATTTTTATTGGTGTTGTTACAACACCTTTAGGTTATCCAATAACCGGGCTAAACCTAGGGGCGAGGTTTTTGAAAGGGCGCTCTTGGGTTGTCCGATAACCGGGCTAACCCAAGAACAAATTTTGAAGGGTTCTTCTGGAGTCGCCACCGATGTTTTTACCGAAAACATCGGAAAAGGAGTAAAGAGGCGTTGGTTTTCGAAAAACCAACTTTGGTCATTAGAACCAGAGTTGGGTAAGGGAGTTAGTTACGCGTAAGAGAAGTGTTAGTTCCCTTACGACGCCCCTTTCGGGTTCCCTATGATAGGCCAGCTATTCTAAGTAAATAAACCGGTGAAAAATTTGCTTTTACCCTTTATTTGCGGAATTTAAATTTATGACTACATGGCCCTAGTGTCTATTGCGTAATTTAAAATAAGACAGTAAAGGATAGAGAGAGAAAGTATGAACCTCCGAAGCAATCTTTCTATTAATTCTTTGAAATTAGGGTGCTTTTTGGCAGCCTTTCACTCTTTACAGCGCCGGAATCTCTCGAAAATGCTATAAAACACTCTAGAAAACTCTCAGAAACTCTGGAAATGCTTCGGAGGGGTTCTAGAAAGAGAATTTGAAGAAAAGTCTAGAGAGAAGGTGGAAGAACTATGTGGAATGAGGGGAATGGAGCCCCTATTTATAGGAATTTGCACCTGTCAGGTCGAGACGGGTCGTCTCGTCTGACAAGGTCGAGACGGCCGTCTCGCCAATCGAGACGGCCGTCTCGCCTTGCGGGAATGGCGAGACGGCGGTCTCGCCAAATGAGACGGCATTCTCGCCACTTGTGCAAGGCGAGACGGCGGTCTCGACCCCAAAAGGCGAAAATCCTTATTTTTATGCCAAAAATCCCTCCTATCCTAGTATGGGGCCTAATAGTCTCTCCTAGTGGCTTCTTAGGCTTCATCCATCTTCAAAAAGGAGGTATTCTAGTCTTTATTATGAGGCCGGGCAAGATTTGGGGTCTACATTCTCTATGTTGAGAAGTGCTAATAGAGCCACCAGTATGGAGTGAAATTCCAAGTCCATCACAATCAGAAGCTCGATTTGGTTTTGCAATCAAACTTTTTACTTTGAATTGTTTTGATCCCCAATGTTGGCATAAGATAACCCATACATCTTCTACAAGACAATTTGGCTTCTTCATTATCATGCGTGCCTTGTTTAGTGAACTTTTTAATATGCTGGCACCTCGCATGTCAAAGTTCCTTCTATCCAACCTATGATCAGGTGGGAAAATAGTATATTTTCTCTGTACCCAAACAAAACAAGTAAATGTTATAGGACATTCAATATTTGGAACTTATTTTAAAGTTAAGAACTAATATAAATACATACCATGAACTCACTAAACCACATGTCTCGAATATCTTGAGGTACCTTTTTCCATGATGGCCATGCATCAGTGTAATGGCTTTTGAAAATATCACCAATGGCAGTAGCTGCAAAGTATGAAGGCAAAAATCTACAACAAAAATAAAGTGATAAAGTACAAGTTGTACATAGATTGTGAACAAAATATAACATTGTTAAAATTTAAGTGATTTACCCATATCCATCAAGTGTTAAAATGGGTTTCTCACAAGTGCTTTGAACATCTGATACATTGTGATCATCATCAGCAACAAATGTACCTTGAGTTTGAGGGTTAGATGCTTGAAGACTTTGTGGGGAAGGTGTCTCATGTGGTGATTGTGGTCCTAATGGTGAAGTAGTTAATGGAAGAGATTTAGAACTTCCTCCAAGTGGTGGAGTACGACGAATGTGTGGTCCAACAGAAGGGACTTCAGTAGACTTATTTTGTACTGAAGGGGTAGAACTAACATGTTCTGCAATAGTTCCAACTAATGGATGTGCAACTTGTGGTCCAACCATGTTATTTCTTGGTAATTGATTGAATTGATGCTTCATCAAACGACTTTTTAAAATAAGCTTGGTTTTTCTTTTGTCTGACATCTACACATGTAACAAAAAAGAGCAAAAATATGTAAGCAAATTGCATATATTTAATAAGTAATAGTAATGAATTAAACAATAACATATTTACTGAAATGTTTGAAACAAAAAAATAATAATTTGATGGGAACATTATTAACTGTACTTATAATTATTAAATACTCACCGAAATGAAAATACAAAAATCATTCATCATCATCATCATTATCATTATAATCATCATCATCATCGGCATTAACATCACTTTCTTCATCAAAATTATATGACTCATCAGCATTCTCATCATTATCATCAGAGTTGTAATCATCATCAAATTCACTTTCCTCATCATACTCTTTTTCATTGATTTCTGCATCTTCCACATTATATTCATTGTGTTCATTTCCATCAAGTAATTCATTCTCTACTAGCTCTTCATGTTCACCTTCATCGTCTCTTAATTGACCAAGTACTTCATCATTTGACACAAGTTGAGTATTAGAAAGACCATGTTGATAGGCAACCTCTAGTGTATATTGATCATCAACCATACTTCTTGGTTTGGTTTTAATTACAACCCACCAATCTACCTTTTCCTTAACCTTTTCAGGATAAGGCATATAATATACTTGAATTGCATTTGATGCAAGTATGAAAGGATCATAATTCAAATACCTTCTACGATGATGAACCTCCACTATACCATATTCCTTGTGAACTCGTAAACCACGATTCCTTGTAGAATCAAACCATTGGCAATTGAATACAACTAATTCTTTTGTTGGCTCTCCTATGTATTCAAGTTGCATAATCTCTTTGATGATACCATAATAATAGTTTTCTTCATTTTCAATATCATCCCCTTTAACACAAACTCCACAGTTGACAGTTTTCTTTCCAATGCTCCATTCTTCCGTATGAAACTTGAAACCATTGACAAAATAAATAGGCCATGTAAAAACCTTTTTTCGTGGACCCCATGCTAAGTCATGTAAAAATTGACTTTGAACCATATTATTCTTATCGTGAACCTAAACGAATGATAAACATAGTATAAATGAATGGGTCAATACGAGAACATAAATTATTCTTATGATTCATTCACAAAATACTTTTAAAACTTACATATGTTTGAAACCATCTAGGAAAATCGGAAGCAATCTGAGCCTCAATTTCTCTTCGAGTGATGTTGGGATTCATTGCTTCTAGAAATTGTTCAAATATTCTAAAATTTATACATAACATTGTGTTAGTGGTTTTATGCATGAAACATGCATGCCAAAATGAATTGTGGTACTTACTTGATTAATGGTTGAACTTCTTCACAATTAAGTAACACATGCAAATGTGCAGCTTCTAATTCTTTCTTATTTAAGTATCGACATGAAGATCTTCCACTAAAGCGACCACGATGATTAAAAATTGTTGATACATAACTCAGTTCTACATTTTCACCTCCATTATCATTGCGACTAACTTTATTTCTCATTGTTTGCACATGAGTCTCAAAATAATATGAACAAAAATGAGAAGTCTCTTGCACTAGATATGCCTCACATATTGAACCTTCCACACGTGCCTTGTTCTTAACCATTTTTTTTTAACTTATTCAAGTACCTAATACAACACCATCATATTGTTATTATAATTTCAAATAAGACAAGTATGCATGTTCGAATTTGATAATTAAAAAGTAGTACCTCTCAAATGGATACATCCACCGATATTGAACAGGACCTTCTACTCTTGCTTCGTAAGGCAAATGAATAGGTAAGTGTTCCATTGAATTGAAGAATGCAGGTGGAAAGAAGTGTTCCAATTTACATAATGTAATTGCAATGTTTTGTTCCATTAATAACAAGTCATCCACTTGCAAAATAGTTGAACATAGATCTTTGAAGAATTTACTTAACTCAGCAATTGGTTTCCAAATTTGATTTGACAATGCACTAAAAGCAATAGGCAATAACTGCTCCATAAATATATGACAATCATGACTTTTCATTCCAATCATTTTTCCTTGCTCTATGTTTACACATTTCTGCAAATTTGATGCATAACCATCAGGCATTCTCAACTCATTAATCCATTTATAGACAACAGTTTTCTGCTCCTTAGATAAAACAAATTGTGCTTTAGGCTTTATAACTTTTCCATTAGGTAATTGTTGCAATTCTAACTCCTTTCTCCGACAATACTTTTTTACATCCATTCTTGCCTTCATATCATCTTTAGTCTTATCTTTGATATCCATCACTATATTAAAGACATTATCAAACACATTTTTCTCAATATGCATCACATCAAGATTATGCCTTAACAGGTTGGAATTCCAATATGGTAACTCCCAGAAAATGCTTTGTTTTATCCAATTATGATATACACCACAACCATTACATGTAAATTGTCCTTCCTTAGTGACTTTTGGAAAATAAGCAACTTGCTCCCACACATCATCCCCAGAAAATATCAATGGAGGTTGAGAATCTTCAATGCAATTCTTTAAAAATGCATTCTTATTTCTTCGATATGCATTATTCATAGGCAAAAATTGACGATGACAATCAAACCAAGTAAACTTACGACCACTATCCAACCAAAAGCTCTTTGAATTATTCATACAATATGGACAAGCCAATCTTCCAGTTGTACTCCAACCAGACAACATACCATATGCAGGAAAATCATTAACAGTCCACATCAATGCAACTTTCATGATAAAATTTTGTTTTTTGCAAATGTCATGTCAACATACCTTCACTCCACAATATTTTTAACTCTTCTATCAATGGTTGCAAATATACATCTATTTTTTCCTTTGGATTTTTGGGCCCAGGAATAATTAAAGTTAAAAACATATAAGGAGTAGTCATGCACAATTGTGGTGGTAAATTGTAAGGAGTTACAATTACTGGCCAACAAGAATATGGTTTTCCTAATTGACCATATGGGGTGAAACCATCAGCACATAATCCTAATCTTACATTTCTTGGTTCTATTGCAAAATCAGGAAATGTCTTGTCAAAATGTTTCCATGCTTCTCCATCTGATGGATGACACAAATGTCCCTCCTTTCTCTTATTTTCACAATGCCACCTCATATGCGGAGCAGAACTCATTGAAGCATATAATCTCTTAAGCTTAGGAATGAGGGGTAACTAGTGCATTCTCTTCACAGGAACATTCTTATATTTACCTCTACCCACTTTTTTTGTCTTATAATGAGGTTTTTGACAAAACTTACATGTAGATAGTTGCTTATCTTCATCTAAGTAGAACAACATACATCCATCAACACAACAATCAATTTTTGCTACTGATAAACTAAGTTTTGAAACCAATTTTAAGGTTCTATAGTAATCTTCTGGGATAAAATTATCTACAGGATGTGTCTCTTTCAAAAGAGCCAATGTTTGATTAAAACATCGATGGGACATGTTTCCCTCTGATTTAATTGTCAACAATCTAACAGCAACAGATAATTCAGTGTGATTAGTACATCCTGGCCACAATGGTTTTTGTGAAGCATGTATAAATCATAAAACTTCTTTGCTTCAATATTTGGAAACTGTTCATTTTCTTCATCAAAATGACTCACAAAATCTGCACCTAAAGCATCATGAATCATGTTGTCAAAGTCTTGTCTATGAACCTCGTGTGCATTATTAGATGAATTTGGATACATATTATTCACATCACACATATTTGGATCCATTTCTCCATGACATGTCCAATACCAATATGCAGGTGTAAATCCCCGACGATAAAGATGGACTTCAACATCTTCAGAATGTAAAAAGTTTTTATTTTTGCATTTACTACATGGACATCTAATTTTTCCATTTGACATGTTTGCATGTTGAAGAGAAAATGACACAAATTCAGTCACACCATTTAAAAATGCATCAGTATACCCCTTTCGACCAGGTACAAGTCTATTATACATCCAACTACGATTTCACGAACATCTATATTCTGTCATATGCCAACAAATGACTTATTTTAAGGACTAATATACCATATAATTATCCACAACATAATTACATTATAAACTCTAACACAAAATCTATAGGCCTTGCTAGAAGTTATACCTCTGCCACTAAATTTTCCAAATTGCAGTCCAACAAGATCTGGTTCCACGATTTATTCTCTGCATAAAAAAAGCATGTCAAATGCAAACACATAAAGACCTTTAAATATGACAAATCCAAACTTTACTGCAAAAGACAATTCCAACACTTTAATTTCAATACCAAGTTTTCTAATAATTAGAATATACCAAGTTTTCTAAAAGAGCTATGTATTATCCTAAAACAATTAGGTAAAACTTATTAATTTTGACAAAACTATAATCACACTGAGAAGAGTTACAAGAATACATGCTCGACAATTCATTATGTTTGGTACAAGAATACATGCTTGATAATTCATTATCTTTAACAAAAATAATCTAAACTTATAAATAAGAAATTACAAAACAAATACCATAACCAATCAGAAAGATAATAAATAAATAATAAATTTTAAACTAATAAAAAATATAATAGTTTATTGATTCTAATTTATTGTCCTTCTGAATAACATTTCTCTGATTACTTTACCATTATGAAAACTAGTGTATCTCCCTGTTACTATACAAGCGTTGTGGATCTCATTTTACCATTTAGAAAGCACGAACAAAACACAAGATATTTACAGGTGGATTGCACTGTTTAAAAGTCAAAGGTAAGAAAAATAAAGAAGCCCCAGAGTTAAAAATGCTCTAATAATAATGGAAAGTCTCACCGTACAATAAGGAAAACAACTTAACAAGTTAAGAATTTTTCTTTTAGGACTGTTTCAATTATTGCCACCTTTGACAAAATTTACTAATTGGAACACAGTTTTTGAGGTGAAGAAGATCCTTGAAATGTGAAAATCAAGGTCCTATGCTTTAGATGCTGTGAAACAAATAGAAGCCTATGCTTTAGATATGTATCTTGATCAGCTCATTCTTGACAAGTTAACAACAAAGTAGATATGCTTAGCATTTGTAAAATTTATAGTAATAATGTTTTGATTCAAAACTCCAAGTACAAAACAAGGAGACAGTAAATTTAGCTAAAAGCAGGTGATTTTAAAGTTTCATGACAAATAAATTGGGAAAAAGTAAATTTACAAGAAGTGTAAGCTAAATCAATAGTGCTCTTGGATGAATATCTGAACCGGGTTCAAATTTTTTTTACATTTGACAGCATAACTAACATGTATGGGCAGAGTGCAGTGGAGGGGTGTTTGCACCTTCTTAGCCTTATCTGTTCCCAGGTTCATAGCTCATAACAAGTAAAAAAAAATACTGGTATTATCTCCTAACTTTATCAATTATCACAAAAGTTACACTATGCACCTCCATCTTGTTCATCAATTAAATAAAGTCCAAGTAAAAAAGACCAAAAGAAGTGGAATGTTAAGTATAATGTCACATTACTTTGGGATAATTATACAGGTTCAATAATTGAATCAGTCGCATGATGCGTGAATTACTCTTATTCTATCCACGTTCATATGTTTTTGTAAGAACGTTCATCATACTTTTACTTGGATTGAATATTTTGAATGTCAGGAACAATCCCAAAAGTTTAACATGAGAACATTGACTATTCTGAATGATAATAAACGTAATCAAATTTATAATATGGTTCATTCAAAATAAAATTATGAGCAGTAACATCTAGACTTCTGATTGTGACAGAGCAAGAGCACTGAAGCAAGTAAAAAAGAAGGAATAACAATAATAATAATAATAATAATATGCTAGGTTATTAACTTTAAGGTACTCACCTTTTGGCCGTTTGGAAGGTGTATGATTATATCTCAAGTGTATTCTCCATATGAGAATCGTGACAATTGCAGATAAAGTAACCAAAAAAGCAATTGCACCTAAGACTATTCCAGCCAGTGCACCTTTACTTATCCCTGAACTTGGAGAGGTAACACTCACTGTGACAACATAAGAAGTAGCAGAACAACCATAAAACAATTCAAAAATATGTCTTTCTATATATAGATGGCTATGGATCACACTATGAAGCAGCATATTCATCATTGACGAGTGGTAGAGCATTAACTTTCCAATATTAATTGGATTCGTTTAAATTCTTAACTTGACAGCAACAAAGAATATAATCATGAACAAGCCATTACATCTCTATTATTCAATGCTTACTTATCATAGCACAGTATTTTCGTTTAATTGTCATGGTATCTCAAAAAGACTAAACTGAGAAAATTAATAGAAGTTAAATTGAGAAGCAACCAAAAGATGGATACTTTTCCAGAATACCATGAGTAGAGAAATGCTGACAAAATGACGTTTACCCCTGTTTTGGAGCAGTCACATCAAATACTAATAGAATTAAAGCAAAATTTAGTTTCACAGTTTTAATCAAACTTTGAAAGATGAGACATGAACTATAGTAGAGAATTCAATTAATAAGACTGAAACTTAAAACTGATATTATAATATTTAACCACCTAAAGAGAATTCAACCAATGTTATATTGTTTAGCGTCCAACTTCCGTTAAACACTATATGGAAGTTTTTGTGACTTACCAGAGATCCAGGAGAATGAAGTCTACAATTTCATAAGGTCCAAGGAAGTCATTTCCTGGAAGATTAAAGTCTATGAACAAGTCTCTGATCTGAAGAACCTCACTTTTATTGAAAACATGAGAGTTGTTACTATCAACATATATAGGAAAAATCTTCAAGTTCATTCCCAATCGAGGACCTTCTTCCCATTCAAATTTGTCGATATAGAGTTGGTTAATATTTATTTTAATAAATTTCACTTTCAAATTCACTTTTGCTTTCTGAACTGCATATCCATAAAATTAGAATATATTACCAGTGTATGTTTAGGGATTGGAAAAATTTACACTATTTATGTCCCTTCTTCTTCTTCGTCTTTGTTTTTAAGTCTTCTTTTCACATTAAGGAGGATCATTTATCATCCAAACTCCTTGTAATTATCTTCTGAGTTAATGAAAACAAAATTATCCAAAAAACTCACATGTGTGTGACCACATACATATACAATCTTGGACAAATATAAGTAGTTCAAGATTGTCCTATAACCTAGTGTTATGGACATTTTAAAGCAAAATATTGTCCTAAGCTTAGCTAAAAATGCTCTAGCTAGCAGTTCCTACCCATGTAAAACAAAATTCAGATTCAAAAAGCAAAATGACAGAAAGCAATTAGTACATAAACAAGTGATATGGAATGATATGGAAGAAGTCGCCAGAACACATAAACACAAATACACAATTAAATAAGCCATAATCAAAGCATTGAAACTTGAACCGCATGGCAATACACCTTAATGATTAAACATTGTATGTATTGAAATAATGAACAAGCACCACCCAATGAACCATACTTATAACGAAACACATGCTGAAAGCAGAGTGCCTGTTGCTTGATAGTAGCCTCGACAACTTCAAGTTCGTTAGGGTTAGGGTTCTAGTACGAAGTTTCGTGGGTTTTGGTTGGAACTGAGGTCACCGGGGTTAGGTTCAAGCTCACAGAGGCTTAGGGTTTCAGGTCGCTTCGATTCAAGGTTGTCGAGGTTTGGGGTTAGGGTTGGGGTTCGATGTCGCTGTTGGGTTTCAGGTGGGTTTCAGGTTGTCGTGTTGGATTTACTGAAGGCTGGAGGATTAGGGACGGAGAGATGAAGGCGACCAGTGGAGCGCGGGATGAAATGGGGCAGATTAGTGGAACAAGATGAAATTGGGGTAAATCAATGGAGCACGAGATGAAATTGGGGAAAATCAGTGGAGCGGGATGAAATTGGGGCAGATTAGTGGAGCGGGGGATGAAATTGGGGCAGATCAGTGGAGCGCAGGATGAAATTAGGGCAAATAAGTGGAGCGGGATGAAATTGGGGCATATAAGTGGAGCGGGATGAAATTGGGGCAAATTAGTGGAGTGGAAAATGAAAATTTGTTAGGGTATGTTACAGTGAGTGAAATAATTAAATAATTAAATTAATTTAAAAAAATTAAATTAAATAAAAGAGTGACTGAAATAGTAACTGATTTTTTGTAACCGAAAATTCAGTTACTATTTCAGTTACTAAACTAAAAAATAATAATTTGGTTACTGATTCAGTTACTGATAGTAACTAAATTTTTTAGTCACTAATTTCGGTTACTATTTGACATTTTTCTAGTAGTGACTAAACCATAAATTTCTCAAACTGTAAAACACTCATGTGAGCAACATGCTCATGAAAGACCTTGGGCGGAAGTCCTTTAGTTAGAGGATCTGCTATCATGGATGTTGTCCATAATTGTTCTATGGAAACATGTCCACTCTGTACTCTTTCCTTAATAATACAGCTGATTTGTTGTCACAATATAACTTAAGTGGTCTTTCAATACCTTTCACAATTTGCAGCCCTGTGACAAAATTTATCAGCCATATTCCATGATTTGATGTCTCATAGCATACTACAAATTCTTGACATCCTGCAAAATCTGAGTCAGAAAACCCAGTGATCTCCAACTAGTCTGAGCTCCTGTATGTGAGCATATAATCTTTTGTTCTCTTTAAATATCTTATGACCCTTTTTTGCTGCTTTCTAATGGTCCCTTCCTGGATTGCTTAAATATCTGCCTAGAACCCCAACTATGTATGCTATATCTGGACGCGTACATACTTGTGCATACATCAAACTCCCTACAGATGATGCATAGGGAATCTTCTGCATTTCCTCAATTTCTAAATTCCCCTTTGGGCACTGATTTAGACTAAACTTGTCTCCCTTAGCAACTGGAGTATCCCCGGCTCATGATGCACAGGTTCTTGAGGATCTTGAGTTTATTCTTGACGAACAGCCAAATCATCTTGAGTATGGGGTTCATTGTAATATCCTAAATTTTGCAATCAATTATATAAATAAATTTTGTAAGTTATAAATATGTACCGAATATTATGTAGAGTTATTATAAAACATGATTTTTATAGTAATTTTGTCTTAAGAAAATTATAAAATAAAATCCAAGGTTAATATTGTGTCAAATAATAAATAATAAAATTAAATAAATGAATAAATAAATATTTAGAAAAAAAATCACGAAAAGAGAGAAATGGTATTCGGGACCGTAGTTTTAGATCAAGTCAATAAAACCTTTGAATTAAGTCGGTGAAATAAGGCGGTGGAGAATAAAATTAAAGAAAATTCGAGAAGGACTATAAGTCGTAAGATAAGTGTATAAATAGCAAGAAATTTGAAAACTTACTTACACAAAAACATACAATTCCCGTCATTTACAAATCCAACAGAGAGGCACCAGAATTCTGAGAAGAAGAATTCGAGAGAAAGGAGGAAAGGGGAGCATAAGAAATTAAGAGAATAATAAGATTTTGAAGGAGTCAGGTATGGGTTAGACGTTTAGTTTTATTCATACCAATGTCTGTAATTGGAGATTACTATTCATCAATTGCAAATTTTGAAATATTGTTGAAATTCTTTCAATTAAGGATGAATTATATAATAAAATTGTTGTTTTTAACTTAAATTGAACATGTTTATGGTTTAATTTTGATTTGGAACTAATTTGAGTGATTGAAACTGAGAAATTTGAAACCTGGATTTCGAAAATGGCGAACTGGATGAAAATCTGCAAAATTCGCTCAAGCGAAAAATATATCGCTTGCGCGAGGACACCTGGAAAATTTAGGATTCTCGGGTTCTTTATCGCTCAAGCGAAAATTACATCGCTTGAGCGACTAAGGGTCATGTCTCGCTCAAGCGACCGGTGTACTCGCTTGAGCGACGAAAGCTTCAAACAAAGGGGACTCTCGGGTCATGCCTCGCTCAAGCGACCGATGTACTCGCTTGAGCGACGAAGCCTTCAAACAAAAGGGGACTCTCGGGTTCCATCTCGCTCAAGCGACCGGTGTACTCGCTTGAGCGAGCGAAGGAAGAAGAAAGGACTAGGTGGGAATTTTTGCAAAAGATCAAGGGTAAAATAGTCATTTCACATATTAGGGACATAAATGGAATTTTGAAAAAGGTTAAGGGTATAATCGAGATAAAGTCAAACAGTATATTACCCCCTCTTTGTTTACTAGGAAAACGACTCAATAAATGTTAGAATTTGAGGATAGTGCCTTCATCAAAGTTATAGATTATTATCTTATCTTTCCAACACAATTGGAATCATCTTAAAATGAGGTCTAGAACTCAAGATATGGACAAAACACTGAACCCTATGAAATAAATTATTAATACAAAATTTTCTTGCTTAAAACAACTATGAATTGTAAATAAAAATTTTGAATATATGAAGGAGATGTTTTTAAGTACTTAATTGATGATAGATTGTTTTGTTTCATACGAGACATAAACATAGTGCATGAAATGTTTTTCGGAAGTCACGAGAAAAGTTTTTTTAAAGAAAAGTATTTGGAAATTTCTCTTAAGTAGCTACCAAGGACAGTTGGTAGTAATAAAGATGTGCAAACCATAATTTTAAAAATATTTCTGTGAGTCAATTTACTATCAAGAGCATCTGGTAGTGGAATATGACTATGAAAATGGCTGGCCAAATGAGACAAAGAATGAATTATTAAAAAAAAAAGAAAATTGAGCTACCAGAATCTCTGATAGTAAATGGGGGAGTAGAATAGGTAAGACGAGACCTCTGGTCTATGGGGATGGACCTTTGGTCTAGGGAGTGTTTGGGCATGGGCAATTCCATAAGTGACCAGTCTTTATTTGATTCTCGTGTCGTGGTAGCCTGCCGGTGCACCGACACTCCGACTACTGTCTACTTATTCGCGTTTAGTGGGATATTGCCGAATCACCGGACAGGGTGATGTTAAGCTCTAGTTCCACTAGACACTCAAATGAGTCTCCATGGAGCACCGAGTCAAAAATAAATTTTTTTATTTTGAGTCAAAAGCATGATTTTAAAGTTTTACGTTTGGAGTCACATGTGCATATCATAAACATATTGCATGATAAAATTGTAAATTATTCATGATTTGTACGATATTCTCTATTATGATTCCATGATTTATTTATTTGTTTCTCATAATTAATTTTTAAATTAAATTATATATGGTTGTATATTTATTAGAAGGGATGTTTCATTGGTTGATTTTATCGTATAAATGTTTGCTTTATTTGTTGTGGATAAAATTAAATGTCTAACCCCATAAATATTTCAATTCCAGATGTTGGTGACGTATGATGCAGGAATGCATAATTCAAGAGATAGATGTCAGATGCAAAAATCCAGAGCTTAGGATGGGAATTGTATAACATATAAGTATAACTTTATGACTTGTAATATTTTGAAAACTTTGTACTAGAACTTGTTGCTTGATTTAATATAAAACTTTACCTAAATAAATTGTTCACTTGGTATATTTTCTATTAACCTTCTATGAATATTGAAAATATTACTAACTTAAATAATAAATTAGGATTAATAAATGTAATCAAGTAAGGGGGTTACATTAGTGGTATCAGAGCTCTAGTTATGCATCTTTAGGGCTTGTGAGTATAAGTTGAGTAGGAAAATGTTGTTTGTATAGAAAAATTTTAAATATAAGATAGGAATAATTTTTATCACCGGACGTTAACTTAGTGAAATAAACTCGTAGGTCGAAATGCCACCTCGACGTGATCCTATGGTCGATGTGGCACAAGCCATAAGGGAAATGGTTGCTGCATTGACTCAGCCAGCTTTGCCCCAGCATCATGCCACTGTAGATAAAACAACTTTAGCCGACTTCAAGAAAAATGATCTGCCATATTTTAAAGGAGAATATGATCCTGAGAAGGTTGAAGAGTGGATTCAGACCTTAGATGATATTTTTGTAGCTATGGAATGTCCGGATGAACGGAAAGTATCCCATGCTAGTTTCCAACTACAAGGTGATGCGAAGGTATGGTGGAAGGCAAGTTTGAAAATGTTGGAAAATAAAGGAGAAAAAGTTACTTGGGAATTATTTAAAACCATGTTTTTAGAGAAATATTTTCCCACCAGTGCAAGGAACGCAAAGGAGGTGGAATTCAATAAACTTTATCAAGGAAGTATGACAATTTCGAATATACCGCCGATTTGAATCCTTGGCAAAATATTCCAGATATTTACAACTCACTTCAGATGAAGAATGGAAATGCAAGAAATTTGAAGAAGGGCTCCGATATGAGATTCGAATGGCAGTTACTCCATTGGGCATTAAATCATTTCCAGAGTTGATGGATAGATGTAAAGTGATAGAAGATATGGACAGGACTCATAGAAACAAGGACATTGGAAATAAAAGTGGTATGTTTAGAGGAGGGCCAATACAGAAGAGCAAAACCAATCAATATCAAAAGCCCTATAGCAAACATGTACCTCAGCAGTTCAAAGGATATAGAGGGGCTGAATCTAGTAAAGCAAGTAATAGACCCTTTCAGCAATCAACTCTGAAATGCTGGAAATGTGGGAAAGGACATTTAACCAAAGATTGTTCCTTACCAGGCCAAGTGTGCTTTATGTGTGGCAAACCAGGACATTTGGCTCGAGATTGTCCTCAAAACAAGACATCAGTAGCTAGAGAACAAAGGATAGGATTCCGTAAACCCGTAACTAGTGGAAGAGTCTTCACCTTGAGTGGTGCAGAAGCCTCTAAATCGAAGATCTTATACAGGGTGAAGGTAAAATGGGAGGTAAGTCCTTAACTCGTACTATTTGATTCAGGTGCCACTCATTCATTTATTTCTAATGAATGTGTCAAGGATCCGAACTTAGTTGTGACACCTTTGCCTTATGATTTGCTTGTATCTCGTGCCCACCGTTGAACCAACCCTTACTTCTAGAATATGTCTCAACTGTGTACTCGACCATTCAAAATAAAGACTTTATTGTAAACCTTATTTGTTTGCCCTTACATAACTTAGATGTTATCCTAGGAATGGATTGGCTATCTCATAACCATATACTAATAGATCGTGCCTCTAAGACCTTAATTCTTCCCGACCTTGATGTTTCTAGATTTAAACCTCGCTAAACCAAAAGAGATTTCATTTAAACATGAAATTCAAAAATACATGGTATCCTCTATAGAAGGCAAGGAAAATAAGGTTTCCTTAGACTCTATAGCAGTAGTAAATGAGTATCCGTAAGTATTTCTAGATGACATTCCTGGCCTACCTCCCGAAAGAGAAATAGAATTTAGTATTGAATTAATTCCTGGAGCTAGACCTATTTCAATGCAACCTTATAGGATGTCACCCTTAGAACTTGCTGAACTTAAGAAGCAATTAGAAGAGTTGTTGGAAAAACAGTTTATTCGACCTAGTGTATCACCATGGGGAGCTCCTGTTTTATTAGTTAAAAAGAAAGATGGGAGTTCAAGATTATGTGTAGATTATAGACAATTAAATAAAGTTACGAGTAAAGAATAAATATCCCTTACCTCGGATAGATGACTTAATGGACCAACTTAGGGGTGCTACTATATTTTCTAAAATAGATCCGAGATCAGGGTACCATCAAATAAGGGTTAGAAAAGAAGATATCCCGAAAACTGCATTCGAACTAGGTATGGACATTATGAATATCAAGTTATGCCTTTCGGGGTAACTAATGCTCCTGCAATTTTTATGGATTACATGAATAGAGTGTTCAGATCTTACTTAGATAAATTTGTAGTAGTATTTATTGATGATATACTGATATACTCAAAAGACAAAGAAGAACATAAAAATCATCTTAGAATGGTATTAAAAATTTTAAAGGATAAACAATTGTATGAAAAATTGTCCAAGTGTGAATTTTGGTTGGAAAAAGTAAAATTTATAGGTCATGTAATTTCTAAAGAAGGCATAAGTGTTGATCCTTCAAAAGTGGAAGTCTGTATTACAATGGGAACAACCTAAAAATGTGACTGAGGTTAGAAGCTTTTTAGGCTTGGCAGGATATTATCGAAGATTCATAGAAGGATTTTCAAAAATAGCTGGACCTTTGACACAACTAACAAGGAAAAATCAACCTTTCATTTGGAGTGAGAGGTGTGAAAGTAGTTTCCAAGAGTTAAAACACAAATTGACAACTTCCCCAATATTGATATTGCCGGATCCTATAGAGCCATATGAAGTATATTGTGATGCATCATATCGGGGACTAGGTTGTGTATTAATGCAAAATAAGAGAGTGGTGGCATATGCCTCTAGACAATTAAGACCGCACGAAATGAATTATCCTACCCATGACTTGGAATTAGCAGCCATAGTGTTTGCTTTAAAAATTTGGAGACATTATTTATATGGATCTAAATTTGATGTATATAGTGATCATAAGAGTTTAAAATATTTATTTGATCAAAAAGAGTTGAATATGAGACAAAGAAGATGGATGGAATTTATAAAAGATTATGATTTCCAGTTATTTTATCATCCAGGAAAAGCGAATGTAGTAGCGGATGCCTTAAGTAGGAGAACTGTTCATGTTTCAACTATGATGATTAAAGAGATGGAATTGATAGAACAATTTAGAGATTTAAATTTATACACTATTAGCGAAAATGATAGAATACAATTAGGAATGATTTCTATTAATAATGAGTTCCTATATAAAATAAGAGATAAACAAGGAGATGATAAGTTTATATTAGAAAAGAGAAAATTAATAGGGACTGATAAAGTCGGAGATTTTAATCTAGGAATGGATGATATATTAAGATTTAAACATAGAGTATGTGTGCCGGATAATAAAGAAATTAAGGACTTAATTTTAGAAGAAGGACATAAAAGTAAATTAAGTATACATCCTGGAGTTACTAAAATGTATAAGGATTTGAAAGAAATGTTTTGGTGGCCTGGAATGAAGAAGGACGTAGCAGAATATGTTGCCCGTTGCTTAACATATCGAGAAAATTAAAATAGAACATCAAAAACCCTCTGGCATGTTACAACCATTAGAAATTCCAGTTTGGAAATGGGATAATGTATCCATGGATTTTGATGGGTTTACCCAAAACTTCTAAAAATTTCAATTCTATTTGGGTGATTGTGGATAGATTAACAAAAACTGCTCATTTCATTCCCATTAATATTAAGTATTCTTTAGATAAATTAGCATTATTATATATCAAAGAAATTGTTAGACTACATGGTGTACCAACTAGTATAGTGTCGACATGAGATCCCGAGATTTGTATCTAGATTTTGGAAAGAATTCCAAAAAGCTTTAGGAAGTAAATTGCATCTCGATTCAGCCTATCATCCTCAAGCCGATGGGCGGACTCGAAAGAACCATCCAGATCATTAGAAGATCTTTTAAGGGCTTGTGTATTAGAAGAAAAATCTAGTTGGGATGAAATTTTACCCTTAGTAGAATTTACATATAATAATAGTTATCACTCTAGTATAGGTATGGCCCCTTATGAAGCACTTTATGGGCGTAAGTGTAGGACACCTTTAGTTTGGTATCAAGATGGTGAAAATTTATTAATAGGACCAGATATAATCCAACAAACAACGAATAAGGTAAAAATAATTCAAGATAAGATGAGAACTCGCTCAAAGTCGACAGAAAAGTTATGCTTGATAGGAGAAGGAAACCTTTAGAATTTCAAGAAGGAGATCATGTATTTTTGAAAGTTACACCTATTACGGGAATTGGCGTGAGCTATTAAATCTAAGAAACTTTCCCCTAAATATATTGGGCCTTATCAAATTACAAAACGGGTTGGAAATGTTGCATACCAGATAGCCTTACCACCTTTTCTCTCAAATCTTCATGATGTATTCCATGTGTCACAATTGAGAAAGTACATTTCGGATCCAACACATGTCCTAGAACTTGATCAAGTACAGGTGAAGGAAAACCTCACCTTCGAACCAAGTCCTGTTAAGATAGAACAAAGAAGAATTAAGCATCTAAGAGGAAAAGATATTCCACTAGTTAAGGTTATCTCGGAATGATGTTAGAGGCGACGCTACATGGGAACTCGGAAGAGAAAATGAGAATTGAATACCCTTATCTATTCACATAGAATGTATTACAAATTTCGAGGACGAAATTTTATTTAGTAGAGGAGAATTGTAATATCCTAAATTTTGCAATCAATTATATAAATAAATTTTGTAAGTTATAAATATGTACCGAATATTATGTAGAGTTATTATAAAACATGATTTTTATAGTAATTTTGTCTTAAGAAAATTATAAAATAAAATCCAAGGTTAATATTGTGTCAAATAATAAATAATAAAATTAAATAAATGAATAAATAAATATTTAGAAAAAAAAATAACGAAAAGAGAGAAATGGTATTCGGGACCGTAGTTTTAGATCAAGTCAATAAAACCTTTGAATTAAGTCGGTGAAATAAGGCGGTGGAGAATAAAATTAAAGAAAATTCGAGAAGGACTATAAGTCGTAAGATAAGTGTATAAATAGCAAGAAATTTGAAAACTTACTTACACAAAAACATACAATTCCCGTCATTTACAAATCCAACGAGAGAGGCACCGGAATTCCGAGAAGAAGAATTCGAGAGAAAGGAGGAAAGGGGAGCATAAGAAATTAAGAGAATAATAAGATTTTGAAGGAGCCAGGTATGGGTTAGACGTTTAGTTTTATTCATACCAATGTCTCGTAATTGGAGATTACTATTCATCAATTGCAAAGTTTGAAATATTGTTGAAATTCTTTCAATTAAGGATGAATTATATAATAAAATTGTTGTTTTTAACTTAAATTGAACATGTTTATGGTTTAATTTTGATTTGGAACTAATTTGAGTGATTGAAACTGAGAAATTTGAAACCTGGATTTCGAAAATGGCGAACTGGATGAAAATCTGCAAAATTCGCTCAAGCGAAAAATATATCGCTTGCGTGAGGACACCTGGAAAATTTGGGATTCTCGGGTTCTTTATCGCTCAAGCGAAAATTACATCGCTTGAGCGACTAAGGGTCATGTCTCGCTCAAGCGACTGGTGTACTCGCTTGAGCGACGAAAGCTTCAAACAAAGGGGACTCTCGGGTCATGCCTCGCTCAAGCGATCGATGTACTCGCTTGAGCGACGAAGCCTTCAAACAAAAGGGGACTCTCGGGTTCCATCTCGCTCAAGCGACCGGTGTACTCGCTTGAGCGAGCGAAGGAAGAAGAAAGGACTAGGTGGGAATTTTTGCAAAAGATCAAGGGTAAAATAGTCATTTCACATATTAGGGACATAAATGGAATTTTGAAAAAGGTTAAGGGTATAATCAAGATAAAGTCAAACAGTATATTACCCCCTCTTTGTTTACTAGGAAAACGACTCAATAAACGTTAGAATTTGAGGATAGTGCCTTCATCAAAGTTATAGATTATTATCTTATCTTTCCAACACAATTGGAATCATCTTAAAATGAGGTCTAGAACTCAAGATATGGACAAAACACTGAACCCTATGAAATAAATTATTAATACAAAATTTTCTTGCTTAAAACAACTATGAATTGTAAATAAAAATTTTGAATATATGAAGGAGATGTTTTTAAGTACTTAATTGATGATAGATTGTTTTGTTTCATACGAGACATAAACATAGTGCATGAAATGTTTTCTGGAAGTCACAGAAAAGTTTTTTTAAAGAAAAGTATTTGGAAATTTCTCTTAAGTAGCTACCAAGGACAGTTGGTAGTAATAAAGATGTGCAAACCATAATTTTAAAAATATTTATGTGAGTCAATTTACTATCAAGAGCATCTCGGTAGTGGAATATGACTATGAAAATGGCTGGCCAAATGAGACAAAGAATGAATTATTAAAAAAAAAAAGAAAATTGAGCTACCGGAATCTCCGATAGTAAATGGGGGAGTAGAATAGGTAAGACAGGACCTCCGGTCTATGGGGATGGACCTTTGGTCTAGGGAGTGTTTGGGCATGGGCAATTCCATAAGTGACCAGTCTTTATTTGATTCTCGTGTCGTGGTAGCTCTGCCGGTGCACCGACACTCCGACTCACTGTCTACTTATTCGCGTTTAGTGGGATATTGCCGAATCACCGGACAGGGTGATGTTAAGCTCTAGTTCCACTAGACACTCAAATGAGTCTCCATGGAGCACTGAGTCAAAAATAAATTTTTTTATTTTGAGTCAAAAGCATGATTTTAAAGTTTTACGTTTGGAGTCACATGTGCATATCATAAACATATTGCATGATAAAATTGTAAATTATTCATGATTTGTACGATATTCTCTATTATGATTCCATGATTTATTTATTTGTTTCTCATAATTAATTTTTAAATTAAATTATATATGGTTGTATATTTATTAGAAGGGATGTTTCATTGGTTGATTTTATCGTATAAATGTTTGCTTTATTTGTTGTGGATAAAATTAAATGTCTAACCCCATAAATATTTCAATTCCGGATGTTGGTGACGTATGATGCAGGAATGCATAATTCAAGAGATAGATGTCGGATGCAAAAATCCAGAGCTTAGGATGGGAATTGTATAACATATAAGTATAACTTTATGACTTGTAATATTTTGAAAACTTTGTACTAGAACTTGTTGCTTGATTTAATATAAAACTTTACCTAAATAAATTGTTCACTTGGTATATTTTCTATTAACCTTCTATGAATATTGAAAATATTACTAACTTAAATAATAAATTAGGATTAATAAATGTAATCAGTAAGGGGGGTTACATTCATCATCAATATCTTGTGGAGATTCTGAACTTACTTTATCAAAAATAACTGTTTGAATCGGTTTTGGACTTGTTACTGATTCTTCCTCCAAGACAAAGTTCTTAATCTTATTCTTCCCCCCAAATTCAATATCCTCAAAGAACGTAGCAGTTCCCATATCAAAAATTGTCTTTAATGTGGGATCATAAAATTTATATCCCCTTTATCTTTCAGAATAACCAATGAAGTAACTACTTATTGTTCGGGAGTCCAATTTCTTTTCATTTGAATTATAAGACTTTGCCTCAGCTGGACAATCCCATACATGGAAATGCTTCAGACTAGGCTTTTGCCTAGTCAAAGTTCGTAAGGTATTTTAGTGGCTATTTTAGTTGGTACTTTGTTTATGATATAAGTTGTCGTCTTTAGTGTCTCTCCCCAGAATGACTCCTTACCATTTCTTTAAGAGTGTAACACAAGCCCAAGCGTCACAGTTAGATTATGACCTGAGCGCTTGTGTCATAATGCACCTGAGAGAGTATTGTCAATTTTACGTTTAGTACCACGAGATTCTGTATTAAGAGTTTCATTGACCACAGTATCAAGTAAATATAGATTATCATGAGTCAAAAGTGAACCAGTTATAACAATATCTGAATTAAAAGATAAAATGAACTTATTATTTCCAAATGAACACAAATAACCTAATTTGTCCAAATAAGAAACTGAAATCAAATTCCGTCTAAAAGATGACACAACAAAAAAGTGTCTTTTAAATCCAAAATAAAAACCAGTACACAATAATAATCTAAAATGTCCAATAGTCTCCATCTCCACCGATTTGTCATCTTCAATGTATATTCATCTTTCAGAATCAGTTGGCTTCCGGTAGTTTAGGCAACCATTTCTTTTCACGCCAAGCATGATATTTAGCACATTTCTTCTTTATGTGTCCAGTCTTATTGCAAAAGAAACATTTGTTTTCTTGAGTTTGTTTCTTTTGTTCTGGACCCTTAGCAGCTTCTTTCTCGAGATACTCTGGTCTCTTTCTTTTGCCCTTAGCCTTGGAGGTGCTTGCAAAATGAGCACTTTCTGTTTTGTCTTACTTTAGTCTTTCCTCTTCTTGTACGCAGTGTGAAATGAGCTCATTAAGAGACCATTTATCCTTTTGACAGTTGTAAGATACCTTAAACTGATTAAACGTTGCGGGAAGAGAAATCAACACCAAATGAATAAGCAAGTCTTCTGAGAGTTCAAGCTTTAGTGCCTTGAGTTTAAAAACAATATTATACATGCTCATAATATACTCCCTGATATTTCATTTGCCCTGATATTTCATGGAGATCAAGTTCTGAAGAAGAGTGCTTGCCTCTACCTTATCGCTTTTTGCAAAGCGCTGCTCAATTTTAGCAAGGAATTCTTTAGCACTTGTGATGTTTTCAGAAACAGTGCCCCTAAACACCTCCGGGATGCCGCGCTTAATGATCATTAGACTCATGCGATTTGAGCGATCCCACTTCTCATAATCTCTTCTCTGTTCAGAGGTACTTGAATCCGTAGGAGTAGGGGGTTGCTCAGTCCTTAACGCAAGATCCATATCCATTCAGCCAAAAATAATATCAATATTCTCTTTCCAGTCCTTAAAATTTGTTCCATTGAGGATCAAAACAGAATTCAAATTGGCAAATACAGAAGCAATTGTAGCTAGATTAGAACAAAAGAAATAAACTAATTATGCTCATATTATAAAATAAATAATTATAAATATATATTCAAATAATGGTTTAACCCATCTCAAGACACCCAATGCACCATCAATATCAAGTCTTTGAACAGTAATATTAACTGCTAGGGATATCTAGTTGTAATGATCAAACATTGACAATAAAGCACGTCCAACAACAAACCAGTCTTTGGATTGATTTATCATTGACAAAGCAAATTCTTATAATTATCACATGTTTATCATTACAAGTGTGTATGCAATTTGGCCAAATATTAATCTTCCTTTGGGACGACTAATACTCACATGAATATACACAAACACTAACATTCAATATTTTTCATGAACTACCCAATTCAAGAGAGGTTACTTTGGTAACTTCTTGACTCAATTTGCTCAAAAAAAATATTAAACTACCAAAAATTGAATATATTAATTATATAGAAAAATAGAATATTTATAATTCTAAAGAAGGAAAAATTTATAATTTCTGTATATGCACTTTTAGTTGGATTGTTTTGAAATTTGTCAATTTAAATATATATGAAGGAGCTGCATCTGAACTTTGCCATCATCGCATGAGCAGTCCAACACCAATCCTTATCCCCACGCACATCCTAAGGCCAATTCCAACACCCGAAACCATGGAGTTCCAAGTAACGACATCTTTAACGAGCATTGCATCAAACACGTTGCAGGCCTCATCAAGCTGACCTCTTTTTAGCAACCTTTTTAAGTAAATGTTCCAGGATGTGGGGTTCTTATGTGAAATATCATCAAACACCTTCAGTGCATCATCAGTGTGACCTAGCTCTTTATTTATTATTGTTAATTATGGCCACCATTGGGCTAGTGGGGTCCACTTCTAAAAGCTTCTCCATCATGTTGTTACCTTCAATATAATAAGCCTTCTGAATCATAGGTTTTCTGCCACTCCCTGATACAATGTACGCATTGGAATTTGCAGAATTTGTTCCATAACTAAGGCCACCATTACCCCACAAATTTCAGACAGATGATCAACATTGCAAACTTTTCCTCCTGTCTCAGTACAGGGGCATGATGCCCCAATTATAAATTTTCATCATAAGCAATAAAGCACCTATGAAATAGTACCCAACACAACATGAAACATCAATCCCATCACACATAATATTCACCATTAAGCTTCAGGGGTCCAACCGTAAGAGTGGCGAGACACAGAGAGCATCGAATTCAGTAGTGCGGAAGCAGTAGCACTGTGATAAGGAAGCATCGATTCAACACAGAAACTCGCTTCGATGGGTAACCTGAAAACGCGATTGGAGATAGAGGTTTGCTTTGGGAGAGGAAACGTGTCGATCTCAGTTTAGCTCCAGCTGCTAGATTACCTGGAAACATCCCAGGTTGAGAGGGTCTCCCACGAAACATCAAGGCTACTAGGGGCCCTCCAAAATCACCAGAGAACCTTGGACCATATGGAGTAAAAGCACGGGGTCCCACACCAAAAAGATCTGAATTAGCCAAAACCATCAGGTGCAACAGGCCCATAGGATAACCCATCACCGTGCCTTTCCCAACCACACCGGAGGCACGTCACGCGGCCTTCTCCAATTTCGCGTGTTGAGCCAACAGCTACACCGTCTACGGATAATGCCACACGCGGAATAGAGAATTGGGTTTTTAATTAGGGATTAAGGGTTTCATAAATTAATCTCAATTCTTAAATATTTCCTAAGACAAACATGAATCAAGTATGGGTTGCTCTGATACCAATTGTTAGATAAAGTGTAATTAATTATGATCTTCATTCTAATGATCAATGTCGCCGCCGTCCGTTCCGACATTTAGGGACATCTCGAACGTTTATGCGATCGGTCGCGAAAAGATGGTTAAGACTCGCGTTTTATGTTAAAATATGATCATTGCTTCTGAGGTGTTCAACAACTGAACTATCCTCTAATAAAAGCAAGGTTTTCGAAAAGGGGTTCTTATGGAGTCGCCACCAATGTTTTGACCGTAAACATTGGAAAAGGATAAAAAGGCGTTGATTTTAATAAAAACCAAACTTGGCCATTATAACCAGAGTTGGGTAAGGGAGTTAGTTACGTGTGGGAAAGGTGTTAGCACCCCACAACGCCCCTTTCGGGTTCCCTATGACGGATTCATTCATTAAGTGAAGATTACGAGAAATTACGCTATTACCCTATTTTATTTATACAGTATTTAAAAATGGCTATCTACATGATTTTAGTTTACATTGCATACAGAAAGCAACAAATAAAACAATAAAAGAGAAGAGAATTGATAAGAACCTCCGTAGCAAGCTTTGTATTGCGAATCTTTTACAGTGAGGATGTGTTTTGGCAATCCCCCGCTCTACAAAGACTCTCCTCCCCGAATACAGTATCGACTCGACTAAATTTTAAAGAAGAATCGAATGCTGGAATACAATTCCTTAACCGATTGTTACCTTTTTAAGGCAATCGGAGAGTTCATTCGAAGTAGGGAGAGAAGACAAGTACTAGGAGTTGTCTCAGGTGTGGAAAAGTGGCAAATGAGCCTCCTATTTATAGTTTTCGCGGCCTGGCAGCTTGGGACGACTGTCCGGGGCTTGGGAATCAAGGATGAGTGTCTGGAGAGGTTGGGACGGTCGTCTGGGTTGGGACGGCCGTCTGGGTTGGGACGGTCGTCTCAATTGAAAATTTGCCTTTGGGACAACCAACTAAAAGAGTGGGACGGCCGTCTCACTTGGGACGCGCGTCTCATTTGAATTTGGCAATTTGGGACGGCCGTCTCACATTTGGGACAACCGTCTCAACCTGTTTTGGCCAACTTATGTGTTCTGGGACCCCTGGGAAGCTTTCCTTTCTTTATTCGGACGTCGATTGATGCCGATAGACGTCCATTAAAGCTTTATCTTCATATAGGAAGTCTTCTTTGGCTTTTATTGAGATGCCAGGCGAGCTTTATCTTGTTATAGGAAGTCTCCTTAGCCTTTATTGAGAGGCCGGGAAAAATTAGGGGTCTACAGCTGCCCCCCCTTCACCTGCCTGACTAATTGTTGGCTTAATGTGCCGACAAAATTAGTTGGTAGGGAAAGGAGTTAACCCTTTTTGCCCGGTCATCCTTCGGATGCTCCTTTGTTGAAGTTGTTGATCCTCTGGATGATAAATGCAATATGATGTTGTCTTCAGGATGCTTCCTTGCTGGGGAAGCTGATCCCTCAGACGATATGTGTGAAGCTTCAGGATGCTCCTTTGATACAATAGCTGACCCTTCGGCTAGTGAATGAAGATTTTTCCCTTAGGATGCTCCTTTGATGCTGTAGATGACCCTTCGGATAATAAATGTGAACTTCTAGGATGCTCCTTCGATGTGGTAGTTGATCCTATGGTTGATGAGTATGAATTTCGTAGCTTTGGGATGCTCCTTCGATGCGGTAGCTGACCCCGTAGCTGACGAGTGTGAAGCCTTAGGATGCTCCTTCGGAGAGGTAGCCGATCCTTCGATTTGTAGGATGCTCCTTTGGTGACGAGGCCGATCCTTTGATTTGCAGGATGCTCCTTCGATGAGGTGGTCGATCCTTCGGTTTGCAAGATGCTCCTTCGGTGAGGTAGCCGATCCTTCGGTCTGCAGGATGCTCCTTCGGTGAGGTAGCCGATCCTTCGGTTTGCAGGATGCTCCTTTGGTGAGGTAGCCGATCCTTCGGTCTGCAGGATGCTCCTTCGGTGAGGTAGTCGATCCTTCGGTTTGCAGGATGCTCCTTCGGTGAGGTAGTTGATCCTTCGGTCTACAGGATGCTCCTTCGGTGAGGTAGCCGATCCTTCGGTTTGCAGGATGCTCCTTCGGTGAGGTAGCCGATCCTTCGGTTTGCAGGATGCTCCTTTGGAGAGGTAGCCAATCCTTCAGTCTACAAGATGCTCCTTCGGTGAGGTAGTCGATCCTTCGGTTTGCAGGATGCTCCTTCGGTGAGGTAGCCAATCCTTTAATTTGCAGGATGCTCCTTTGGTGAGGTAGTCGATCCTTTGATTTGCAGGATGCTCCTTCGGTGAGGTAGCTGATCCTTCGGTTTGCAGGATGCTCCTCCGATGAGGAAGTCGATCCTTTGGTTTGTATTTGCTAGATTCTTGTGGGTACTTTCTCCCACTATGTTCGAGTTCGCACTTGCTATACTTGAGACGAGCCCCGTTCTGCAAGGCTCTTAGGATGCTCTCTTTGGCAGTCAATCTTTTGATGAGTACAAACCCTCATCCGGTTTTAGAGATGTGTTGACGGCTTACTATTTTTTTATCATGCGCCCATTCATGGGGAATGATTGATTTTTCTTTCTGACTTTTCTGTTTTTAGTCATCCGGTCTTGCCGGGGATTCTTTGTTTTTGGCTTCTTTGTTTAGCCATCCAGTTTTACTGGTGATTTCTTGTTTTTGGCTTTTTGTTTAGCCATTCGGTTTTGCCGGGGATTCTTTGTTGATGATTGCCTCTTTATTAGGCAGATGCTTCAATAGTGGTGAAGGCTTTATACCTGTTATTTTTCACCTTTGCATAGGCTGATGTTCCACTTGAGGATATTTGCTCTTGATAATACCTCTGAGTAGGCAGATGCTTTATTGGAATCTTTGTACTTTGTATTGCCTCCTGCATAGGTTGATTTCCCATTTCTTGGGGATATTGGCTCTTTGCTTGCCTCTGAATAGGCAGAGGCTTTCTTGGGAGTGAAGGCTTTACATTTCACTGGGGATATTCATATTGGGCGTTATAGGCGATTAACTCCCTGAGGATATGAATTTGTAGTTTGCCTCTATTGTAGGCTCGCTGGGGGGTAATTTTTCTTTTTGGTGATCTGCCGGGGATTTTGATTGTTTTCCCGGAGATCTATTTTGACTTGCCCCCTAGGGGGGAAATGGAGTTTTTGACTCCTTGTTGGATGCTGTTGTTTTGAGCTGGCTTTGTCTATGCTCTTATTTCGCTGGGGGAATGGACTTTTACCTTTTTCTCGCGATTTGTATCTCTTTTTCGCGAAAATGTGTATGCCTTTTATGCATACTAGCTTTTTCTTCTGTTGGATGATAAGATTTCTTTTTTCTCTTTTCTTTTTGGCGATCCTAGGGAGTATATTGACTTCCTGGGGATCTAATCTTTTGTGATGGAGTCTTGGCTCCTGACTTTTGTGAAGCTCTTTATTAAGCGGGATGAAGAGATTTTCTTCTTTTTCTCTTTTTTGGAGATTTTTTTACTCGGCCTTTTTTCGTTGTGGCCTCTATTGGGTGATGAAAAGTTTTTCTTTTCTTTCTTTTTGTTGCCCCCTGGTGATATGGAGGATTTGACTCCGTATTTTCTTTGATGGACTCTTGTGTAGTCCTTATTCTCCTTTGGGGAATGAGGCGGAGATTCTGGATGAGTGTGCTCGATGACTCACGTGGTGATGTAGCTGAGTCGTGAGGTAATCTTTTTGTTTTGCCTCTGGAGTAGGCAAGGATCCTCTTGGGGATGATCAAGCCTTTTCGTTGGCTTTTCTATTTTGATGGCTTCCTTCTTTCTTGGATGGAAGGATGGCGATTGAAGCTTCAAATGACTCTCTTTTGATGACTCATGTGGTGGTGCTGAGTCATGAAGTAATATTTGTTTTGCCTTTGGAGTAGGCAAGGATCCATTTGGGGATCATCGAGCCTTTCCGTTGGCCTTTTTCGGTGTATCTTTGTTTATTGGGATAGAAGGTTAGAGCTAGTTTCCTTGAAGCTCTTTATTCTGCTAGAATGGTTTTGATTTCGCCTTTCACTTTCGCGATTTTGATTTGGAGACTGGATTTCAGCGCCTCCTGTTTTCAATCACAAGTATGGAGACTAGACTCCTTATATGCATGTTTATTTATTTGAAGAAAATTATTTTTTTCTTTGATTTTGACAAAGTCGTATTATGCAACTACTTTGTGTGTGGATGTCCTAAATGCAATCTATTGTTTATTTATTTTTGATGCATTTAGAAAGTAACTGGCCTTCTCCCGTTGGCATCTTATGAATACGCCGATGGGCTCCTCCTTTATGACCATGATAATGGGCTCCTCTTTTATGACCATGATAATGGGCTCCTCTTTTATTCATCTCTTGGTTTTGGCCCTATCTTTTGCCTAGACCGCCCTTTACGGGTTTTCGATCTAGCGGGCTGCCTTAATTTTTGCCTAGAATATCTTAGGGGACTTTTGCCTTATCTTTTTGCCTAGACCGTTCTTTTGGGGTTTCGATCTAGCGAGGCTACCCTAATTTTTACCTAAGAATATCCTAGCGAGCACTTATTCTTTTATTATTTTTATGCTTCCTCTTTTTAGATGCATGCTTGATCTTTGATTAAAAGTCTTTGCGCATATTTATGATTTATCAATAAAGAGGCATTTCCATAATATTTGGTCAAGAGAAAGGAAATGAAAAGGAATTTTTATTGATAAATGAGCAAAAGTTTATTTCTTTTATAGAAGGATTTCAAAAGGTATTTAGAAGAATGGGTGGTCAGGGTTGGCTATACTGTATAGGCTTAAACAGTCATGTCCATGATATCTGCCCCCTGGTTCTCCTAATTGCTTCATTTGAGATGCATGAGCTCAGAGTGAAGACTATGCAGACTGCTTGCTTCTGGAAGAATGTTACCTCAGCCGCCTTTTCGGTTTTCGACTAAAGTAACCATTGCTCTTAATATTTTATTTTTTTTTACCTCTACTTTTTTCCTAGGACGTATCCTAGCGAGGGATATAGACCCTATCTTTTGCCCAGGGATGCCCTTTGCGGATTTTCATTCCTGACGGGTCTTGAGCAATGTCTTCAAGCATAATACTTCTTCACCGTACCGGAGTTGATTAGGTGTCGAAGTTCTTTTCCATCCATATAGGCGAGGATAAGAGCCCCTTCCGAGAAAGCTCATTTGACCACAAAGGGTCCTTCATAGTTCACTGCCCATTTTCCAATTTTATCTTTCTGGGCCGGAAGCACATTATTTACCATTAAATCCTTCTTATGGTAAATATGAGGGTTGACCTTTTTCGTAAGCCTTTTTTATTTTCCTTTGATAGGCTTGTCCGTGACATATAGCGTTCAGTCGCTTTTCATCAATAAGGTTTAGCTGGTCATATTGGCTTTGAACCCATTCAACTTCTGTTAATTTTGCTTCCATCATCATGTGCTTTTATCAACATGATTAGCTGTACCGATTTGCCGTCTTGGATCTTTGCTATAACCGAAGAGTAATCATTTTGAATATAGAGCAATTGTCATATCAATGCCCCTCTTCCTTTCCTTAGGGATTTCAATCCTCCTATTGATCGCTATATTTCCACATTTCCCAGTCAATTACTTGAATGTTTTATTGTGAAGGGTCAAGAGAAGAGAAAGAAAGGGATTTATTGCAAAGGCTTGTGTTTTAGTGGGATTTTTTTTTTTTTTGAAATAATAGTTTTTGTAAGAATGGCTAGCCAAGGTTGGTTGGTGTTTAGGCTAGTTTAAACAAAAGTTTTGTTTTAATGAGGTGGCGTCTTCAACTGATTACTTTATGGCGCCTATTTGTGACTGATTAACTTTCCTAGTCCACCCTTTTTGGGTTTTTAGCCTAGGATGTTGTGTTGTGTCCTAACTTTTATCTAGGTTCCCCTTTTCCATTTTTTGGGATACCTAGCGGACTTTATTTTGTCTATGGCGCTTTGATTATTTTGACACTTTTTGGAACAAAACGTTTGTCTAAGACATGGTTATTTAATAGGGTATAGACATGTTTAGCGAGAAAAGAAGCAAATAGTAAGAATAACATTCTTTTGTAATTTGAAGGGAAATGCGTGCCCTAAAGATGCTCGGGGGTCGGGCACACCCCGAGGAGTGATCTCTAATAGTCATTGGGTTTACATCCCTTAGAATCGGAAGAAGGACATTTAATGACTAACGCTACCCTTGATGCTAATATCCCTCCTTTTCGGAAGATCGTCTTTAAGGTATGGAGGGGAGACTTCTCTTTTCTTTGTACGACTTGATCTTTTGTAGGGTCGTACTTTAAAGGATTATCCTTGAAATCTGGGATGTATCCTTTGAGCTTATTTTTCCAACAGTCTTTGCATGTCTGAGGAAATGGTCCCCTCCTCACTGTCTGACTCAATCCATTCGCTTTCGGCTTTCAGATCTTCCAGAGAGTTTTCAATCACAGACATGACTGTATGATACTTATTTGGGTCTAGATTTTATTCAATTATTTTGGAATGAGAGAGAAAAGAATGAGAAGCATATGAATATTATGAAAAATGCCTCATTGTATTGATGAAAAGATAAATATTTACAAAGCCCACTTTAACCAAAAATCTCGTGATCATGGGCGGGGATCACGAGAAATACATCGAAGCTTTTCGATATATTTTTTTATTATATTTTTGTATTTATTTTTATTATATTTTTTAGAGATGGCAAAATGATGTGCCCTAATTTGCTGATCTTCCTCATCCCGTCTTTTATTCGAGCTTAGATAAGGGCTGGTCATCTACTTTTGGAGTAGATGCGTCAAAGGTAATCCACCCCGCATCTACTAAATCTTGGACCTTATGCTTTAAGGCCACACAGTTATCCACGGAGTGTCCCGGAGCGTCCGAATGATAATTGCATTTTTCGTTCGGCTTATACCATTCTGGATATGGTGGCTCCATTCTCTTGGGAGGGATGTGCACGAGGAGTTTGGCATCCAACAATTTTAACAGCAGACTTCCATAGGAGGTAGGTATTGGAGTGAATTTCCTCTCTTGTCTGCGCGTCTTGGTTTTTTGTAAGGAAGAAGATGGAGTGGCAATGTTGATTGCATTCACGGTTCCTTCCTTCTTCTTTCCAAAGCTCTTCTTAATGTTTGGAGTAGAGGAATTGGAGGAAGTATGATGTGCAATTCTTCCGCTTTTCAGACCTTGCTCTACTCTTTCTCCTATAATTACCACATCCGCGAAGAGTGTTGATGTGTTCCCTATCATTTTGTCATAATAGGGACCAGTTAGAGAATTGATGAACATGGATGTGGTTTCCTTGTCGGACAGAGGAGGTTCTACTTGTGCTGCCAATTCCCTCCATCTTTGGGCATATGCTTTGAAGGATTCATCGTTTTTCTTGCTTAGAAATTGTAGATCTCCTCTTTCAGGGGTCAGATCAATATTGTATTTATAGCGACGAAGAAAAGCATATGCCAAATGTCTCCATGTTTGGACTTGCCCTCCTTGCAGTTGCATATACCAGTTTAGGGCTGATTCAGCTAAGCTCTCCTGAAAGCAATGGATCAGGAGTTTTTCATTGTCAGCATATGCAGCCATCTTACGGCAGTATATCGTAAGATGGCTTTTGGGGCAAGTTAGTCCCATGTATTTTGGGAAGTCCGGAGTTTTGAATTTGTTAGGGAATTGGATGTTTTTAACGAGGCACATATTGACCGCCTCTTTTACATCAAAGTTATGCCCCTCCATGGCTCTCAGCCTCTCTTCAAGAGCAGTAATTTGTTGCTTTGATACTTCTGGAGCATGAATATGTACTGCTCTTGTATCAGATTGGTCATGCTCATCCTGAGGTTCCTCTTCTTCTTGGTGAGAGGCTTGTCCACTTTGAGGACCCTCTTTATGAAGGTTCTGTTGGCGCATCATTTCTAACATCTGAGCCATTTGTTCTTTTAACGTATTAAGCTCAGTAATGAGCTTTCGGTTTTGTTCTTCTAGTTGCTCCATCTTTTTAGCTTTCTGAGCACGCGTGAGGACGGGCGGAAGAACAACCACTTTCTAAATGATTTTAACGATTTTTATTATAGCTTTTTATTTCGAATGATTAATGTGAAATAGATATGCCTTAGACAATAGCTTTAGTATCTTCTCAAAAGCCTATGTTTTAAGGGTACCATACCCACCTTAATGTGCTAACTTCCTTTTTTCAAAGGTTGCCAACATACCTTGGCGCACTTATCTCTTCTAGGAAGGTGATAAATGCACTTGGGTCTCTTTTGCTATTGTCTAAGGATATCTAATAAATCCTAGAATGAATGTGTTTATGAGAGACTTTATTATGATGATGTTTATGCATACTTTTCTTAGTGCATTTATTTTCTCTCTTAGTTTTACCACTTATTGGATGATGTGGTATGAATGATACGACTTTGTCGAAAATCTTTTTATTGTAAAAGATATTTTTATGGCTTTAATTTGTTTTTATTTTTTTATGACCCTTTATCTCTTCTGTCGGTCAACGTGGCTACTTAGCTTACAAAGAACCTGAAACCAGGCTAGCTTAACTGAAGACTGTCCGAGATAAAGTGGTTTATCTTACCACTTTTATGATTTTTAGGGTTTTTCACTATTTTATTTGTTGTATGATTACCTTATGCTAATGCATCAATACAAATGTAGCAAACAAATGCACACACAATTCATACATCCACGAGTAGAGTCACGCTTATTTAATCACGAGGTAGGGTTTTCCTGCAGAAATGTGCTTGGTTTAGGTGGTTCTAAACTGTTCT
The DNA here is from genome assembly GCA_963425845.1 of Sphenostylis stenocarpa. Classification (NCBI taxonomy): domain Eukaryota; kingdom Viridiplantae; phylum Streptophyta; class Magnoliopsida; order Fabales; family Fabaceae; genus Sphenostylis; species Sphenostylis stenocarpa. The sequence continues at coordinate 45,235,984 of OY731401.1, forward strand.
CACCAAGGCCAAAGGTCCCCAAGGTGCCCCCATTTTAGGGACCTCTCAATCTCTCAGTCCTCGGGTCATGCACGGAACTCCGTGTCGACATCCTTAGACCAAAAGAAGAGAGTTATCACCTTGAGTTGGTGGTTTCCGACAACGGTTGTAGCCCCGTGTGCCAACAAGCCGGTCGTATCTGCCACCCACTCCCTATAGGTATTCACTCTTGCCCCCGGGTACAAAGGGACTGTTGTGTGCAAGGGTTTTTGTGTGCAATTTATATTTCAGACAATTTTGCAGAAAATAATCATACAACATTTATTAAAGCCATACAATAAAACATACGGAAGAGGGTAAAGGCGTAATTTCAAATCTTCACTTAGTTTGAATTTATCCATCACTAAATGGGATCAACTCTCTAGCTTCCCCAGTGGAGTCGCCATCTGTCACCGCCGTCTATTCCGACGTCTAGGGACATCTCAAACGTTTATGCGATCGGTCGCGAAAAGATGGTTAAGACTCGCGTTTTATGTTAAAATATGATCATTGCTTCCGAGGTGCTCAACAACTGAACTATCCTCTAATAAAAGCAAGGTTTTCGAAAAGGGGTTCTTATGGAGTCGCCACCAATGTTTTGATCGTAAACATTGGAAAAGGATAAAAAGGCGTTGATTTTAATAAAAACCAAACTTGGCCATTATAACCAGAGTTGGGTAAGGGAGTTAGTTACGTGTGGGAAAGGTGTTAGCACCCCACAACGCCCCTTTTGGGTTCCCTATGACGGATTCATTCATTAAGTGAAGATTACGAGAAATTACGCTATTACCCTATTTTATTTATACAGTATTTAAAAATGGTTATCTACATGATTTTAGTTTACATTGCATACAGAAAGCAACAAATAAAACAATAAAAGAGAAGAGAATTGATAAGAACCTCCGTAGCAAGCTTTGTATTGCGAATCTTTTACAGTGAGGATGCGTTTTGGCAATCCCCCGCTCTACAAAGACTCTCCTCCCCAAATACAGTATCGACTCGACTAAATTTTAAAGAAGAATCGAATGCTGGAATACAATTCCTTAACCGATTGTTACCTTTTTAAGGCAATCGGAGAGTTCATTCGAAGTAGGGAGAGAAGACAAGTACTAGGAGTTGTCTCAGGTGTGGAAAAGTGGCAAATGAGCCTCCTATTTATAGTTTTCGCGGCCTGGCAGCTTGGGACGACTGCCCGGGGCTTGGGAATCAAGGATGAGCGTCTGGAGAGGTTGGGACGGCCGTCTGGGTTGGGACGGCCGTCTCAATTGAAAATTTGCCTTTGGGACAACCAACTGAAAGAGTGGGACGGTCGTCTCACATTTGGAATGGCCGTCTCAACCTGTTTTGGCCAGCTTTTGTGTTCTGGGACCCCCGGGAAGCTTTCCTTTCTTTATTCGGACATCGATTGATGCCGATAGACGTCCATTGAAGCTTTATCTTCATATAGGAAGTCTTCTTTGGCTTTTATTGAGATGTCAGGCGAGCTTTATCTTGTTATAGGAAGTCTCCTTAGCCTTTATTGAGAGGCCGGGCAAAATTAGGGGTCTACAATCAAACATAAATATAATCTCATACTAATAAACATGTTGTAAACTGAATAAGAAAGCGTACATGAATTAGCCATAATAATGATATCCTTGTAGAGTGTTATTGATCTTATGGTCTTCCACCTGAAGAGCACCTGTATTTCCCTCTTGATTTTCTCTCTTGATGGGGATAAAAAGAAAGGAACGGGACTGATACTTACGTTCTGTGTGTGTGCTCCCAGAAGGGGACCATGACCCTTTAAATAACCAGAATTAGGTTAATTACTTAAGTTTTAGTATTTCCAATTTGACCCCTCATCAAATTAGAAATTGCTCTATGGTCTCTACACAATTTTATTTTCATGACATATGCTTTTAGCCAAACTTTTTAATTTAGTCAGATCACTTTATTATTTGGCTTAATAAATAATGACCCTAACACATTTAAATTATGTATCATATATATACATGACCCAATATTTGCCAACATGAACACCTTCCTAGGATCCTACTAGGGATGAATACCTCCTCTGAACAAATCAAAGGATGAAAAACACCTCCTTAGAATCTCACTAAGGATGAACACCTCCTTAGAATCACACTAGGGATGAAAAACACCTCCTTTTCCACCAATGCAAAAAGGATGAAGGTAATAAAAATAAGAACAGACACACCTGGGTAATGGAGACAACAAATTGTAGAAGCCTGTAGAATGTCAATCTCCAAGAACAAGCGTGATTAACAATGAAAGCACAGAAGACAGTAGAGAAGAGGGTTTTCTCAAAAGGTGTAAAATATCTTTGTTACCTTGCTCAGAATTCTTTTCTCAAAACTAATTGAATGTAAATTGTATTTTCGAATTCTGTAATTGTGTGTATTTGATTTTTCATCAAAACTTAATTAAATAGAAAAATAGCATCAGAAAATGGTTGTTGGACATTAATATTTTTGTGAATAAAAATCAGGATATATTCAAAAATATTTATTTTTCAAAACAAATATATTTTTCAAATTTGAATTGACATAATTGATTATGTTACCAATATAACCAATTATGACAGAGAGAATCATTTTTCCATTTCTGATGCATCATAATTGATTATGACAGTGAAAAATATCATGTTATAAATTTTATCACACTTATGCTTTGGAGGCTTATGCATAATATTACTTCATCAACTTGTACCTTCATATCTAGTATTCTAAGACTTTATCTAGTCTTCAAGAATCATCTTGGGCTTGCTTGAATCATCATCTTTATCAAAAGTATATCTTGGGCATGTAGGGAAATGTTTCATATTTTCACCAACGTCATAAATTCAGCTTGTCCTTAAATCATCTTAATGATATTGACTTGAATGTAGTTGACTTATCATCATCAAAATCATCTCTTGGGAATGTAGGGACATTTCCATCAATCTCCCCTCATTGCTTTTAATATATATATATATATATATACATATATATATATATATGTATATATATATATATATGTATATACATATATATATATGTATATATATATATATATATATATATATATATATATATATATATATATATATATATATATATATATATATATATATACATATATATATATATATATATATATATACATATATATATATACATATATATATATACATATATATATATATATATTTATATATATTAATATATAAATATATTAATATATAAATATATTTATATATTTATATATTTATATATTTATATATTTATATATTTATATATTTATATATTTATATATTTATATATTTATATATTTATATATTTATATATTTATATATTTATATATTTATATATTTATATATTTATATATTTATATATTTATATATTTATATATTTATATATTTATATATTTATTTATATCCTTATACATTTATATCTTTATATATTTATATATTTAAAAAAATTAAAAATTTAAATAGTAAATTTTAAAAATAATTTTATATTTTTAAAAATAAATATTAGAAAAAGATTTAAAAATATATAAAAATTATATTTACATGTACAAAATATTAAAGATATATATTTATATCTTTACATATTTATATATTTATATCTTTATATTTTATATCTTTATATCTTTACATATATTTATATCTTTATATTTTTACATATATTTATATCTTTACATATTTATATATTTATATCTTTATATCTTTATATATATATATATATATATATATATATATATATATATATATATTTATATCTTTATATATATTTATATCTTTATATATTTATAAAATCTATAAATACAAATATATTTATATATTTTAATATATATTTAAATATTGATATATTTATATATTTATATATTTATATATTTATATATTTACATATTTATATATTTATATATTTATATATTTATATATTAATATATTTATATATTTATTTATATCTTTATACATTTATATCTTTATATCTTTATATCTTTATATATTTATATATTTAAGAAAAAATTAAAATATTAAATTTTAAAATAATATTTTAATTTTAAAAACAAATATTAGAAAAAGGTTTAAAAATATATAAAAATTATATTTACATGTACAAAATATTAAAGATATATATTTATATCTTTACATATTTATATATTTATATATTTATATATTTATATCTTTATTTTTTTACATATATTTATATCTTTATATATTTATATCTTTATATTTTTACATATATTTATATCTTTCCATATTTATATATTTGTATATAAAGATATTAGCTTTCTATACAAATAATATTATAATATAGTATATTATACTATTAGTATAGTATACAAATTATTAATTTTGTAATTTATGTACAATGAAAATAAAATGGTATATTAATATAGTATAGTATATTTGTATTCTAATTTTTAATTAAACTAAAATTATGCTAATAATGTATAATAATATATGAGGGGATAATAAATTTAATTCAATTACTTTTATAAATATATAAATATAAAATCTCTAAAATATTAAAAATGATATTATATTTTAAAAAACAAATATTAGAAAAAGGTTTAAGAACATGTATAAAATATATTTATATGTCCAAAATATTAAAGATATCTACATTTAAAAAAATACTAAAAAATATTAAAAATTATACTTTAAATTGATGAAAATATTTAAAAAAATGTTATATTTATTAAAATATTAAAAAATATTTTGTAATATATAAGTTAAAAAAATTATCATTAAAATTTTTAAAAATTATTAGTTTTGTAATTTATACACAATAAAAATAAATTACAAATATTATAATATAACGGTATATTAATATAATATAATATATTTGTATTCTAATTTTTAACTAAACTAAAATTACGCTAATAATGTATAATAATATATAAGGGGATAATATTGATATATTGATATATTTATATATTTAAATATTGATACATTTATATATTGATATATTTATATATTATATATTTATATATTTATATATTGATATATTTATATATTGATATATTTATATATTTATATATTTATATATTTATATATTTATATTTATATATTTATATATTTATATATTTATATATTTATATATTTATATATTTATATATTTATATATTTATATATTTATATATTTATATATTTATATATTTATATATTTATATATTTATATATTTATATATTTATATATTTATATATTTATATATTTATATATTTATATATTTATATATTTATATATTTATATATTTATATATTTATATATATATATTATATATATATATTTATTATATCCTTATACATTTATATCTTTATATATTTATATATTTAAAAAACTTAAAAATTTAAATATTATATTTAAAAATATTATATTTTTAAGAATAAATATTAGAAAAAGATTTAAAAATATATATAAATTATATTTACATGTACAAAATATTAAAGATATATATTTATATCTTTACATATTTATATATTTATATATTTATATATTTATATCTTTATATCTTTACATATATTTATATCTTTACATATTTATATATTTATATATTTATATATATATATATATATATATATATTTATATCTTTATATATTTATAAAATCTATAAATACAAATATATTTATATATTTTAAGATATATTTAAATATTGATATATTTATATATTGACATATTTATATATTTATATATTTACATATTTATATATTTACATATTTACATATTTATATATTTATATATTTACATATTTATCTATTTATTTATATCTTTATACATTTATATCTTTATATCTTTATATATTTATATATTTAAGAAAAAATTAAAAATTTAAATATTAAATTTTAAAATAATATTTTATTTTTAAAAACAAATATTAGAAAAAAGTTTAAAAATATATATAAATTATATTTACATGTACAAAATATTAAAGATATATATTTATATCTTTACATATTTATATATTTATAAATTTACATATTTATATCTTTATATATTTATATCTTTATGTATTTATATCTTTATATATTTATATCTTATATATTTATTTATATATTTATACATTTATATCTTTATACATTTATATCTTTATATATTTAAGAAAAAAATTTAAATATAAATTTATACACAATGAAAATAAATTATAAATATTATAATATAATGGTATATTAGTATAGTATAGTATATTTGTATTCTAATTTTTAATTAAACTAAAATTACGCTAATAATGTATAATAATATATGAGGGGATAATAAATTTAATCCAATTTCTTATATATATATATATATATATATATATATATATATATATATATATATATATATATATATCCTCTTTTAACTTTTTGTTTTCCTTTTAAACTTCTCACATTTTACATTGTTTTTAAACTCTATCATTTTTATTATATTATCATCCTCATTTCCTCCCATATTCCATTTTATCTTTATAATAATTAGTCTTTTTTATAGAATACTTTATTTTCTATTTTTATTATTTATTTTCTTATAATTTAAAATAATTAATATTATTTTAACATTTATTTTTATGATTTTTACTATAATAAATCAAATTAAATGATTCAATAATATTAATTAATTAAAATCATCACATCAAAAACTTAGATAACTACATTAAAATTATTAATTTTAAAAATACAAAATATATTTAAAAAAAAACAAATTATAGATTGGAAATAAAATAGAATAAACAAATACTCTTTACTTTATATTATATTTAAGTGTGTGCACAAACATTGACTTTCTTAACTATAAAGAAACAAGTATAAAAATATAGAGATAGTATTTGAAGAAGTGAATTTTGAAGATAAAAACTATTTTTATATAAATTTATTCTAGTACATCAATTAACAATAATAATACATAAAATTTAAAAACTAAACTAAAAAAAGTAAGTTTAAATTTATAAAAAAATACATTACTAAAAGTATCATATTATATTAAGATTTTCATTAATTTTGTTAATTATAAATTTAAATGTGTTTCATAAATAAAATTATAAATTTAAATGTATTTCCACTTTTGATCCGTCATAAATAAAAATAAATAGTCTCTTATAAATATTGTTCTATTTTAATCCATCATTAAATTTGTTTTATATACTGAATTTGATGACTTATCATATTATTAAAAATTTGGATGAAATAATTATGTATAATACTTTTTTAGTATATTAAGTTTTTAAATTTGTCAACGGAGAAAAAGTTTCAGAATTAAAAATGTTAAATACTTTTAAATATTAAAATTGAATTTATAAAAAATTAGGAAAAAAATAATTAATCCAAAAATATAATAATGATAAAAATATTATAAAAAAGAGTTCAAAATTATTATAATATTTTCAGTTTTAGTTTAATTATATTTTTAATTCTCAAAGTAGAAAAATATATTGTAATTATTTTAATTTAATAAAATATAATTTAAATTTTTAATACTAAAATTAAAATATTAAATAATAATAAATTTAATTCTTTAAATTTAGTATTTAGAAACTAAAATTATAGTTTCTCTGTTTTAAAAAATTAAAATAAATATTTAAAAATAAAAATAAAAACTAGTATTATCTTAAATTTATTAAAAGTATAATTAAATCTCTATTTTCTTATACAATTTTAGAAATTTTTTAATGAAAATCCAATATATAAAAAAGTTAAAATTTTAAAAAGGCACAACCTTAATTTATATTAACTATTTTTAATATAAATTTAAATATATATTGAATATAAATTTTAAAACATATAAATTTAAATATATGTTTTATTTATTTAAATATGGTTTATTTTTAGTATTTATAAAATAGATTAATTTTAAATTTTTAACTTTTCTAGCAGTCTATTTTTAATCTTTGTTATTAATTATGTTAAAAATAAAAAATATTAATTAGTATACTTAAACTAAAAAATATTTTAACTAAATATAAATATATTTTTATAAATACTTTAATTAAATATATATTTATTATCTAATGTATATTGATATAATTTTTTTTTGGTATATCAATTATATGACAACAACCATGATTAAGTAATTAATAATAATAAAGCAATAAATTTAAAAATTAGATTAAAAATAAAGTATTATAAAATAAAATTGTAATTTTTTAATTAATTAAGTTAATGAGGAATTAAAATGTGATAATTTGATGTGTTTAATTTTTTTAATATAAATTTTTAAAATATTATTTAATTTTAATTGAAATTTTCAATTGAAAATAAATTAAAGAATATTTGTTATTAAACTTTTCTTAAACAATGTATTGAATAGTTAATATCACTCTAGTCTTGATTTATTACAATTTAAATTTTTAATAAATTTGATTTATTTTTAATAATATTTTTATTTTAGTAATTTAAAATTAAAGTTAATCTTCATTTTGTTAATATTGAGACCAAAGCAATTAAATTATATTTATAAAAAAATAAATTTAAATATAATAAAAAAATAATATTCATTAGCGACCAATTTTAATTCGGTCGTTATTTTCTCATTAGCGACCGATTTTAATTTGGTCACTATTTCAATTTGTAATTGGGTCGCTAAATCAGTCGCTAAATGATTTTTTTATTTTAGTATGGAATAGCCACCGATTTAGCGATCGAAATTTTGCGACACAAACTATTGGTCGTTATTTCGGTCGCTAAATAAAAAAGTGAATCAAATCATATTTCGATGGTTAAATCGGTCGCTAAATTGTGACCGAATTAACTCAGTCATTAAATCGGTCGCTAATTACGACCGATTTAAAGTTGTCGCTAAATTGGTTACTAATTGTGACCGAATTAAATCGGTCGCTAATTGCGACTAAAATTAAATTGATCGTTAATTGCGACCGAAAAAATTTCAGTCGCTAATTTTAGTCGCTAAATGTATTTTTTCTTGTAGGGAGTTATGATGATTTTAACTCCATTTTTCATTTTAGGCTTTGTAAGAGGATTTTTGAGCGATAGTTATGCTCCATAGGTTTATGCACTAAAATAATGTAAACTTTTTAAATTTATTAAAATAAATAATTTTTAAAAGATTTATAGGTCGTGATTTGAAATACAACTTGGTTGTTGAATAAATTTTTAAAAAATTTATAGGTCTTACTTTGTTCCAATTTCAGATCATGAGTGGAGTCTCAAAAATACCATTTTCTTACCCAAGTTTATGTTCAATGGTTTTCTCTTTGAAAACTGCAACTCATGTAATAGATCGAACCTTAGATAGCTATAAGCATATTAATAAAACAATTTCTTTATTATAAAAAAATTATCTTACACTACAACTTGTTCGTATATATAATTTTTTTAAATTTATCTATTTTAATAAATTTTAAAAAGTAATTACACCATTTTGGTGCATAACCTTGCTTTATCTCTTATAAGGTCGTGATTAAATTTTCAAAGGAAATTCTTAATTTCTCAATTGAGTATGATCGTGTTTATTTTCTTGTAAGATTTCAACTTAAAAATTAATTAATTTCTATACATAGAGAATTAAAATAGATAATACAAGATTTCTATTAAGATATGTAGATTAAGAAGTTGTTTAATAACGAGATTAATTCTATATCAGATTTCAATTTAAAATTCATACGAATTATATTAGACAAGTAATACACTACAAAAAAACGCTTATTATCTACGTGGTAAAATTAGTAGGTAATGACAAAAATCCGTAGGTAATGTCACTTTATCTACGGATTTCTTTCACGTAGAAAATCAGTAGGTAATTACCTACGGATTATAATCCGTAGGTAATGCACTTACTTTAACAAAATATTTTTATTTATTACAACCAAGTACTTCGAGTTGGAGGTCGATACTCCAACCACTAAGCTTATTAGGTTATTTTGAAAATAATTTACAAATAAATTATATTTATATTTATCCGTGTAAATATATAAATATAAAATATATATAAATAAAAAATATATATAAATATAAAAAATATATATAAATATAAAAAATATATATAAATATAAAATATATATAAATATAAAATATATATAAATATAAAATATATATAAATATAAAATATATATAAATATAAAATATATATAAATATAAAATATATAAATATAAAATATATATAAATATAAAATATATTTATATTTTGATATATTTATATATTTATACATTTATATATTTGTAATTATATATTTATATATTTATATATTTATATATTTATATTTATATATTTATGTATTTATATATTTATGTATTTATATATTTATATATTTATATATTTATATATTTATCTATTTATGTATTTATGTATTTATGTATTTATATATGTATGTATTTATATATTTATGTATTTATATATTTATGTATTTATATATTTATGTATTTATATATTTATATATTTATATATTTATGTATTTATGTATTTATGTATTTATGTATTTATATATTTATGTATTTATATATTTATATATTTATATATTTATATATTTATATATTTAAATATTTATATATTTAAATATTTATATATTTATATATTTAAATATTTATATATTTAAATATTTAAATATTTATATATTATGTATTTATGTATTTATGTATTTATGTATTTATGTATTTATATATTTGTATATTTATATATTTGTATATTGTATATTTGTATATTTGTATATTTGTATATTTGTATATTTATATATTTATATATTTATATATTTATATATTTATATATTTATATATTTATATATTTATATATTTATATATTTATATATTTATATATTTATATATTTATATATTTATATATTTATATATTTATATATTTTATATTTTATATTTTATATTTTATATTTTATATTTATATATTTTATATTTATATATTTATATGTTTTATATTTATATATTTATATATTTACACGAATTAATATAAGTATAATTTAGTTGTAAATTATTATTAGAATATCCTAATAGTTTAGTGGTTGAAGTATCAATTTTCATTTTTAAGGTACTGGGTTCGATTCTTGCTAGTGATAATTTTTTTAGTTTAATATAATTTATCTACGGATAGTAATTCCGTAGGTAATTACCTACGGAATTACCCACGGATGATATTACCTACGGAAAATATCCGTAGGTAATGGATAATTACTCGCGGATAGAATTCCGTAGGTAATATCCGTAGGTAATGTACACTTTACCTACGGATAATAATTACGTAGGTAATTACCTACGGAATTATCCACGGATTACATTACCTACAGATAATATCCGTAGGTAATGGATAATTACCTACGGATAGAATTCCGTAGGTAATATCCGTAGGTAATGTACAATTTACCTACGGATTTTCATCCGTGGGTAATATCCGTAGGTAATGGATAATTACCTACGGATAGAATTCCGTAGGTAATATCCGTAGGTAATGTACAATTTACCTACGGATTTTCATCCGTGGGTAATATCCGTAGGTAATGTAAAATTTACCTACGGATTTTTATCCGTGGGTAATATCCGTAGGTAATGTAAAATTTACCTACGGATTTGTATCCGTAGGTAATAATCCGTAGGTAATGTAAAATTTACCTACGGATTTGTATCCGTAGGTAATAATCGACTTTTTTGTAATAGACTTATTTATATATATATATATATATATATATATATATATATATATATATAAATTTCAAGATTAAATCAAGTTTTAGAGGTACCTTTTGTTATTTGACAGTTCAGTGGAGTGTTGCTATCAGTCTGGGATATTTGAGGGTCACGACAGTGTCCTATGATCAGAAGATGAAGCTGGAACAGATTATGCAGGGAAATATATCACATAAAAGAGAATAATAGTTATTTTGGATAATAATTTTGAAACAGTATGTTGTATAAAACGTGTTAGGATCGAGCGCTTACCACTAGGCCAAAAGCTATAGCCATTAGTCAGAGCGCAACTCTTTTTACTTTAACAGCCCAAGCGCCACGATTCAATTGTGACTCGGCCCACCCGGCCTCTGCCACAGGACAATTGATGCTACCTGCAACAATCTCCCCCTCAGCAATTGTCCTACGAGGAATCCCACTTGGATTGTGACTTGGCCCATCTAGCCTACGCCACCAATTGTGACTTGGCCCACCTGGCCTGCGCCACGGGACAATTGTGCAACCTGCAACAATCTCCCCCTTAACTATTGCTCAACAGGAATCGAACTTGTGACCTTGGCTCTGATACCATTTGTTAGGAACAAGACAATAATAAAGGAAAGAATAAAGGAGAGAAAAATAAACGACACAAGAATTTTAACGTGGTTCGGCTAAAATATGTATGCCTACGTCCACGACTACACTAGGAAGTACTCTTAACAGGAACAATTTGGTCTTCAAAGACTTTTTCTTTCTTTCATTGTTTTTAAGTACGAGGAAAAAAAAAAGTAACGAATTGTGCTAATAAAAAATATATTTACAAATAAGGGTGGTAATGATGCAGAAAACAAGGGTTTATCAGCAACACATTTTTCTCTGATATTTTGTTTTTCTGTCGCATGTGTATCTGCACAATTGCATATTTACTGCATGGAATGGTACCTCTATGAGTTCCCTCAACAATTTGCAAACCTGAGATCATCATGGCGAGGCACAGAAGAGGACACAGTGATGAATAAAGCACACGAAACAAGAGAAATGAATCCATACATGCCTTTTTCTGACTTAGCCCTAAAAGCATGATGAAAACCAACACGGTAATAGTCATTGGAGTAAATGAGTCTTAATTATGGCCCTCCAACCCATACCAAAAGTTTGTTGAGCCAATAAATGAAAACAAACATAAGTAGATTTATTCTTCCATTAATGCTAGCAATAAAATGTCGGTCAAGCTTATTTTAGTCTATAGAGGAATCCCAACATTCATCATCAAACACAAAAAGTAGAGTCCTAACTATGAACAACTTGCTATTGTTAATTCAGAGGCAAAATACCTAACTTCACATTAACTAAACACGTAGACAAGTTTGTTTGATTTTCTTTTAAACTATCCTAAATCATACTGTATTAGAAATATTAATCACATTTCAAAATTATAACTTGACGGTATATTTGGAATTATCATATCAAACAAAGTTGAAACTTGTTTATATTTTAATTGATTAAAGGTGGGATTTTTTAAAAATATTTAAGTTTAAATATAATAATTTTACAACACAATCTGTAATATTGAAGAAAATTTATTGAAAAAACTATTTTTTTCCCATAAATATTGTTTTTGAAGTTTTTATCACACAAAATAAAAATAACAATGATATGATTTTATTCAAACAACTTTATTTTCTCAATAAAAACATTAATTTTATTGAGATGGAAAAAATAACTAATTAGAAAATAAATAAGGAATATATACATTTATGTTTTCGTTGAAAACTTATTTGATCAATCAATTTAACAAAATTTCTTAAAGAATACTAAAAGTGTACCCTCATTGAGTAGTGATATTTTGACAACTAGAAACCATACTAATCCTTTAAACAACTCACTTTTATTAATATAATAATCTATATAATAATTTAATAAAAATAAAAATAAAATAAAATTATTATTATAATATTAAAAGAGAGTTGTTTATAGAAGTTGTATGGATTTGGGTTCTCAAATATCATTTTCATTTTTTTTATTTAGAAAAAACATTAGCAACAGTAAACATTGTATTTGAAAGAACATGTTATGAACAATTTTTCGTTACACCGATTATGTATGTATATACATGGTACCAATGAATGATGGCATAGGAATACGGTTATGCATGAAATAAATGTGGAAAAGCGTGAGAGGTCTTTTATTTTGAAACGTAACGTTGGGGTTGCTTTCCCATGTGATAGTAAGTTGTGGGGTTTGGTTTCGTTGGTAGTTGAATGCATCAAATGTTTGAAAGGGAAAGTGAGATAGGTCTATAAATAATGTTACCCACCATGCTTCGAACCATAGAAACACTTGTTTCTGATCCTAGGTTAACACACTTGTCAAAACAACGTAGATTGTTCTTCCAACAAAGCATGGCTTCAAGGCCCGGAATCCTCACGGATTGGCCATGGAAACCTCTTGGAAGCTTTAAGGTTGCACACATTCCCCCTTGTGTTATTGCTTCTATTCTCTCTCTCTCTCTCTCTCTCTCTCTCTCCTATATATATATATATATATATATATATATATATATATATATATAAAACAATACATATAATACTTTTCATTCATGCACGTCTAAGCATATACCATGAACATGGTACATTGCTATGTAAGTATCATTGTTTCTATAAAAAATAATGTGTTGTGAAAAGGTTTTGTTATGGTTTTCCCTACGGAAATTCAGAATGTGGACAAGCATGCACACCTTTGGTTTAGTTTCAAATAATTTATCATTATAGTTCATTAAAGTTGAGTGTATATACGTAGTTGCTCTTATGTACTTTATAGAGTGACCAAGACAAACTCAGACATAGTACAGAGTAGGTTGTTGAAATGTTAACCAGAAATATGAACTTCAAAATATTACATGCATTTTGTAAAGGTAACAACTTGGCATATGATATTGTACTTCTCTGTAAAGATCTTTTTGGTGGTAATACATTCCTTGTTTTTTAAGGATTGATTTCTTTAGAGAAAAAAAAAAAAGGGTTTAGGGTAGGTTTGGAGAAATTTTTTACAAGTATCTTTTCAAGAAAAAGATAATGAAATTTGCTTTTTTTGTATGTTAAATAATTTTATATAAAAACTAAAAATTAGATTTTAGAAAAACTAATAGAAAATTATTTTCAGATAGTTCATGCTAATTTTATTATGTATAAAGAAAAATATTTTATTTATACTATTAATTAAGGTGCATTAATTATTATAAAGCATAATCAATGACCAATCAACATCACAGCTTCAATCACAGAGTTTGTTGTACCTATAAAACTATGAGTGCGTTTGGATATTATTTATAATAAAAACTTCTAAAATGTTTAATTCAATCTCAAAAAATCATAAAGTTTAATACAAACTCCATCCTGTAATCTATCTGAAGCATGCTTTTTTTTTTTTGTTTTTTTAATACTTAGCAACATAAAGTTTGAAAAATCATGAAAAACTTAAGATTTTTAGACATTTATGTAAAAAAAACAGCTACATAAGTACATATAATTGCATGTTAGATAACGACAGTTTGATTTTGCAGTATGTGGTACTAGCTCCATGGGTGGTTCACAGCACCTACTCTGTGATAGTGAAGGAGAAGAATGAAAAGGACGTATCAACCTTTCTGATATTACCATTTTTGCTATGGCGAATGCTTCATAACCAGATTTGGATCACTCTCTCTCGTTACAGAACAGCCAAGGGAAATGCTAGAATTGTGGATAAGGGACTTGAATTTGAACAAGTTGACAGAGAAAGAGAATGGTTAGTTTCATCCTCTATATATATATATATATAATTACATAACAGAACCATGATGTTTTATTTTAGATGAGTTAATGAAATAGTTGGACCTTATCCAAGCCCAAAACACAACCAAATATTTCAGATATTTTGTAGTCTCCCATAAAGGAATTTATCTTAGGATATGTTTGGATTACTTTTTTTAAGACCTTCAAACATACCTTTAGAATACTAAATTCAGTACGAGGATTGGGTTCTCTTGAAACTGATTTTCCAAGGACATTTGTAAGTAATATATATATATATATATATATATATATATATATATATATATATATATATATATATATATATATATATATATACTTCTAAGAAAAAAAATTAAATGATTTTTTTTATAAATTAAAATTAGTTTATGTATAAATAATTTTTTTTTTAATATAGCTTCTTAAAATTCTTACTTTTTTATTTATTTATTAATTTATAAAATAATTTATATGGTTTTTTTTTAAATTGTTTATTGAACGTTTGTTCAAATAGAGTCTAAATTGGGTTTGGATCATAAGCATAAAAAATAGCTTGCTTCTTGAACCTAGGTTTTCAGTTGGAAGCATTTATGGGAAATATTGAAGTCCTACTTCTTATTTTACCAAACTCTTCACCTTAGCATTCATTATTTTCCAACTTTTTCCTTCAGCATGGCCCTTCATTTTCCATTCAGATTCTAAAGTTCAATGCAATCACAAGTTGATGAGTCATAGTGATATTTAGTGAAATGCAAATTATGCGTTTGGGATATTCTACAGATAAACAGTAGCAGGATAGTGATTGATCTTTCTCTTAAAATGTTTTAGTTTTATTGGATGAAGGTGACATTCTTGAGTTTTTTTTTCCCTCATATATTCATGCTTAATTTCTCACACAATGAAAATATGTATTATTTGTTAGTCATTTATTGATTATTTTAATTATAGTATATTTTAAGCAAGTTTAATTTTATTAAAAACATACTTTTGAACAGAGAAATAGTCAAACATAGATTAATTATAGTAATCATTTCCTTTTATATCAAATTTATGTTTACAATATATTTTTTCAATTATTCATGTAGATTCATAAATTTTAAACAACATAAGAATTTTGTTACTAAAGAGTACGAGAGAGGTACGCATATCAGAACATCAAAAAACCAAATCGAAGGTCCTCAAGATACCATAGTGTGCTTGCCATAAATCAACAAATTTACCTTTTGAAGTTGGGGTTATATCTCTTGGTTAGAACCCTAACACTTTGATTGGGGAAGGGAAGTTAGAAAGGAAAGAGAATTAAGTGTGAGAGAAAGTGTCTTGTTTGAAGGAGAGAAAGGGAATGGGTATGGGAAACAAAACTCCTTTTCAAATCTTCTTTATGCTTAAAGGTAAAATTAGCCAAGAGTTGTTTTCAGTGACCTTATATTATCTTTTACTTTTCTTTTCCATTCATCATATCACCCTTCTTCAAAGATTGTTTTCACAGGAAGATGCTAAGGATATCTTTCCTTTGGTAAAACGTGTCCATGCAACACCTAAAATCATAGAAAAATACGTGCAGAAATTAATGAGAAAGCAACCAGAGATACTATTACATGATTTGACATTTGACAACTTAGGTTATTTTAGCATATATTTATGTGAATGTTCATTTTACTTTTGGCTTTGACCTTGCTTCAGGGATGACCAAATATTGTTCAATGGGTTACTATACTATTTGGCATGCTACACATTATCTGGTGCATCCAATCTTCCATTATGGAGAACAGATGGAGTGGTTATGGCATTTTTGCTTCATGCAGGACCAGTGGAGTTTCTTTATTACTGGTTACACAGAGCACTTCATCATCACTTTCTCTACTCTAGATACCACTCTCACCATCACTCTTCCATTGTCACAGAGCCTATAACTTGTGAGTTATTCATTTCATTAATTGCTTTTGCTTGCGAAATTCAATGCTGGCCAACAACCATTTCTGGTTTTCTTTGAGCCATTTATTGCCAAAGTCAGTGCTATATATGCTATCACAGAAACCAGACTATGTTGTGCACTCTATAATCTGAGGAGGACCACAAGCAAGAGTTTTGCAGGTGGAGATGTTTCAGTTCATAACAGATGTCAAATAGTTGTAGGTGTAAATGTTTCAATTTATAACAGACGTATATATAAACACCGAAATAACTAACACATATAATAATAATTTTAGTATGTCAAGTTAATGGAAAATAAAAAAATTGTTTAAAAATTATATGAAATATATTATTAAAAATTTCTTTTTAAATGAATTATTTTAAATATTTTATATCTATTACAAAAATCAATATAAATGTTAAAAATATAGAAAGTGAAGTAGCATTTGTCAGAATTTTATATTTTATTTTGACAATGATGCATATTTAGGATTGATTCTTTTCATATGACTTCTCTTTTTTCTTAATTATGGATAGTTTAGGTTGTTGTTAAGATATTTTATGTTAATATAGATTTTTAACTACTTCCAGACAGAATAATTTTGATTTTTTTTCACTTACAAGAATTATAATTTTTAGGCTATTACTTGAAAATATGTGAACAAATTATAAACTAATTTTGTTTCGTTTGTTGGATTCGAAGACACTTTTTGTTTACATTTTATTTGTTATTTTAAAGTTTCAAAATAATAATAATAATAATAATAATATTTTGAAATTATATCCTTATAAAGAAAGTGAAGAAAAAATTATAGGTAAAAAGTGTCAAATTAATAATAAAAAATAAAAAGATAAAAGAATAGTAATAAAGTTACCCACAATTTAATATAATAAAAAATAGTAATAAAATAATATTTAATGTGTATAATATAGCTTTAAACAGTAGATTAGAAGAAACAAATGAAGTTTCCTAGATAGGTTGCTATATACAATCCAAAAATGTCACCAACCACATAACTTTGAATAAAAAATATTTTATTCATTTTTTCCACGTTAGGGTTTAGGGTAGTGATGGA
This sequence comes from Sphenostylis stenocarpa, assembly GCA_963425845.1. Lineage (NCBI taxonomy): Eukaryota > Viridiplantae > Streptophyta > Magnoliopsida > Fabales > Fabaceae > Sphenostylis > Sphenostylis stenocarpa. The sequence goes on from OY731401.1 coordinate 45,254,371, forward strand.
CCACAATATGGGTCATCATGTGCCAATATTATATATTTCCATTGCATGTGCAAAGCAACACTTTCTCCATGGCCAGCTGTAATATTTTAATCATCTTGTAGTGAATTTGCTTGTTATGAGCCGGCAAATTAATTTCATGATTTGATTGATTCTTCGTCTGAATCCATATTCTCTTTCTGCAGCTGTCATTCATCCCTTTGCTGAACACATCTCATATTTCCTTCTCTTTTCAATACCAATGTTAACCCTAGTCTTCACAAACACAGCTTCTGTGGGAGCCATGGTGGCTTATGTCACTTACATTGACTTCATGAATAATATGGGTCATTCCAACTTTGAGGTTGTTCCAAAGTGGCTCTTTCAAATCTTCCCTCCTCTTAAATATCTCATGTACACCCCATCGTAAGTATTCTTAATCTCATCTACACTTTTCCTAAGTATTTATAGTCTCATTTCATGCTATTCACATATCCATATGTACAAATTTCTATAATGTATTTCTCATGTACTATGTATTTATAATGTCATTAATTGTCACATGCTATACCCATATATTCATACACATGAAGGAGGAAAAATAGGAGTATTTAGTGAACATAATATATCAAACAAATAAGAGTGTGGTTAATTTTAATTTCTATGAATTATTATGTTGAAATATAAAATTAAAAACATAGTTTTCTTTTCTAATTAACTAGTTCCTTCTTATAGTAAAAGTACTTAGAACATGTTTTTAGTTGTGTTTTCATTCATACTCCTTGCAAAAAATTTTAATCATTAATAAACTTCATTATATTTACATAAAAACAGCATATGATATTGATCAATGGTTTATAACAATTTGTTAATCGTAATATTATAGTTTTTTTATATGATTGTGTTTATATTACTAGCATTTTATCTTATTGAGAACCAATTAGTAACAAAAGAAACTGTTTTCTAATATTTTTGCAGGTTTCATTCTTTGCACCACACCCAGTTTAGAACAAACTACTCCTTATTTATGCCATTTTATGACTACGTCTATGGCACCACAGATAAGGCTTCTGATACATTATATGAATCAGCATTAAAACGAGAAGAAGAAACCCCAGATGTTGTGCACCTTACACATCTCACAACCCCTGAATCCATCTATCATCTCAGGCTTGGGTTTGCTTACTTGGCTTCTAAGCCTTACATATCAAAATGGTACCTCAGTTTGATGTGGCCTATGACAGCATGGTCCATGATCCTCACATGGGTCTATGGCAGAACATTCATTGTTGAGGCAAATCGTTTTGACAAACTCAAGCTTCAAACTTGGGCAATTCCCAAGTACAGTCTGCAAGTATGTTTTCTATATTTTTCATTCGCAAACATTAATTGAATATTGTTAATTAGCTTTGTTATTATTGTTTTTGTTCCCACTGTCACATGACAGCATCTGAAGTTGCCCCATGCAGTATAAAATATATTATAATATTCAAAACTTGGTCACAGTTTTGACTAAGCAAAGCATCATGCATGGGGCAAAGTATATATGTTCTATATAGTACATTAAAAAATGACCTATTTTGGGTTGTTTTCTTGTATTTAACTTTGGCCTGCATTTTGTGGAGAACTAATAACCAAGTTCTGTGTTTGGTTGAGAATTCCTCATGCTTCACACAAAAGCACTTTTTCTACATAAAAGTTTTCTAAGAATATGTTCATAAAACCCTAAAACAATACTTGATGAAATTATAATGTCTACCTATTTTTTCTGTAGTACTTTCTGCAATCACAAAAAGTGACTATCAACAGAATGATAGAAGAAGCAATACTGGATGCAGACAGAAAAGGCATAAAAGTGTTGAGCTTAGGCCTAAGAAATCAAGGAGAGGAGCTTAACATCTATGGAGGGTTATATGTTAGTAGACATCCAAAGTTGAAAGTTAAGATTGTAGATGGAAGCAGTCTTGTGGTTGCTGTTGTTCTTAACAGCATTCCCAAAGGAACAACACAAGTGTTGCTTAGGGGAAAACTCACTAAGGTTGCCTATGCTCTTGCCTTCTCATTGTGTCAAAAAGGTGTTCAGGTCAGGTTTTTTTAGTAAATTTTTGTCTATTCTTTTGAAAAACACAATTCTTTATCTTTCAAATACTTTTTACATCACTGTTCATCTTGATCTAAATCATTTGAAGACGAAAAGCGATTTATTTTAAAATTAGAAAAGTCAAACATTCTCTTAATTATATTTCAGGTTGCTACATTGCATGAGGATGATTATGTGAGGCTCAAAAAGTCATTCAAGTGCTCTGAAACTAATTTGACCTTTTCCAAAAGCAACACACAGACGGTAAAAAATACATGATAAATTTTCTTAGCTTCACTTTTAGAATTTAAAAAAAGAAAGAAAGGAAAAAGAAAGAGGTAACTGATCTTTTTTTTTTTTCTTTCATTGAATAACTAGAGAGAATAAAAAAGTGATAAAAGTAAAGAAAAAGGAAGTAAAATTATGTTAAATTCTATTTAAAAGATTTAAATAATAATAAACAAGGACACTTTTGCAATTTCGTTTATTTTCTATTATCTTCCTATGCTTTTATTCTTTCCTTGTTTGTGTAATTTCAAATCAAAGAAAAAACAAATCTTATATAATGTTTGGTATACAAAATAATTTAATATTTTTAGAAAATTATATGAAAATAATAATTTCTTTCGTTTGGTAGAATTGAAATTAAATTATTTCTCAGAAAATTGTTTTATTGAACTGATAATTTGTAAATGATATATATATATATATATATATATATATATATATATAATATTAAGATTGGGTATACAATATTTGGATTTCAAGGACGAGTTTTATGTACAAAATCATCTTCTAAAAAATGTTTGCTAACTTTTGGTCACCATTTTTGCATAAACGTTGTCAATAATGACAAACAAAGTTCCCTTTTTTTCATCTTCAATCTTTGCTTTTGGATAGACTTGGTTAGTAGGAGATGGACTGAGTGAAGAAGAACAACAAAAAGCACCCAAAGGAACATTATTTATTCCATACACACAATTTCCACCAAAGAAATATCGCAAGGATTGCTTCTACCATTCCACCCCAGCAATGTTAGCTCCTTCGTCTGTCGAAAACATCCATTCTTGTGAGGTTAGTTCTAGAATTCTTGTATGTTCGATTGATTTACTTTATCCTTTTCCATTTCAACCAAAAAGATTGGATTAATTTTGTTGCATCATGTCATCACTTATGATTTAAACACTTATTAAATTACTTTACAAATTACTTATTAATTTTATGTTGAAATCTTAATATACTTTTAGAATTAAACCCTAATTTATTTTCGGTATTTATCTTGGACAAAAAGTGTCTCTCTTGTTTCTCGTTCTGAGTTAAAAGTATCATTTATTTTCTGGTTATTATTTTTTTATCAAAATTGTCTAACGATATACATCAAAGTATTATGATCCTTATATTTTATATTAATTGGGTTGTCCCTTATTTGTTTTTAATTATAAAATTTCATATACATCATATATTTTAATGGTAGGATTGGTTGGCAAGAAGGGTGATGAGTGCATGGCGCATAGCTGGGATAGTCCACTCTCTAGAAGGATGGAGTGATCATGAGTGTGGCCACACAATGAATAACATTGACAAAGTTTGGCATTCAACTCTTCAACATGGATTCCAACCTCTTAAGGTGCAAGTCAAAGAGTTATCTCATTATTAATGAAGACCAAGAGAAATATTAATTTAGCTCTTTGGTGGGTGAAATCCATCCTATATATGGATATCCCCATGTTAAATAAGGTTGTGTTAAGTGTCACTTCAACATGCAAATGGATATCTTCTCTCTCTCTCTCTCTCTCTCTCTCTCTCTCTTCTTCTATCTATCTATATATATATATATATATATATATATATATATATATATATATATATATATATATATATATATATATATATCCATAGAGCTTCAACATTTTAAGATGGTGGTGATATAAGTGTAACTCATAATATATGATAAAATATTATATATTTTGCATACAAAGTGGAACTTTTTTTATTATTTAATAAAGATAAACATATATACATATCTCAACACAAATTCATCAATGATATTTATATAAGAAAAGATAAATTTAATGTCATGAGAAACCATAAACCAAAACTAATGAAAGTCGAACAAATCTAACCCAAGGCACAACAAGTTTATTTCTAACGGTCACTAAGTTGGTCAAAGTTTAAATTTAAGGTTTAAATGTGGTCATAGTATGAATTTAAGTTTTACCGGTTCATATTTCATTCGTATTTAATAAAATAATATTTTTATAATATAATAAATTTATTATTAACAATAAATACTTTGCAAAAGACAAAAACAATTATAAATAACAAAAGTTACTATTTATAATGATAAAAATAAAGTAAGAATAAAATAAATCATTGTACAAAATTACGTTATTCGCATGAAATAAAATAGTTTACAAATATAAGAAAAGAAAAATATAATCTTATAATCTTCGAAGGCATAAACCAAAACCAATGAAAATCAAACCAATCTAATAGTCACTTAAAGTTTAAAGTTTGAATTTAAAGTTTAAAAGTGGTCATAGGTTTACAAATTTATATTTCATTAAGATTTAATAAATAATATTTTTATAATATAATAAATTTATTATTAAAATAATTACTTTACAATAGAACAAAATATAATTACTATAATAATAATAATAATAATAATAATAAAGTAAAAATATAAAAACTTAATTATTATATAAAATTAACGTAACATGTATAAAGAAAAAATTTAAAAATAAATAAAAAGTTATCTTAAAAAATTATTTTTTTATTCGACCCAAAAATTTAATAATTTTTGTTTTATTCTATCAATTTTTTACTATTTTTCTTATTTTTATACCAATTTAATTAAAATTTAATAACTTATAGGTTTAAACAAAACTTAATTTATTGGTAAAATTATCATGTACTTATTATAATATTTTAATATTAGTATATATAGTGTTAAGAAAAAGAAGATTATCTTAACTCTAGTTATCAATGAGTATCCTCTTTTATATAACCTCTTATTAGTATTGATTTAACCATTCTTTTTTTCATCTCTGAATTTTATTAAATTATATTTATATTACTTCAATCCAAGAGTGCTTTTCCTTCAAAAAAAATTTATATAAAATTCATCCATAAATATCGTTATAAAATTAATGATAATTGTTTATAAATATATCCATAAATAATTATTAATCCATATATTTATCAGTAAATATTTTTAAAAACTAGACGAATATATTTATCAATGATTACTAACAATTATATATCTGAAAATAATTATTAAAAACTCTTTTTCATTTATATTTTCATGCATAATTATCAAGTAATAAAATGAGATTGTCGGTAATAATTTTAGCGATGAATTCATTTTGACCAATAGATAATAAATATTTTCTGACAAATTTTGACACTTCTCAACAAAAACTATCCATTAATAAATCAAAATTTTCTTGTAATACATTAATAACGCAATTCTTTTTTTCACAGTTTCACAATTTATTGTAATGACTATTCATTCAAGAGGCTTTATAATATGTTTATCTAATATGATACAATTATAATAATAAATAAATAAAAAATCATGTTTCTTATCTTACATTTTTTTCTTTTATTAGGATGCGAAGAATTTAAAGTAATTAAATTCGGAGTCCTCAAAACTTTGTTAAACTTTTTAGTGCTAAGTTTTTAATACAACCATTTTTTCTTTTTCAAAGCCGATAGATATGATTGATCTTGTGAAAATTGTTTTCCACCTAAAAAAAGTTACGTGAAGTATTCTCCTAACAAATTAGTGTAAACTTTGTGTCAATTTCTCTTTAATGATAATTAAGAAAGTACAGTCCCATTAAATTTGTTAGAATATGTGATGATCTTACCAAAGAAAATGAAAACCCTAATATACCCTAGCTAGGTTTATTCTTTGCCAAAAGAGAAATCTCAAAAGTGGAAAAGGTTTTCGATGTTTTGGAAACCTTCCACCTCAGCTATGTATAGAGGGTAGAAGTTGAGGGTTCCAACTACTTAGCATGAACAATGAATGCAAGAGAAAAAAGAAAAAGAAAAAAGAGTGAAGTGTGTGTGTTGTTGTTGTCCACAAAATAGTTATTCAATGCATCACGGATGCTTAAAGCAAGATGAAAAGTGGACCAAACACCGACGAATATGGCAATGAAAGAAACCACATTGATGAGTTTCAAGTGATGTACGGTTGATCGGGGGAAGTTGTATTTCATTCATATATGTTTAGTTTTTTGTTTTTTTTTAAGGGAAGAATTAAAAAAAATAGTATTTTTATTTATTGTTTTCAATAAAGTTTGTGATGATATTAATTGTTTTCTTCAATTACGTATCTACTTCTTCACTATATTTTAAATAATTTATATATTTATCATAAAAGGAAAATGAAAAAACATTAATACATATTTTTTTATCTATTATAAATAATGTTGTTGATAAAATAAATTTCATTAAATAATAAATAAACAGTTTGGATAATAATTATAGATCTATATGATCGAGTTCTATTTATTTTTTGAAAAAATTGGAAAATCCAAGATATTTCTATACTTGATGATATTATAAAAATTATAATAATAAAAAGTTATTTTTTTAATAATATAATCAAATAATTTAATTTATATATTTTTATTAATATTGTTTTAAATCATAAATAATACTTATTTAATATTAATAAATATACTTTAAATATGATATCATATATAATTGAAAAATTAGGTATATTTATTATATATTATTATTATTATAAAATATTAAATTAAAAGAATATTTTCATTAAATAATAAATACGGTAAATATAAAAATGTTAGCATATACAGTAAAAAAAGTAATTAAAATTTAACTATTTTATAGAAAAAATAAAATTTGTTTATATACTCAATGAAAAGCAAGAATCTTGTTCTCGTCAAAATTCAATATGTTTATTTATTTATTTAGTAATAACATATAAATTTAATTGATTCATTTAATTATGGAAAATGTTAAACATGATTTTAATTATCGTATAAGTGAGTTTTTATCTAGTTTTTCTAAAAAAATTTATTTATAAAACATCCTTTTAAAATTTTAAATCGTTGTGCTTATAGACTAAGAATATTTTAATCTTAATCCATATAAATGGTTTTTTCATTTTTATTTTAAAATATTAAATGTTTTCTCTAATATTTATTTAAGGTTCATAAATAATATTTTTTGTATTATTTAAGAACAAAATAGAGGAATCACATCGTAACCAAGTATCCTATATATTAATAGGTGTCCTATCAATTTCCATTCCCTTAAATACACAACCAGACAAAAATTAGTAGTATTTATTTTTTTAGTTTTTTTATTAAATATAAATAAATAAAATAAAATCTATTTATTTTACATGTCATAAAAATATATTTACTTTTAGAAATAAAAATCATTTGAATAGTTAGATTAAATCACTATTTATTATTCTATATGTAGTGAATCATATAATTATTTCATTAATACATTGAATTAAATTTCCAGTTCTGAATATAGGTATTTACGAACCTGGTTTTATATTATTTAATATTTAGTTATAAAAAAAATATTAAAATGGAACTCTATTTAGAAAACAGTATTTTGGAAAAAAAAGTTACAATATAGTTAAATAGATGAATTAAATATTTACCTATTTAAAAAATTATTAGATGAATTTGATTATATTTTTTTATGGAATGAGAAATTTTTAAGTCAATAGTGTTATTTTCGAGTTTTTTTTTTAATTTGTCTTTAATAATTAAATTCAAAATTAATTCAACATAGCTATTGATTCGACACGTCATTAGTTAGTGGGACACACAGGAGAAGCTATATATATATATATATATATATATATATATATATATATATATATATATATATATATATATATATATATATATATAAATAAGATAATTATAACTTTTAAAATTAAAAATCATTTATTAATTCTTTTATTATGAATTTTTTTTTATAAAGTGATACATGTAAAATCTACTCAACCTTCTAGAAAATCTGAAGAAGGAATCTTGCGGAGTGACATATATTTGAATGCTGTGTATAAAAAATTATTTAAATTGAAAAAGTAAAAATTGAATTTAATATTTTAAATTTTATAATTACTTTTCTATTAATAGTTAAAAAATATTTTTATTAATTTTCCTCATTTAAAATATACTTTTTTATCAAACAATATTATTAAAGTGAATGTTTAATTTAATATTATAAGTCTAATTTTTTTATCTTACATTTTAGTAAGAACACGTGAGTTGTGAATATTGGAAGATCCTAATTATTTCTTTAAGAAATATAAGAGTGGGTAATTATTATTATTTGCGTTACAAAACAAATTAATTAAGATGTAACATCTATCAATTCTATGTTTTTGTTAGACACACCTCACTTATTTCAACTTGGTGTATCAAATTTGATTTGAATTTAATTTAAATTCACCAATATAAGAATATTTTCAGAAGGACAACAAAACTTTTGAGAATTTTAGCATAATATATTAGCAGAAATGCATGCGTGTAAGTGTATCTATATCTTTATTATCATTTTATAAAATAATATTTTTATTTATAAATTAAAACTATATATTTAAGATGAGAAAGAAAAATAAAAAAGAATGTATTATTATTATTATTATTATTATTATTATTATTATTATTATTTCATCTTTACTATTTGAATTGGTATGTACTACAAGAAAAACACCAAATAGTGACCGAAAATTCGATCACTAAATGTGCAAAATCGGTTACTTAATTAAAATAGTGATCGAAATAGTGACTAACTGAATCGGTCACTATTATCTAATCAGATTTTAGTGATTCAGATCCATTAAATCAATGATATATAATCAAATTGAATCAAATTTAATTATTTACATTTTTATTATATCTATTATTTATTTTCCCTATCTCTTAATTATATTATATTTTTTAGAAGTTTAACTTATTATTAGGTGGTTTATTGTCATTGTCGGGATTCGAACCCGGTACCTTAGAGTTGGAGGTCGAAACTCAACCACTCGAGCTACTAGGATCTTTTAATAATAACTTACAAATAAATTATATTTATATACAAATAAATGTATATCCAGTATAAATATATAAATATAAAATCTATAAATAAAAATATATTTATATATTTTAATATATATTTAAATATTGATATATTTATATATTGATATATTTATATCTTTATATTTTTACACATATTTATATTTTTATATATTTATATCTTCATATTTTTACATATATTTATATGTTTTCATATTTATATATAAAGATATTAGTTTTCTATACAAATAATATTATAATATAGTATATTATACTATTAGTATAGTATACAAATAATATATTAGTATAGTATAGTATACAAATTATTAATTTTGTAATTTATATACAATGAAAATAATATAATGGTATATTAGTATAGTATAGTATATTTGTATTCTAATTTTTAATTAAATTAAAATTATGCTAATAATGTATATTAATATATGAGGGGATAATATTGATATATTGATATATTTGTATATATATATATATATATATATATATATATATATATTTATATATTTATATATTGATATATTTATATATTAATATATTTATATATTTATATATTTATATATTTATATATTTATATTTTTATATATTTATATTTTGATATATTTATATATTTATATATTTATTTATATCCTTATACATTTATATCTTTATATATTTATATATTTGAAAAAAAATATTAAATTTTAAAAATAATATTATATTTTTAAAAATAAATATAAGAAAAAGATTTAAAAATATATATAAATTATATTTACATTTACAAAATATTAAAGATATATGTTTATATCTTTACATATTTATATATATTTATATATTTATATGTTTATATTTACTTCTAATAGCGGTTGCACCATCGCTCGAGCGAGATTAGAGTCAGCTCAAGCGAAATACAACCCGAGAATGCCAATTTTGTGTAGGGGCGTTTCGCTCGAGCGAGAACATTGGTCGCTCAAGCGAGATACTGATTTAGATAGCGGTTACACGAGAACCGCTCTTAAAACTCACTTAGATAGCGGTTAACCCTTGAACCGCTCTTATATGGTTTCCATTATGATCGGTCAGAATGCAATTATGACCGATCAGAACTCTTTAATCGATTAAATCTCATTTCAATCGATTAAAACAATTTCTGACAGATGTTTTAATCGATTAAAACTTATTTTTATCGAGTTAAAATAACTTGAAAAGTTTTACAAGAAACTTATATTTATATTTTTATATTTTTATATATTTATATTTTTATATATTTATATTTTTATATATTTATATATTTATTTATATCCTTATACATTTATATCTTTATATATTTATATATTTGAAAAAAAAAATATTATATTTTTAAAAATAAATATTAGAAAAAGATTTAAAAATTCTCAATTCTACATTTTTGTAAATTCTATCATTATATTATCATGCTCATTATATCAAAATGTTAAATACTTTTAAATATTAAAATTAACTTTATAAAAAATTAGGAAAAAAAATTAATCCAAAAGAGTTCAAAAATGTATTATAATATTGTCAATTTTGAGTTCAATTATATTGTTCATTCTCAAAGTAGAAAAATATAATTTAAAATTTTAATACTAAAATTAAAAGATTAAATAATAATAAATTTAATTCTTTAAATTCAGTAGTTAGAAACTAAAATTATAGTTTCTCTGTTTTAAATAATTAAAATAAATATTTAAAAATAAAAATCAAAACTAGTATTATCTTAAATTTATTAAAAGTGTAATTAAATATCTATTTTCTTAATTTTATTTGTTTCAAACTTCTCAATTCTACATTTTTGTAAGTTCTATCATTATATTATCATCCTCATCTCCTCCCATGTTCTACTTTATCTTTACAATAGTCAATATTCTTAACTAATTTATAGTTTTAATTATAATTTTTTAGTATATATTTTAGAAATTAATCAATTCTAATCTATTATTTGAAAAACTAATCAATTCTAATCAATAATTTAGAAAACTAATCGATTATAATTAATTATTTGAAAAAATTATCAAATATGATCGATCATTTTGAAAATATAATCGATCAGAATCGGATTTCGCTTGAGCGAGTAGTCTCGCTCAAGCGAAATACACTTCAGAATATCGTATAAGCCTTAACCGCTATCTAATATACACTTCGGATAAGCGGTTATAAGGGAACCGCTATTATATCCTCTCAATTATGATCGATCATTTCAAGTTATGATCGATCAGAATCTTATTTCAGCTCGAGCGAGTAGTGTCGCTCAAGCGAAATACAACCCGAGAATGCCAATTTTGTGCAGAGGCGTTTAGCTCGAGCGAGAATATTGTCGCTCAAGCGAAATACATTTTAGATAAGCGGTTCCACAAGAACCGCTCTTAAAAGTGCACTTCTAATAGCGAGTTAACCATTAACCGCTATCTAAATTATACTTTAGATAGCGGTTAACGTGGAACCGCTATCATATCTTCTCAATTATGTTCTTCTTTTCATCAATCATAATGAAAACTTTACATTAACTATTTTTTGAATATTATGTTTTTAAATTTGCTATTAGAGAAAACCTTTCGGAATTCAAAATGTTAAATACTTTTAAATATTAAAATTAACTTTATCAAAAATTAGGAAAAAAAATTAATCCAAAAGAGTTCAAAAATGTATTATAATATTGTCAATTTTGAGTTTAATTATATTGTTCATTCTCAAAGTAAAAAAATATATTGTAACTAGTTTAATTTAATAAAATATAATTTAAATTTTTAATACTAAAATTAAAAGATTTATGTTGCATGAGGTTTCTTCACTTAAAAGATTTTGCAAAATGCCTCTACAAATGTTTTTAACAATTAAAAACAAAGTATTTTGACAAAAGCTTTCTCAAATGCCTCTACAAAGTATTTTTAACAATTATATTGAGTTTAATTCTACAAATTAAAAGATTAAATAATAATAAATTTAATTCTTTAAATTCAGTAGCTAGAAACTAAAATTATAGTTTCTCTGTTTTAAATAATTAAAATAAATATTTAAAAATAAAAATCAAAACTAGTATTATCTTAAATTTATTAAAAGTGTAATTAAATATCTATTTTCTTAATTTTATTTGTTTCAAACTTCTCAATTCTACATTTTTGTAAGTTCTATCATTATATTATCATCCTCATCTCCTCCCATGTTCTACTTTATCTTTACAATAGTCAATATTCTTAACTAATTTATATTTTTAATTATAATTTTTTAGTATATATTTAGAAATTAATCAATTCTAATCTATTATTTGAAAAACTAATCAATTCTAATCAATAATTTAGAAAACTAATCGATTATAATTAATTATTTGAAAAAATTATCAAATATGATCGATCATTTCGAAAATCTAATCGAACGAGAATCAAATATCGCTCGAGCGATACTAGAGTCGTTCAAGCGAAATACAACCCGAGAATGCCAATTTTGTGCAGGGCGTTTCGCTCGAGCGAGAAGAGTGTCGCTCAAGCGAGATACATTTTAGATAGCGGTTACACAGGAACCGCTCTTAAAAGCTCACTTAGATAGCGGTTAACCTGGAACCGCTATTATATCGTTTCAATTATGATCGATCAGAATGCGATTATGACCGATCAGAACTATTTTAATCGATTAAATCTCGTTTCAATCGATTAAAACAATTTCTGCATAGCGTTTTAATCGATTAAAACTTATTTTTATCAGTTAAAATAACTTGAAAAGTTTTACGAGAAAGTTTTGCAGTATTTCAATCGATTGAATCGCGAAACAATCGATTAAATCAACTTAAAAGATTTTTTGTAAAGTGTTTTAATTGATATAAGCGTTGTCAGTATCGGTTAAAACAAATCGTTAAAGAATCAAGAACGTTAATTTTTTTTTATAAAAGTAATTATTATATATTTTTTTATTTTATAAAAATGATTAATAAAAGAAAATTTTATTATTTTTTTCTTTTTTTAGGTGTAAAAGTATAATTAAATAAAAGATAAATATATATACTTTTGCATTTTAATTTTCAAATATTAATTTTTTTATGAAATTAATTTTAATTAAAAAAATTAAAGTGATATATATATATATATATATATATATATATTATTTTAATTTATTAATATTATCAAATTTTAGCTTAATAATTAAAAAAATTACCAATAATTTAAATTTTAATATATCTATAATTTTATATAATTATTAATATAAATTTAATTCTTCTAATAATATTAACACATTTATTAAATTAAAATTCTTTACTTTAATTAATTATTTTAAATTTTTTTAACGATTTTTTTTAAATAAAAACAATAAAACTTAAAATTAATTTCTAACTAAATCTTCACATATTTATGGTTAATACTATATTATATTATTATGTTTAATTAAATTTTAAAATAAGTTCACTTTATTTTTACACTTTTATATAAAAATGACTAATATAAACTTAAAATATATATCCAACTATTAAATTATCCAAGATATTAATATAAATTTAAAATATCAATTCAGTAATTAAAATAATTTTAATTTTTTATAAATACATTGAAATACATTTTTATTAACATACAAGTAATATATATATATATATATATATATATATATATATATATATATATAAAGAGACTAAATTAATAATTAATTTAATTATTGATTTAGTGACCGATTCGATGATCGATTCGGTGACCGAATCGAGTGACCGAATTCGATGGCCGAATCAGTGATCGATTCGGTGACCAAGATCGATTGATCGAATCGATGGACCGAATCGATGATCGATCGGTGACTAATTTAATAATCAATTTTAATTTTTTTATTCACATGCTAAATTAAAAAATAAAATTAAATAATTATATTACTAAATTATTTAATAAGTTAGTAAACTATTTTTTAAAAATTTTTATAATGTTATTAACAATGTTATCACTTATTTTAAATTATTAAGTAGATTTATATTTAAAATATTTTAAATAAAATATTTATATAAATGAAAAATAGTTATCAATTTAAAAATTATTTTTTTAGTGATCTGAAAATTTAGTCACTAAATCAGTTACTAAATATAAAAAAAAATTCAGTCACCACTTTCGGTCACTATTAACCATTTTTCTAGTAGTGGCTCGAATCAGATGACTGATTCGATGATCTGAATTAGTGACCGACATCTGTGATTGAAATTTTAGTCACTAAATCAGTCACTAAATATAAAAAGGGAAATCAGTCACTGATTCAGTTACTATCAGTGACTGAATTTTTCAGTCACTAATTTCGGTCACTATTTAGTGTTTTTCTTGTAGTGGTTCCGGAAGAGAAAGTGATAATAGGCGATGGTTTTGTTTTGAAAAAATTACTTTGCTTGGGACAAGAAAGATTCTAGGTTGGGGGAGTTGTTAAGTGGTAAAAAGTTGATATAATTATGCCTTGAATTGTTATGAAACCACTAAACTTATGTTAATTCTTGTTAGATATTGTTTAGATATTATTTAATATTGTTAAGATATTGTTAGATATTAACCATAATATCAAACAATATCTTCGTTTATTCTGTTACTTTCGAGTTACTCTTTTAGTTGTATCTCTCTACTATAAATAGACTACCCTATGTGTGATTTATACACAAGGGAGATTAATCCCAAACTCTATTTCTTCTATATTCAACATGGTATCTAGAGCTTAAGGTTATTTTGAATTTTTTTTTTGTTGCCTTTGACCACTATTGAAGTCGCCACCACCGCTGCTATGGTTGTCGGTTATTTGGTAGTGTGAAAATGCATGTCTAGGAAAGTTCTGACAAGGAAAGACTTGGTATTTAAGCGTGTCCATTAGTGACCCACCTCTCTTTCCTGGGAACTTACCGGTGTACTTGGTTCATGCCGCTATCACTATCGCTTCAGCCCTTTATGAGTTCTTCCGCTCCTTTTAGTACTTCCAATTCAGTCGATATTGCGTTCGATCCTTCCATCTACACTAACTATGTTAATGTGCACTTATCCATTGACAAGTTAAGCTGACCCTAATTATGCCACATGGTCATCGGACGTCAGATTATGGCTTAAGAGTCGAAGTATCTTAATCATCTTGCCCCGAAAGCACCTACTCTCACTCCTGGTGAGGAAGACCGTTGGAACACCAGGTAAGATTCCAGTGTTGCTAATTTTTATTTTTAATTCATGTATTTTTCGATTCCAATTATAATTTTCTATTTAGTTCAAAGTTATCGCTTTCAGAAATTTCAAATTTAATTACTTGCATTATTGTATTTTAAAGTAATTTTTCATTTTACACTTTGTTCTAACAATTTTTTAATTTAATTAAAGCACTTAGTTGTAATTTTTTAAAGTTCAATTATTTAAATTCTAATTCAATTTGATTATAATTATCATTATTATTCTATTATAATTTAATTTTTTTTATTCTGCATCAATTTGTTTTTTTCAATCTTTTATCAACCTTCTTAATTGTGTCATTGTCAGATTCAATATATATCGGTTATAGTAACTTGTTTAATTTTTTTTATCAATATTTTGTGTGATCAAAACATTATCATTATCAGTAAAATGAATGAAGTTATAAAGATTGTTTTACTAAGACCTACAATGGGCGTCAAATATTTTGACTAGACTATGGAGATCAACTAGAGTTTATGAGATTGAACTGTGGAGACCAGCTTGTGTTTCTGAACTAGATAAAAATAATCTTCTTATAAAAGAGTAAATACTCACTCTAGAGAATGCACTTTAACATTCAAGTCAACTTTCAAATAAGATATTTATATGATAAAAAAATAAATAAATAAAATGACATTTATTCTTTAACAATTTTTTTCTTATATAAAACCAAAAAAAAAAAATAATTTAAAAAATAATAACTAATATTATAAATTACAAAATTATAAATAAATATCTTAGTTTTAATATTTAGTGAATATTGACTCTCTTTTTTTTTTTCATTTTATCGATCCCAATCAATGAAATGGCATAATTTTTTCTTATGAATTTTATTTTCTCTCATCCATAAAACTAAGATATGTTAAAGTCTAATATGGTCCTAAAGTTAGGTTGAAAATTAAATCAATTAATAAATCATAATTTCTTTTTAATATGATGTTAGGTCAATATCCTTTTAATTTGATTTCATTAAAAATAAAATAAAAATTTATTTATATAAAATTAATTTATTCAAATATTTGTTTTAAAAAATAAATAAAAATTGAATATATATATATATATAATTATATTAATAAAATTATTTTTATTTTAAATATAGTTATTATTATTTTATATAACAGAATAATTCATGCACTTACACGTTAACCTAATCTAAATGTTAAACAATCATAATATGTCTTATTCAATTTTAATAATTTTTTTGATTAAATCTATTATTTGAAAATTTTAAACTAATTGTATATATCTATTTTCACATCGTATGACAAAATAATTTTATTCATGTATGGTGAATGGTGCTGAATCCCAGTTTTCTATACACTAAGCAAAAATAATTTTTTTTAATTATGATTAAAAATATCTTTAATCATGATTTAATATGATAATAAAATTCGAACAATTTTTTTATAATATTTTTAGAAGAGAGCAACCAAGAGACGTGCCTCCAACGATGTCATAAATATCTTGTAACTACCATCTTCCAATTCAAAGAAAAAACAATAATCTTCTGAACAATAAGAGTAAATAAAATGTACGAAACCTAAAAAGAATTGAAGGAGATTTAAGTCTTGTACACTGTCTCTATCAATAATCATCAAGAAAATAACATTGCACTTTGATTCTTCACTCTTTATTCATTCAGTGTGGTCAAAATTTCCACTGTACCTTTACTCTGTTGATAACAAAATAATTCAACCCAATATTTTGTTTTAAAAAATCCAATTTGATTTTTATTATTTTATTTTAAATTTATTAAACTCAATATATAATATATTTGCAATTCATTAATTTAGTTCACAAATTATTTTACCTAACCTATTTATTAAACCTTTCAAACCAAACCACAAAATTAACTCAATTTTTACCCCCTAACATAAAAAACATCTCATATATTTATATTTTCACTCCTGTTTCTAAAACTTAAATAATAAAATATCGTTTTCTGTCTAAAAAGTATTTAATTATTTAAATAATATACAAAATATTAGATCATATACAACATCAAATATTTTTAAATTTATATTTTTCAATTATCTTCTTAAGAAATCATGATATCTGTTTTATTATTTATTGACCAGACCAAATTGAAACTAGGACCATACATGGATACAACGTGGCATGAAGTTAAAAACCTTCTACCTCAAAAAAAAAACATTAATAATTAAATTGATAAAAATATGTTAATTAATGATAAAAAAATATATTTTTTTGCAGAATAATTTTTTTTGTCTCCTTGAGATTATTTCATTTACCCCACTGCAAAAAGTGGTTACAAAATTAATTTTCTTGTCCAGACTCTGCCTCCATAATTTATTTTCCTTTTCAGATGCAAGTGAAGGACACCTTCAATGTTCACCCGACAATATCGGAACTTTAGATAAACATAAGGACAAATTTTGAACTCAGTTTCTTAATCACTACCTATGAATCAGAGTTTTAATCATGTAGATATCAAACCCTAATTTTTATTTTTTAAGATTGTTTTGTATATAATTAAGTAATTTTATATTCATGTTTTCGTTTTGGTTGTGTCACAAGTTTTCTTAAACAATTGAATAAAAGACTGATTTTGTTTATAATATTATGATTGTAGCTGATTTAACAAGTTACAAATTTCTTCCCACATAGATTTGTTCTTACAATGATATGATTTTATAATCATTCAAATATGTCACAAATCAAAATCACATCGTACAATTGCATAGTTTAGAGACTCCAATGATATAATTAGAATGTGGATGGAATTAAAAGCACAAAATTGTAACAGTTTATAAATCATAATGATACAATTAAAATATGAAAAACCAAAGTTAAGTTAGACACATTATTATCCTTTTGAAACCAAAAAATATCTTAACTTCCCATAGATCTACCCTACACGTTCGCAATCAAAGCCCAACAATATTGCTGACACACTTTCTCTTTTTTCACACTATAAATATTCACCTTCCAAGATTATCATATACACAAATATTTGGTGCTTCTTCATTTTCTTATCCTCAGTCATTGTAACGATGGCATCAAAACCTGGCATTCTGACCAATTGGCCATGGCAGCCTCTGGGGAGTTTCAAGGTTTCATAGTTATTTTGAACTATTTTCTCATGTCTGATTCTTTTGAAACTTTTATATATATAACAACACAAGATTTACTGTAATTAGTCTAAGACCACACTCTTTCATTACTTAACAATCATTCATTCATTGTTTTCTGTTAACTAATGAAGTTCATGAAATGATGGTGATGACAGTGGGTGATTTTGACACCATGGATTGCACACAGCACTTACTCTTTCGTAGTCAATGATCCAAAGCAGAGAGACCTTGGTTACTTCCTCATCTTCCCCTACATGTTGGTGAGGATGCTGCATGACCAAATCTGGATCACACTTTCTCGCCATAGAACTGCCAAAGGCAAAAGCAGAATCGTTGACAAGGGCATCGAGTTTGAACAAGTTGATCGAGAAAGCAATTGGTTTGTTCTTTAACTGAATGAAAACTTCTCCATACACACTTTTTACAATGAAAACAGTTTTCCTACGAAACAGTAGATTTTACCTTTTCTCTCTACTCATGAAAAAAGTTTCACCAAACATGTCATAATGTTGTTTCTATCATCATCCACCTTTGAAAACCTGTTAATAATGACTGCAGTTTCAATCATAATGGTCTCACTTGTCTGTGTAATTCCCTCCAACATCCAAAAGTAGCTACAAATTTAAAACCTTGATCATTATTTTTCATAAAACCACCTATGAGACCAACTATGCATAATTTTATTCATAAGATTTAAAAACAGATATATGAAACATCACAAAAGTTCATACTCATTGTTGTACCAAGTGAACTGGTAATAGTAATCATCTATATATATATATATGTAATGGAAATGTTAATTTCTCTTAATGTTTAACTTTCTCTCTATCTTATGGTGTAAATATGAAACTTTTGCAGGGATGACCAGATCTTGTTCAATGGGATTTTGTTTTATATAGGGTATATGTTAATTCCAGAGGGTTCTCACTTGCCCTTGTGGAGAACAGATGGTGTGGTTATCACTGCTCTTTTGCATGCAGGACCAGTGGAGTTTCTTTATTACTGGTTACACAGAGCACTTCATCATCACTTTCTCTACTCTAGATACCACTCTCACCATCACTCTTCCATTGTCACAGAGCCTATAACTTGTAGGTTTTCCATTTTCTTTTTGTACTAATATTTCACTTTTTCTATACATATTAAAATAGAAAAAGTTTACTTGAAAAAAAAAAAAAAACATTTACTGCCCTGAAAAAGAAATCACTTTCTTATTAGAAAAGTTTACTTGAAACAGAAAAGTCTAATCGAACCCACAAGTTTGGCACAAAGTGAAAAATGTCATGCTGCACCAACCCTTGCATGGTTTTTTTTAGTAGGAAAAGTAATTCAAACACACTTTTTTTAGAAAAAAGTAAATCAGTGTTTTTAGAGTGTCAATTCAGGAATAAAAATAAAAAAAATATGAAAAGTATTACCAATTCAACTATTCTAATAATTTTCAAAATTCCAATATAATTTCTAATAAAAACATTTATTTTTTAAACTGATGTTCCTGCCTGAGGTATTTATTTAAGCAAGTACTAACTTTATTTTTCTATCATTTATCATTTACTAAGTACGTAATAAGGTACATGAAATTTCACTTATAAAATATATCAATAAAAGATACTTTACGTCATAACGACAAACGAAATGTTAAGAATATGTTTTTGTGAAGAGAAAAAAATTAAATTAAAAATAATTTTTCATAGAAATTATTCAATACACATCTTTTGAAAAAACAATGTCAATGGGTGAGTTATTGCCCTTTTCCAACACATTACTGTCATAGAAATAGTTTTGGTTTTGTGACATATGGAGATCACATAAATTATTTAAAATAAAATCATGTCCTATATATATATATATATATATATATATATATATATATATATATATATATATATATATATATATATATATATATATATATATTCAACAACATGTGATTTTAATTACTGATGAATGAACAATTAAAGTAATTAAAATTAAAAACATATATTCTCTACTCATGATCTTACTTAATCAAGTTGTTCATCAATTTTGCAGCTGTGATTCATCCATTTGCAGAGCACATTGCATACTTTTTGTTATTTGCAATTCCACTGTACACAACTGTGGTCACAAGAACAGCTTCTATAGCATCTTATGCTGGTTATCTTGCATACATTGACTTCATGAACAATTTGGGTCACTGCAATTTCGAGTTCATTCCAAAGGCCATATTCTCAACCTTTCCCTTCCTAAAGTATCTCATGTACACCCCATCGTAAGTTTCTTACCCTAATTAACTCTCCATCATATTTTAATTGGGTCTACATTAATCATTGAAATTTCATTTCGATTAAAGATGATATATTATATAAATGACAAAATAAGTTACAAACATCATGGTTCAATAACACTTTTCATGTTGTATTTATCATAGTGATGTGGTTTTGATCCTTAGATTGTTTGATCAATTTGGGTTCTATATTGTGTTTTTTTTCTTTTTTTTTTCATCTTGTGTTTTTCTAAATTACAGTATTTTATTATTATGATAAAAAAATACATTAGAGAAACCAAATTAGTTATTTATAGATCCAGTGGGAGGGTTACAGCACTGTACTATATCCACATTTTTTCATTTCAAAACCCGACACCTCAATAAAGGTGACAAATATGTAGGTGAGTGTTGCTTTCAAGTTTGCATCAATCATGGTCGTTAAAAAAAAAATGAAACATTTAAATGTATTTTTTATTTAATTTACTAACTTAGGTGTGAAAAAAAGAAAAGGTTTAAACTGTTTAAAAATCATAGATATTTGTCATGAAACAATTTTAGGAAAAACTTGGTTATCAATGTAAAGAAGATAAAAATAGGAGATAGGTTATTATATGCTATTTTCTCTTCATGAAAATAACAAACTTAGGTGTGAAATAAAAGGTTAAATTATTCATAAATAATAAATGTTTGTCATGAAAACATCCTATTTCTATGTACTATATATAGTTCATTTCTTTCCAAAAATTAACCTAAAGGAAGAATGGAGGATATATAGGAGAGGAATAAAAATTACATTTCACATTTACCTTGCATTTAACTATTAACATTTTCATTGCACCCCACCAACACTACCAAAATTGTTATATGTTGTGATGTCTCTATTATTATCATTAAAATTGTTATGTTGGGATGCTACTATTATTATTATCATTACTATACCATCATCTAATTATTTTCGCTGCTTTATTACTACAATGATTATCACTACACTTTTCAACAATATTTCTATCATATCATTATTATAATTAATTAGTATTATCGTAGACAATATTTACCATTTTTTTCTTTATTAGCTTCATCATTATTATTATTATTATTATTTACATATTTAATAAAAAAATTTAAACATAGATAATATAGGGTATTTTTACCTTCGTTAATCAAAGACATAATTTCTTTTATTTTTTTTACATAAAGTAAAGTCATTAAAATTGAGTTTTGAGTTTTTTCATTGATAAGAAAATAGTGAATATATATAAAATAAAAAGTAAAAACTATAACTATATAGATTATAACATCATAAAATCAAGTTATTTTTTAAAATCACTGTTCAGCTGTTGTATGTTTCTTAAGAAAAAAAAAAAAAAAAAGCAGTAGACATCATGACTTTTATGTTGTTCATATATACCCAAGTTAATTATATATAACTAACTAACATTCCTCAACATTCATTGGTAACACAACACAATAATTAACTCATTTGATATGCAATTTAATCATAGTACTGAGCATATTAAAAATGAAACTAACTAGGTTGAAAAAATTAGGGGAGATAATTTAATGCAACCGTTGTAGTACACCAACCTAAGCATGTGAAATAACTATTTACAAACATAGACATCTAACGACTAATGATACACGTGGAACATATATTCAAACGTTTGTTTTACCAACATGCAAATAAAAAAGATTAATCAAATATGATTAGATTGAATCACTATGTATGATTTATTCCACGTGTATATCTAGTGGTGGTGTTATCAATGTTTGAAAGTGGTTATTAGTTCATAGGTTTGGCTAAGTACAAGGATTGCATTAAATTAATTATGGTAATTTGAACACAATATTATTAAGCCACTTGTAATTCATCAAGTGTGATTGAGACAACCAACTACACCAATTCTCATATTAGAACTTTGTGTAAATTTTTTAAAAATAATGATTAGTTATTCTCTTTTGAGTTTTAGTTAGTTGCTAACCTTTATTGCAAAATGGTGATAGTTATTATCTTTCTTTTTATTATTAGAGAGATTGTGATGATAAATTGGTGAAATGAAATATATGGCTTATGATATATTAAAACAACATTTTATTTCGTATTTATAATAAAAAATAATTTAAATAAATAATTCATTTTATTCACTATTTAAACTCATTGTTATTTTATCATCATTATTTATTATCATTAGTAACGTTTTTGTAACTATCATTATATATAATTTATAATTATCATTACCAATTTCATTTAACCATAGTCATTGTGTTTTAAACTCTCAGTCCTGCTATTGTCAATACTTTTCACTAACTTTTATCATTTACATAATTACTATCTAGTTATAGTAAATATATAGTAGCATAATCAATTTTAATAATTATTTTGAAAATTCAAAGAGATATTTAAATAGTTGTGGGTGTAAATTTTTATACTATAGTATATATTAAAATTATAAACTACCTAATAACATGTTCATTTAATACATATTCCTTTATACAAGAAAAAAAAAGTCTAAATTCACTGTTATACTATTTTCAAACTCTGATTAATTCCAATATAAAGTTAGCATAATATATTTTGACACTAAATATCAATTTGAAAAGATGATCTGAAACATGGTTTTAATTAAGAGTAGTCAAGTTAATATTTTGAGTTAATCTGATGGATTTTCTTGGGAACTAAGAGGGTTGTGGTCTTCCAAAGTTTTGTGACTCCAATCTAATTTATGATTTTGGTCTTCTCAAATTTAATGATCATTTAATATATTTACTTGTATATTTATAATTTTATCCTTTCAGTCACTCTAATTCTTATCTAATTTATGATTTTGTTTCACAAACTTAATTATTATTTAATATATTTATTTATATATTTAGAATTTTATCCTCTCATTCTTTTATTTTTTTTATCTTTTTATATTTATTTATTATTTATTAATAATATATTATTTAGCCTCTCTAAATTAATGGTCACTGAGGATAATCTATGATTGAATAATATTGTTTGTGGATACATTTCAATTAAGTTAATGTTGGAAACGAAAGTATGATGTTAAGAAATGAAAAAGAAGAGAGAATTTAAAAAAATTTGGTTTGAGACAGGTTCCACTCATTGCATCATACCCAGTTTAGGACCAATTACTCACTGTTCATGCCCATTTATGATTACATTTATGGTACCATGGACAAGACTACAGACACCACCTATGAGATTGCATTGAAGAGAGAAGAAATCTCACCTGATGTGGTTCATCTAACACACCTTACAACCCCAGAATCAATCTATCATCTAAGGTTGGGATTTGCTTCCTTATCCTCCAAACCCCAATCTTCAACATGGTACCTCTATTTGATGTGGCCTTTCACTCTTTGGACTGTTCTTGTCACTTGGTTTTATGGTCAAACATTTGTCATTGAGAGGAATGCTTTCAAAATGCTCAATTTGCAATCATGGGTTATACCTAGATTCCATGTACAAGTAAGTTTCATTTTGGTAACCTTGTTTTTCATCTCCAACCAGGAACAATGTTTTCCTATGAATAATGTTTGGTTTTCTTCTTTACACTTTCACAGTACCTTTTTAAATGGCAAAGTGAATCACTAAACAAGCTTATAGAAGACGCAATACTTCAGGCAGAGTCAAGCCAAGCAAAGGTTTTAAGTCTCGGTCTTTCAAACCAGGTAATAATTTTTTTTTAATATATATTGTTTAAGTTTAAATTTTCACTAGTTTAAAAGTTTAGGTTTTCAAAACAAGGTAACAAGTTTTTTTTTTTTTAATATATATAAGCAAATATTAAAGTTTCAATCATATAGATCAAACTTGGAAAAGTTTAGATTAATCCATACTTATTTATTATCTTGTTCTTGTAAATCAAAATGCTCAAACATGTGTTGGGTGAGATTTATCATAGTCAATTATACAAATAGTTAAATAATAGGTTAATTCAATACTTTTTAGTTTGAATTCTTTTAAATAATTGGTTATGTTGATGTTTGTAGTTCAACATTCATGTATATAAATTGAGACCCTAGAGTTGTTACTATATATGTACAATGAAACAAGAATCCATACTTTTTTTTTGTTTAATCCAAAATTCTTGATGGGCTTAAAATATCGCAATTGGATTGGCCCAACGTCCATTACATTGCAAATGAAGAACAAAATTAAGTTTGCTAATGAAGGAGTTGTGTCTCATTTCTTTTTTTATATATATAGTTGATGTACATTGGTATCATCCATAAACCCTAAACTTTAACTTCTAAACCCTAAATCTTAAAAATATTGGATCTTAATTATGTTGACACCCAAATGAAAAGGTTATATATGTTTAGAGCATATGTTAATGGTTGCAGGGAGATTCACTGAATAAATATGGTGAGCTTTACATCAAAAGATTTCCAGAGCTTAAGATAAAGATTGTGGATGGAAGTAGCTTAGTTGTGGCTACTGTTCTTAACAGTATTCCTAAAGAAGCAAGTCAAGTGCTTCTTTGTGGCAAACCTAATAAGGTTTCATATGCCATTGCCAGTGCTTTATGTGAAAGGGGTACAAAGGTATGTATGTTTCAACAAGAGATGAATTTGCAAGGCTTGTATCTATTGATGTTATTATCCCAAACACATTTTGTTAATGCCCCATAAAAACAACAAAAGTAATAACATAAATGAAATCGTATGTTTTTTAGGTTACAACTATGTATAAGGATGAATATGATACTCTTCAGTTGAGACTGTCCAAGGAGTCCAAAAACAACTTGGTTTTCCCAGGATCCTACACTGCAAAGGTAATCACAAATACACCTCTTTCTTTGTATTTGATAATTTGAATTCAAGTTTGAATCCAAAGAAAGCATAAAAAAATCTTGGGAATTCATTTGAATTTGCAGATTTGGCTAGTAGGAGAACAATGTAATGAGGTTGAACAAAAAAAGGCACCAAAAGGATCATTGTTCATTCCTATTTCCCAATTCCCTCCAAAGAAACTTCGGAAAGATTGCTTCTACCATAGCACACCAGCCATGATTGCTCCCCCTTCTTTTGTTAACGTCGACTCTTGTGAGGTAATTATAACAATATATATATAATCTTAAATCATCAACCCTAAATCTTAAATTTGACTAACACAATTATAATTATAATAATAGAAACATATATTATCTTAATCTATGTAGTGTAATAAGAAGTTTCTCATTTGAATATTTTGTATGAGTATATATAATTCTTCTCTGATGCATTTTGGTGACGAATTTGATCGTGCAACAGAACTGGCTACCAAGAAGAGTGATGAGTGCATGGCGTGTGGCGGGAATAGTGCATGCCCTAGAAGGTTGGAACGTTCACGAATGTGGAAATTTCACGTTTAGCGTTGACAAAATATGGCAAGCAAGTCTTCACCATGGCTTTAGGCCCCTCAAGATTAACACACTTTCTTCAATCCTTAATTAATTAACTAATTACCACAATATGGATTATCTATTAATCACCTTGTGTGTGTATACTTCTTATATATATATATCAACAAATTAATCAACTAGTTTATGGTCTTTCCAAGATGCAATCTATGAATTCTATATGTATATCAAATTTATGAGTTATTGCACCTTGTTCTGTGTAATAGAAAGTGTGTTTAAATAATGCATAAATGATTGCTAAAATATATATTTTCCTTGTTTTTCTTAATGCACTAATAAACAAATTAAGTTCCAAGGATTGAATTAAATAAAATACAGAGACTTTTTCTTTTTTATTCATAAGGTGTTTCACCTCTTTCAATTTAAATGAAACAATGTTTAATTTATAAATGATAAAACAGGTTAGGATTAATATATCGATCTGTTATAATTTTAACTTGTCGGTAATAATTTCAACTCGTAAGTCTGATTTGCTCCGTTGTACCTAATATATAAATCTTATATGTTAAAAATGAGATGAATTGATCAGTTTTAAAAATATTTATATACTAAAATCAATAAAAATAATTATCATTAAAAATATTATATTTTTTTATATTACTAAAATATATAAATGTATTATAATATTATAATTTAAATTATAAATAATAATCAAGTTTAAATTATTAAATAAAATTACGTATTTTAATACATAAATATAATAATTTTTTTAATTATGTAATAAAATTATTAATTAATAAATAAAAATTAAAATATTATACGGATAATTAAAAATATATTTTTTAAATACATATAAAAAAAATTATATGTAAAAGAAATTTTATGAACTAATATTCGGTACATGATCAATTCCTCGGAGTTTATCTATTCGGTATAAATTAAAGTTTTATAGAATAAAACTTATCGTAATAAATTTGTTATAGAATAAACTTGTTATTTTATATTATAGAATAATCAAAGATTACCTAATAAACTTGTCATTTTTGGACATAGATAACAAAATTTATTATTAAATTCAATTCAACTCAATCATATGATATTTACGAAAGAATATGTCACAGTAAGACGCTCTCAAAATTACTGTAATTGCACATGCACTTCCTCTTTTGTTTCATCTTCAGCCAACACCTCCTACTGTAACAATTTCATCACTTCATTTTCTAACTGTTCACAGTATTAAATATATTATATATGCATGTGTATTAATTTTAATACTGGACGGTCACGGAATCAGTAAAATATAGGGTTGAGATTTAAACGTTGAATAGGATGAAATTAAATTTAATAAAATAATATTTTATAATATAATAAGTATATGATAAATTTATTAGCAATAATATTTAAAAATAATAATTATTATTATTATTTTCGTAACTAACATTCAAATAAAAAAAATTATATTTATAAGATGAATAATTTTCTCGATTTTATTAGTTTTATTTTAATTTTTTTGGTTTTATTCTGATTTAATTAAAAATTGATTAATTAAAAATAATAAATCATTTTTTTAAACCAATTTTCAGTTAAACTGATTCAACCGAACCGGTCGGTCAAAATAGTGGATAATAGAAATGTTAAAAACTAAACCAATAAAAAAATAACTGAATTTTAATAATTTTTTAATATTTTTCACTTTTTTTCGAAATCACATATTTGAATTTTGAATTAAAAACCAAAAATAAAAGGAAACCATTTATTATATTTAAATATATTATTATATGTTTAAAATTAATTATCTATAGATGTATCTAATTACATTTTAATATTATATTAGTTTACTTATATTTTATGTATCACATATTAATGTTTATTAAAATTTAATAATATTAAATTATAAGACTATGTAATATATTTTTACATCTAAGAAAAATTAAAAATATGAATGTAATAATCATATATTTTTTATAATTATTAAACAATTTAAAAATAATAAAAATCGTAAAATTAAATAATAAATATTGATTTGATTTATATTTTATATTAAATTAAAACCAATCTAAATCCAACTACACTAATTTTTTAATAAAGGGAAAAACCCAACTAAATTAACCCCTAACACCCTAAAAAATGGTGTGTAATAAATTTAATAGGAGAGGAGTCCATTAAATGATCCTCTCATGCTCGATTAAAAACAAAAGATGGTAATATATATATATATATATATATATATATATATATATATATATATATATATATATATATATATATATATATATATATCTTTTTTAATACGAATTTCTCTTCTTCTTTTTTTCATATAAATTCATTCAATATTTTCGAAGTCAAAACTTGAAATATGATTAGAGATGGTAAAATGAGGCAAGTCCGACGCACGGCCGGCCCGCTATAATATGGTGGGGTGGGTTGGTATTTTTAGTCCGTCAGCCCGCTCCGCCTGGTTCGCCAAGCCCGTTAACCCATTGGGTCAACTTGCGGGATGGAGCAGGCCGACATGCGACTCGCCTAATTAATAAAAAAATAATTTTTTATTGTAATAAAGTTAAAATTTTTAAAAAGAGAATTAAAAAAGTTTCACTCTCACGAGAAAATATTCTCCTAAACACAAACTTCTCTCTTCGTTCTTCTTATTCATCCTAAGTACTCGATTATTCTTATCATTATTACTTGAATTAAATGTATAAGAATTATTCAAACGAGAATGATGTGAAGTTTTATCAAATAAAAATATATGGTATTTAAATTTTTCAATATAAAAAATATAAATTTTATAAGTTTTAATGTTATTTATATATATATATATATATATATATATTTGTTATTATTTATTATTATGTAAATTTTATTATTGTTTTAAATTATAATTTCTTAAAATAATGTGTTGATTTATTAAATTATAATTTCTTAAAATAATGTGTTGATTTATATTATTAAATTAAAATAATATATATATATATATATATATATATATATATATATTTGAATTATTGACAAACAAATAATAATTTTATTATTAAATTTATTAAAAAATTTGATTTAAAAAAATAATTTTTTTTTTAATTATGGCGAGTCGACCATCGACCTACTAACCGTCCTTTGACAAGAAAGATCAAGGTCTATAGTCCGTCATGACTATAGCGGATCAATCTGTCCCACCCGCTTTTGACGAGTCAAAACATTGACGAACTGACCCGTTTTGACATCCTAAATATGATTCACTTGTCTCGTTACTCTCTCATCCGGTCCGATAATAACAAATAAAATAATAATTATACTATTTTTTAAATTATTTTTTTCTTTGTTTTTGCAACTACTCAACCTAATTTAATAATGTAAAAGCAATGAAGTGGGGTTTTGCACTTGACGGGGCCTTCTTAATTATTCGTTACTCAAATTTAATAAAACCCAGAATTATTATTATTTATTTACATGAATAGACTATTTTATTAATGAAAAAAAGAACCATCATATATAACTGAGTTCGGAACAACGAAGCAACATTAGAGTTCCCTGTGCATGGAAAAAGTCTTAATCCTTTAAAGGGAAACTGTGCATTTTGTTTAGGGTAAATATTTTTGTTGACAATATTCTATTTGCATATATCCAATATAAAATTTTAAAATAATAATTTTTAAATTGATTAATGAAATGAAAATAAAATAAATAAAGAATAATAATATAAAAATATAAAGAAAGTTATTAAATGATGTTTGATAAAAAGGGATTGTGAATATATGATTACCTTCTCATTAGTTAATCACGCATGCTTGTGGTTGTCTTACTATTCATTAAAGCTATGTTTCGTACCACAAAAAGTTAGGGAGAAGTAAGAAGAAATAGGGACGAAATGTATGAAAATGAGGGGTTGTATTGTGACATTTAGCGTTACATTTTTCAAATTATAAAAAAATTATACAATATTCATTCCATTCAAAATTGTGTAGTGTTTTTCAATAATTTAAAAAATAGTTTTATTTTTTTAGTTAATTTTAGAAAACAAAAATGAGTTATGAAAGTTAGTTTTTCATTTAATAGATAAATTTATTTCATTTGTGCAAAATTTCCATATGAAAACAAATTATAGTTAAGGTTTATTTTATAATAATTTATTTTTATTTTTATATTTAACACTTATAAATTAAAGATACAATAATATTATAATTATTTTATAAATGAGTATAATTCTTATTTTATTAAATTCATTAATATTAAATCTAAATTAAAAAAACTGCAGAATTTTGGTGTGATAAACAAAAAAAACAGGAAGGAGATCCATGTGAGAAACATGCATAAACAACTTCATTTATAAGGATGTTTGGTACTCCAATTAACCATGTTAATGAAAGTGTTCTTCTAAAAGATTTTATATTTTAATGATACCATTATATTAAATTTTATAATATTATAATTACTAATATATTAAAAATATAATAAAAAGATAGTTAAAATGTTAAATTTTATCTTAAAGTACTATTAATTAATAAGTTCATAATAACTTATTTATAAAATATTTGAATTAATTCTATTAGTAGAAACAATATTAATAATAATTTTTAATGAATGTTACAAGTAAGAAACAGCATGCACATCAATATTTTCGTTATTTTCTTTAATAATTAGATAAAATATTAGCAATGAAACGAAATTACTTAATTTAAAAAAATTAAATATATAACTCATTTTTTTATATAAAAATAAATTATATGTTTGTAAAACTATGAAATTTTAATAATTATATGTGAAATAGAAAATCAAATATTTGTCCAAATCCATTTTAATATTTTCACGAGCTTAAACATTAAATTAAAAAAAAAAACTTGAACGAGTTTTCTTAAAACATTTATAAACAATTTGCAAACTAGATTTATAATTTGATTTAAT
Organism: Sphenostylis stenocarpa; assembly: GCA_963425845.1. NCBI lineage: Eukaryota > Viridiplantae > Streptophyta > Magnoliopsida > Fabales > Fabaceae > Sphenostylis > Sphenostylis stenocarpa. Next base: position 45,285,257 of record OY731401.1, read on the forward strand.
TTTTTTCTTTTAGAATTTTTTTGTAACAATTTCCTTTTTGTTTGATCACTACAAAAAAATCGTTTATTTTCGACTGATTTTTATCGATGGATTTATAGCCATCGGAAAATTAGTTATTACCGACGAAAATTACCGATGGATATAAAGTATTTGTGGAAATTGGTCTTACTTGACGAATATATCCGTCGGTAAATTAATAATTAGTTATCGACGGATATATCTGTCGGTAAATCCGTCGGTAAATTAATAATTAATTACCAACGGATATATCCGTCGATAAAATTATATAATAATTACTTAATGTTAAATATATTCTAATAAATTAATTATTCACCTAATTAAAAAATTAAATATTTGTTCTATTTAATAAATTAATTTAATCATAATTAGATTAATTTATAATAATTTATTAAATTAAATAATTTTAAAAAATAAATATAAATAAATATATAAAAATATATAAATATATAAATATATAAATATATAAATATATAAATATATAAATACACAAATACACAAATATATAAATATACAAATACACAAATATACAAATACACTAATGATCACTATATAGATAAGACATTTAATATATTTAATTATTTTTTAATAGTGATCATTTTATATCTTATCATTTCTTTAATATTTTATATAAAGAAAAATAGTTGTAACATTAAAATCACAAAATAACTCGGCAAAATCCAAATATTTATATAAATATATAAATATAAATATATAAATATATAAATATATAAATATATAAATATATAAATATATAAATATATAAATATATAAATATATAAATATATAAATATATAAATATATAAATATATAAATACATAAATATATAAATATATAAATATAGAAATATAGAAATATAGAAATATAGAAATAAACAAATACACAAATACTCAAATACACAAATAAACAAATATACAAATACACAAATACACAAATATACAAATATATAAATATATAAATATATAAATATATAAATATATTAATATATAAATATATAAATATATAAATATATAAATATATAAATATATAAATATATAAATATATAAATATACATATATAAATATACAAATGTACAAATATACAAATATACAAATACAAATATATAGATATACAAATATACAAATATATAAATATACAAATATATAAATATACAAATATATAAATATATTGTATTTATATATTTATTTGGATATACATTTATTTGTATATAAATATAATTTATTGTAAATTATAATTGAAAAATTTTGGTAGCTTAGTGGTTTGAGTATCAGCCTCCAACTCTAAGATACTTGGGTTCGAATAAATAAATAATAATAATATAATATAAAGAAAGGGGAGGGAGTGTCTCTAGAAAAATAGGTTTTATAATAAAAATATTACCGACGAATTTTCTTATTTACTGACTGATTTTGTCCGTTGGTAATTTCGATTTTTCTTGTAGTGGATATAACGGATGAGGTTCAACATTCTTAAAGTTATTATAAATTTTGTTACAATTTTTAAAATAAATGTTTTAGTATATAGCCATAAGAAAAATGCTAGGAAGTTTAGTTTTAAACGTTTTCTATGTGTCAAACAACTTTCGAATTTATTATATTTTTTGAGTTATATTTAAAGGTTTTTAATTTTTCTTTTAACTAACAACCCTTTTTTTGAAATATTTTTAAAATACTCTTTATGTATTTTGTACAATCCATATAACCATAGCCTTGAAAGCTTACTACAATGGTTAATAAATCCATCTAATCAAAATAAAAAGTAGAAAAAGGTATCCAAAACATTTTAAACCAATTGAATTCAATCCAACCCTAATACGAAACAACTTATTATTTAAAATATTTGCATACATGATATTTACTTAATATATTTGCATACATAGTATTTATTTACAAGAATATACATAGTTAAAGACAACACTTTTATTATTTATTTTAAAAAGAAAATGTAAATATAATTATCAAGTCATGTAAACTTATTGTTAATAATTTATCTCTAAAGAATTATATTTCGTTTAACTAATGATCACTATAGATAAGACATTTAATATATTTAATTATTTTTTAATAGTGATAATTTTATATCTTATCATTTCTTTAATATTTTAAATAAAGAAAATTAGTTGTACCATTAAAATCACAAAATAACTTGGCCAAATCCAAATTATTTTATATAAAATTTAGTTATATTATATTTAAATTTTTTACCGCATTAATTAAATTACAATTTAAAAAATCAGAAAGATTGAAGTAACATATTTTTTAAATCTATCCAATTCAATTTGTAAACGTTCATACCTAAAATATTATAATAAAATAATATATAAAATAGTTCTAAAGAAAAATAGGTAAGATGCAACCTATTGGAAGATTTAATAAAATAAAAAACTCTCATGTTTTGGAATATAGTCTACTAGAATTTTTTTTTCTTAGCTTTATAAAAATTGTATAAGATTTTAAGAACATGTGGGTTTAGAGTGGGTCTTTTCGGGATCCCAAAATTAAGTATGTGGCCGAGCTATGCACTGGTGTAGGCATGACAACGGGACGGAAACGGGTTTTGCTTCTCCAAGTTCCGTCTCCGATATTTTTAACCATATTTGTTTTCGTCCTCGATTCTTGTTGGAGTTAGAAATTAAGTTCTCATTCCCGTCCTCGTTGGATTTCGAGTTCTCATCCCCGTCCCGTTCCCGATCTATATTATTTTTAAAAAGATAATTACATTTATAATAAATTAATTTTACTATCTATTTTTTATATATAAATAAATATTTATAATTTTATAATTATTATTAATTAAATATACATTTTAATTTATTATATTTATATTAAAATATGTATGTAAAAGAATTATTTAATCATTTTTTATTTATAATAATATTATTATTATAACACTCGTATTCAAATTTTTGAATACTTATAACATTATTATTATAATATTGTATTCAAACATTTGATTATATATATAAGTTAATTCATTTTTAAGTTGTCATTCAAAAATATGAAATATATAGTTTATAAGGAAATATTTAATAAATTAATTCTTATTCAATTAGTTTGAAGTAATAAAAGTTTAAATTATCAATTCTTTTAATCTTTTAAAATACAATTATTTTATTAAAATAAAATTTGATATATGATAAATAAGAATAATAAGATAAAAAAATATGACATAATAAAACCTAATAAATATAAATTATAAATAAAATAATATTAGTTACTACTAAGATTTATGTAAAACATTTAAAAAAGATAAAGAATAAAAAAAGATTAACTTTGTATTCATCAAATTGGTTGAAAAGATTGAAAAAAAAAAAACAAATTGATGGGAGAGATTAAGGAAATGTGAAAACTGAAAGGTAAGAGAGAATAATGTAATAAATTAATTGATATAAAATATTAAAAAAGACAAAAAAATTTGTTAGGAGGTCTAACAATACTCCCCTTGTAACTATTTGGATCTGGCATGGAGTAGTCCCTCAATGTTCTTTTGGGCTGCTCCATGACTGCAGTATGTAAATTGTGATTTACTTCTTCTTGTTCTCTTCTTCTTTCTTTTTTTCTTTTTCGTGCACTTCCTCCATTTCGTCTGACAGTACGTTCAATTTCTGGATCAAACAGTAAGTTTTTTAGTGCTATAGTACCTCGCATAAACAATGTTAAAAGGTACAGAAGAGAAGCAAAGAAAAGAAAAGAAAATTTCTGGAACAATAAAAAAAAAAAACTATAGCTCAAATCTCAAGTAAAAACTTTTTAATATCAACAAAAATTTTCAATCTCCGAGCAATGCGCCAGGAAATTGATGTATATTTTTTGAGTGGACCAAATGTTACAAAAGTAACCATTTTATCGTCCTCGGGGATTGAATATTTGTTGAATACCAAAGCATTAATTTTTCCTGAGTTTAAGTAATAAAAGTTTAAAAGAATGACAATAGAAAAGATAATTTTCTTTTGCAGTAAAATATATGTTAGATGATTAATTTCATATCCCTTCTTACAATTTCCTAGCCTATTTAATTGATGCAAGAATTAAATTTACCCAATAGAGTTAAAAGTGTTATTCACTTCCTAATCTCTTAGGTAAGTAAAATTATTCACTAAACTTTTAATTTTTCAATTCCTTGGAAGAAGAAAAATTCATTGAACCTTGGATGGTTAATATTTTACTCCACAGAAACTAGTTAAGCTTGTATAATTTTCCAATTAAACAAAAACCCAACTTAACTTATCTATCAACATAAACAATATCAATTTTTTCAAATCTAACTGTTTAAAATTAAACATAAAAAACCATATATAAAGTACTGGAGTAAATGAAATTACAATGCATCAAGATAAATAGGTTCAGAATTTGTCTTACAGAATATTACATTAATCCTCTGGCATAAGAAAAAAATTTAGCCTTCCATCAAAGTTTTTAAAAATTCAAAACCTAAAAAAAAAAAAACTTCTACGCTGCTTCCTTCTTTCATGATGCCCTGGTTCTGCTCTCTCCTTAGCTTTTAACTTTCGTAGCCCACTTTCCACGTCAACCCTCCTTTCTGCACTTATGCCTTTGCTCTGTTTCAGCCCAAGCCCAATAGCAAAGAAAATTAAGAACTCCATTGTCAGCCTATGAGTGATGCCAGCCACGCAAGCCCACACCAAGATTGTTCTAATTGCACTTGTTTTTTCAACAAAACACAGAGACTACACTACAAGTTAAATGCAACGGTAATATATAAAAACATTGTTCAACTGTTACAAAAAATGCATGCAATTGACCTAATTTAATCTATAAATGTGAGGAAAAATAAACATGCATCAATTGTGTCATTATGATATTCAACACGAATTAGCTATATTGCATTAGTTTATCAACCTATTTATTATTTTTTGTGAGTACTTTGTGCGACCAAAATGATGTCGTCATTTCTCCTTGTTCTTGATAATGCTAAAGGAAAACTTGGCTATGAATCTTTTTAGCCCCACGTTGCTTGGAGCTTAGGGTATGTATAGAGAGGAAGTTCACCTATATAAAAAGCACCGTGGCTTATATTCTTGGAGGCATGGCAACGGGGCGAGGCGGGGCGGGGGCAGGTTTTGCCTCCCTGATCCCTGTTCCTGACTTTTTTAACCATATCTCCGTCCCCGCCTTCGATCCACGCCGAAGTTAGAAATTAAGTTCACATCCCCGTCCTCACCTCCGATTCACGTCGGGGTTAGAAATTAAGTTCTCATCCCCGTCCTCGCTGGGTTTCCGGTTTCTCGCCCCGCCTCGTCCCCGATATATATTATTTTTAAAAAGATAATTACATTTATAATAAATTAATTTTACTATGTATTTTTTATATATAAATAAATATTTATAATTTTATAATTTATAATTATTATTAATTAAATAAATATTTTAATTTATTATATTTATATTAAAATATGTATGTAAAAGAAATATTTAATTATTTTTTATTTATATATAGAGAATATTTATAATATTATTATTATTATAACATTGTATTCAAATATTTGAATACTTATAACATTATTATTATTATTATTATACTGTATTCAAATATTTTATTACATATATAAGTTAATTTATTTTTAAGTTGTCATTTAAAAATATATAATATATGATTTTTAAGGAAATATTTAATAAGTTAATTCTTATTTAATTAATTCAAGTAATAAAATTTTAAATTATCAATTCTTTTTAATCCTTTAAAATACAATTATTTTATTAAGATAAAATTTGATATATGATAAATAAGAATAATAAGATAAAAAAATATGACATAATAAAACCTAATAAATATAAATTATAAATAAAATAATATTAGTTACTACTAAGATTTATTTAAAATATTTAGAAAAATATTAAGAAAAAAAATTAACTTTGTGTTTATCAAATTGGTTGAAAAGATTGAAAACAAATTGATGGGAGAGATTAAGGAAATATGAAAAACTGAAAGGTAAGAGAGAGAATAATGTAATAAATTAATTGATATAAAAGATTAAAAAAGATAAAAAAAATAAAAAGTGGGTAGAAAAAAAATGGTTAAATATAAAAAAATGACCTTATATGTAATAGAAAAAGAAAAGGAAATACTTTTAAAATATTAATATTTTAAAATTTAAATTTAAATATAAAGTCGGGGTGGGGACGGGGTTAGGGTCGAGGTAAGGATTACATTACCCATCTTCGTCCCCGTCCCCGCCCCCGACTTTTTAAAGCGGGGAAAACTCAAACCCGCTTCCGTCCCCCCCGGTCAACTCGGGTTTTCCCCGTCAAACTCGGAACAAGGATAGGCCAGTCCCACGGGTACGAGTTTAATTGTCATCCCTAGTTGGCAACTTAAATGAGAATTTGAATCATATTTGTTATTTGCTTGTCTTTTTGTTCTTTTCAAGTCAAATGAGGGTAATATTTTCTTAATTTTTCCACAACGATCCTTCCTTGACGGGAGAACAAACTGAGTTTCTTAAGAAATTTGGATAGTTCAAAGTTTTTGGTCACTCTTCGGTAAAGGAGAAAAAAATCTTCTATCAATTTGATATCAGAGTTAAGCATGAAGGTCTTTAAGAAATAAGTCATATATTTCTTCTCTCATTTTTGAATTTAGTCTTGTGCAATATAATCTTTCAGTCTATTAGTTTAAGTCATGTTTGTGTATTATGCTTATGTTGTTTTAATTGATTCATTTCTTAGTTCTTTCTTGAATCAATTATACATAGTTTAGGAATTTTATGACATGTTTTGAATTTGCTATCTTAGTTTGAATTTAGTACATGAAATTTATTACTTGGTTTTGAACTTTACAATCCTCCGTGTTGTTTACAAGTCTTGCTTAGTCTTTACTTGTTCATAATTCCTTAGAAATAGTCTCATATTTTTATAGTACAATTTTTCTACGTTAAGAAAATGAAAAACAAATTTAGATGGTCTTAACTTCTTAATTTAATCCTTCTTTTGTTATTAGATCATTAGAAAAATCAAAAATAATTTTCCTAATTGTAAGGTAAAAGTTGTGACTTTTTTAGCCATGCTTAAAGTCTAAGTTTAATCCATTACATTTTCTTCTTGTTGAATTTGGAATTGACATAAAAAATAAAAATAAAAATATAGTAACTCACAAAGGAAGAGAGAGAGAGAAAAGTTAGGCTCCTTCTTGTTCTCGATACAACACAAGGCTCAACTGCCACTTTTGTTAGTCTCACATCAATTGAAGCTTAGGGTTGAAGAAAGGAAGCTCACCTATTTATGTTATTTACTTGTCTTCTTGTTCTTTTTAAGTTAAATGGGAATATTCTTCTCTTAATCTTCCCATAAGAATCCTTTCTTGAAGAGGGAACGCATCAAATCTTTTAGAAACTTGAATAATTTAAAGTTTTTGTTCACTCTTAATTGAACGAAAAGAAAATCTTCCATTAAAATCACTCGTATTCATTTCATTCCAATCATAGCAAAATTTGGTGACGAAGTAAACGAAAATATTATTTATATTTACATTATCGATTGACATGAATATAAATATATATTTTGAAATTTAATGAATCATTATAAAAACTGACTATTCCTAGAAAAATTATAAAAAAACTATAAATTGCTACAACCCCTTAAATTTTTTAAGACATACTTTAACATGCTAAATACTCATTATCATTGATTAAAGAATACATTTTTATCGAAATATAATTAAAAAAGTGTTATTTTTATAATTTTTAGTATATTTCGATACATGATTTTGCATAGTTTTTTAATTTCTTAACAAATAATCTTAAAGGCACTTACTATCAAGATTTTTTAATATTTATTAAAACCTATATCAAATCAAATAAAGATTCAATAAATACGTAAAAAAAACGTATTTTCAATAATAGAAAATGTTATCTTATTATTATTTTATATATATACGGAGATTAACCTATTTTAAGAATATGGTAATCATTAATTCTTATTATCATATTTTATATTTTAATAGTCTTATATAATAAATCTTTATAATAATATTATTATTAAAAAATAAATTATACAAATAATATATATATATATATATATATATATATGGAATTTATTTATTTTTGTTTCTACTAAAATAAATAAATAAATATTATATATATATATATATATAAAAAGAATTCATTCAAAAGTTACACAGTTATTTTTCCTTTTTAAAGTAAATAGATGCTGGGAAAGTTAAGAATTTATCACTTATTTTTTTTAAAAAAACATAACTTTCTCGTGTTATTACTTATTAAAAAAAAACAACGTGGCTGTGGCTGTTGGCACTTTGCCATGTGAACGTGAGTGTGGTAGGATGTTGTTATTGTCTTGTGTTAAATGAAAAAGAAAAAAAATAGATTGACAACCTCCTTCTAACAAATAAATTATCAACCACATCACTCTCTTCATTTAATAATATAATTATAATTTTAAATTATTTTTATTTTAATTAATTTTTCAATGATTATTATATTCATTAATTGGATTCACTATCAGATTTTGTTTTCATTGTCATTGTCCATACATCATTTCAATGCAAAAACAGTTGAATTGAGTAGGTAAGGTCTAGCTATAAATAGTAACCCATCCATGATTCCTCATAGCAGAGAGAAAAAAAAAAACACTTTTGATCACAACAAAATACTTTCTCAAATAATTTAGTTTGTGTGTGTTGCCAACAAAGTATGGCTTCAACACCTGGAATCCTCACAGAGTGGCCATGGAAGCCTCTTGGAAGCTTCAAGGTTAATTTCACACCTTTTCCTCACTCATTTTCAGCAAACTTAGGGTTAGGTCAACCATTATATTTGGCACTGGTTTATCTACACTTCAAGAAGATGCTATTCAAGCATCAAATTATACCATAATATCTTGGTTTTTTAGTTTTTATCTTCGTAAAAGTCTAGTTTAGTTCTAGTTATTTTGTTTTACTCTTCGTAGTACATCCATTTTTCTTCTTATTAGTTCCTATCATCCTTTATTCACTTTGAATTACTCCATTTGAAAAACAATGATAAAAACTGAAAATAAATCCCGAAATGAGAAACCAGACACTAAAACATTATAAGAACTAAATATTTACAAAGACTGCTTTAGAAAAATAATTTAATTCTAACACAAAGAACTATATAAGTGATAAATATATATTTAATCTAACATATTTTTTAATGAAATTTTACAACGATTAAACCTATGATAATATTATAATATATATTACATTAAATATTTCATAATTTTTAATATTATATTAGAGAGGATGTTAAGAGATGAAAATTTTCTTCGAAATAAATAAAAAGGTGTGATGAAATCTTGTATTGAAAAAAATAATATATAAATAACTATAATTTTTATTTTACAGATTTTGTATGATTAAATAATTCACAATTTTCAATATTTATCTTTTGTAAATTAATATAAACAATTCACATTATACTTTTATAATTGGGAACCTTTATAAGAAAAGATGCAGAAAGATGAGTAGAAATATTTAAAAATATTCTTGTCTCATCAAATTGTTAATGGTGTACATAATTTTGCAGTACGTACTAGTGGTTCCTTTTGTGGTTCATAGTTGGTATGATATGTTGGTGAAGGATAAGAGTGAAAGGAACATGGTAGCCTTTCTCATTCTACCATTTTTGCTGTGGCGTCTGCTTCATAATCAAATATGGATCACTCTCTCTCGATATCGAACTGCCAAAGGCAATGCAAGAATTGTTGACAAAGGAATTGAATTTGATCAAGTTGATAGAGAAAGAAATTGGTTCGTTTGTCTAATTAACTTGAGAACTCTAATTTTAGTACCCTTCATTTTGTTAGTTAACTAAGTGCTTGAAGAGATGCAGTGGTCATTTTGTTAGTTTTTGTTTTTGATGTTGCAGGGATGACCAGATATTATTCAATGGATTAGTATATTACTTGGCAAACTATGCATTTGTTGGTGCCTCACACCTTCCATTATGGAGAGCAGATGGAGTGGTTATGGCAATGGTGCTTCATGCAGGACCAGTGGAGTTTCTTTATTACTGGTTACACAGAGCACTTCATCATCACTTTCTCTACTCTAGATACCACTCTCACCACCATTCTTCCATTGTCACAGAACCCATTACTTGTGAGTCACATTTGTTTCACTCAACATATTTTAAACATTGTTATACCTCTCACAATTTTATGACTTCTTATTAATAATAAAAAATTTAAAAATTCTGTAACTAAGTTCTTCTTTATACTTATCTATTATTTCAAATTTTATAGGTATAATATATATGGATAGATTGGTTAGACAAATTCATCAACTCAATAAATAAAAGTCGTGAAATTTTGTAAGTTTTTTATCCAACCTTTTATTATCGGATAAAATTATATTGGATTAATTGGTCACAAACTATTATTTTTTTAATTTATAATTTAAAAATATTTGTATGGGATTTAAGAATAATATTTTAAAAAATCAATTATATCAATTAATATTCGAGTGGTTAAATAATTTAATATTTAAATATATATATATATATATATATATAATTAATAATATAATTAAATAAGTTAAATAAATATTATAATAATAATAATTTTTTATTTTTAATTTAATTTAATTTAATTTAACTTCGTTATAAAAATAGTCCAATAAATTTAAATTGAATTTAATCCAATTGATTCGTAGAATTATTTTATCCAAAATCTCGATATTAAAAATATAATAGATCATTGATAAATTTGTTTGTATATAAAATCGATTCGTGCATATTTTTAGTAAATCAAATATTAGCAGAATATGTCATCCTATTAATTTAGACTCGATCTATTGTGTAAAAATTAGATGAACAAATTTTTATAGTTATCATTTTTGGTCTCTCTCTTTCTCTCTCTCTACATATATAATTATTTTAAAAGTTATATTTAACAAAATATTTTAAAAATTAAAATAATATTTGTATATTAAAGATCCAGAAAAAATAATTTTGATTTTCCGAAGGCGAAATCAAAATTTCCTCGTTGTGAGAAAGTAATTTTAATTGTAATGTCATCATTCATCTAAATATATACTCTCTCTTTTTTTCATTATCTAATCCTTGAATTTTGTTGATGCAGCTGTCATCCATCCATTTGTTGAGATCATATCGTACTTCCTTCTCTTTTCCGTACCATTGTTAACCCTTGTCTTCACAAAAACAGCCTCATTGATGGTTGTGTTTGGATATGTGACGTACATTGATTTTATGAACAACATGGGTCATTGCAACTTTGAGATTGTTCCAAACTACCTCTTCAAAATCTTCCCCCCTCTCAAATACTTCATGTACACCCCATCGTAAGTCTTTAACTTTTAATTTCATCGTTTTTAATTATATGGCTCGTATTTAAAGTTTTCACGATTTTATATGAGAAAATTGAATTTTAACAAGTTCAAAGTCTCGTCTAATCTAATTTGTCTCCTGTTATATAATATGATTTAAATATTTATTAAGTTATTCTATATATTATAATTAATTTTATATTAAAATTATAACATTAGAGTCAAAATTTAATTTTTTTTACTTCAAAAGTTATCTTTCCTATTTGGTTTAAGAATTATAGTTTTTACACTAATTTAGATATTACCTTTAATGGAGACATGTTAAAAGTCTCACATCTTTAAATATTTATTAGACTACTCAATATATTATTAATTAATTTTATATTAAAAAATTTAAAATAGAATGAATGAAAATGATTACAAAATTAAAATTATTCAAAACAATCTTAATAACTTGTATATTTGAGTATGTTTTCCTTTTTGGAAAAACAAACATACTTATGCATGACTTGTACTCATCTACTACTAGATGTGACAACTAAAAACATAAAAGTCCTACTCTTCTTCTTTCTAATAAACTAAAGAACACTATTCTTCACATAAACTTAAATCTACCCGATTAAAAAAAAATTAAAGATTAAAAATTGTTATATTTTTTTAAGGAAAATTTAAAAAAAAAAAAAAATATATATATATATATATATATATATATATATATATATATATATATATATATATATAATTGTTCTTACCAACATACACAAGACTGATTAAACTGCACGAGTAACTTACAAGCTTAATGAAATATTCTGTGGTTGTGTATATTGGGACGGATGAAAAATCACTTGCAAAGATTTTTTATGTTTAAATTAATGAATGAACAAGTGAAATACGAGATAATAAAGCACTACAAGAAAAATTCATTTTAGCTACCGAAAAAATCGGTCGCTAATGTCAAAAAATCGGTCGCTAATCAGTTAGCGACCGAAAGGCGTCGTCGCAAAAAGCCAAGTCGCTAATGTGTTAGCGACCGATTTTATTTCGGTCGCAAAATAGCGATCGAAATTAATATATCAAATTGATCGCTAAAGTGGTGACAAAGTAAAAAAATAGCGACCGATTTAAATAGGTCGCTAAATCAATAACAAAGTAAAAAAATAGCGACCGATTTAAATCGGTCGCTAAATTAATAACAAAGTTAATTATTTTTATTTATTTACATTTTTAATTATATCAAGTTTATTAGACAACTTTTTTTCTCCAATTGGACACAATTGTATTACATAATGAATGCTTAGTAGTTAGTAGTTAATATGCATTCTCATCCATGAAATGTGGACCAATTTGTCATAAACTTAAGATTTGAGAAACATTTGCAAATTGAAACTGCCAACTAACAGTGACAGAAAAGATTTCTCATTGCCAGGTACTACTAAATGAAACTGTTACACTCAAACACTGCTATACACATAATTGCCTTTTTTATATGGTAACTCTAGCACAACCTTAAGAGGGTGTCAATATTGTTTTCTGTGGACTTAAGACTATATTTCAATTGTAGAAAATGCATATATACCAAGAAAGGGTGTGACACAATAAAGGTGAACAAAAAAAAAAAATAGTATCATAGTAATGATACATTTCCCTTCATAAAACTGAATTGTAACGTTGCTTCTTTTGTGGTGTTGAATGTGCCTGTGCTTTGATCCCATATGTCTTCAATTGAAAATTTTCAAAAGCCTCTGAAATTGTCTGCACCTATAGGATTGCACAAAGCAATATATTAGTGAATCCAACCTGAATGGGTAAAGGAAAGAAGTTTAAACATGCACAGGATAACTAACTAGTTCAGCCTTTTTGGAGTACACCTTAACTATCATATCTTGGTAAGATATAGGTAGCAAGTGGCTTACACGGTCATCGGGTATTGTAAATTTCTCATTGCTTTCATAATCCTGAATGCATTATTGAAACTAGGTAACTCAATACAGCTAGCATAATTTAATTCCAAACTAAGCACCAATAATCGGGTCAAACTAAACCCTTTAAATATTTCAATAATTTTGAACAATTGCAGCCCAGTATCCCAACAGAAGTAATATAAAACAGTTTAAACTAAAACTTATTAGCAAGGAAACTGTCAAACTGCATAAGGTAAGAGGTTTAATAGTGCAAAAAAAAAGATATAATCCACTAATACAATATAGACACAGGCAAAACCAATTAATATATAAGAAGATTAAAGAAATATCTTGATGAAAGATAGTTAGGTAGGTATGGCGATGTACCTTGAAAAAGTGGATGTTGCCACAAAAACATGCACCATAAGAGAGAAAAATAATGCATTAGGATAACATTATAGTAAGTTAAAACAAACTAAATGTCTATGTTCAGCAAGCATGATTATTCTTCATTGAATACCTTTCAAGAGGATTATGATTTCCACTAGTCAAATCAATTTTGACGTTACAAACAACTACATCCTCCTCTTTCAGAGTAACTCCACCACTCTTCTGCCATATACATATATAAAACAAAATGGAATTCCTCCTTGAAGAGAAAGAATCAAAATTATATGCAATTTGCAAATGAGAAGGTTTAATCGGATTGAAGACCTGAGAGCAAACAATATCTTGAGGGGTGACCTTCTTAAAATTGTCTAGCATACCCTTGGGTACTGGGTACTCATTACAAAACTGCAAAACAAAATTCTTCCTCAGGTTCAGCAAGACTATATAATTATAATTATAATTTAATAAATACACACAAACAATGTAATGTAAATTTAGAAACATCCACACAACAGTTAGCATTGAATTTGTGACAAACAGCTTGAGAAGATACGATGACGTAATAGGTAAGGAAACCAAGAATGGTAAGTTCATGGGTATTAAGTAGACAGGTAAGGAAAAAAAAGGCAGGTATCTACATCTACCTAAAATTCAATAATCTTCTTAACAAAATGAACATACTTCATACCTTCACTTTTGGATGTGTATAAAGCTGTTCTATACGAGATAAGCACGAGTGGAAAACATTTTGTGGATGGTAAGGTCTTGTAAATTACGCAATCAACATGAAAACTACATATTCAGGAAAAAAACTAAACGGAAATAACAAGTATAAGACCCGGAATCAAACCGAACCCGATTCAACCAATAGAGGTAGTCAGTTTGACAATTCATACGAAAATAAACCAGACCCACACACAATTCATCCTTAACCAAGGAGAACAATCCACAGTAAAAAGGCATAAAAGAAATAGAACATAGCAGCAAAATGTGAACCGAAGGGCTTGACCCGCGACCCCTCTAACTCACCTCTAGTGCGCTGATGGTTCAATAGTGGAGGTTAGGTTGAGATTTAGGGATGGCCACGATGGTGGCCAGGGAGGCGGTGGTGATGACTGGGGTTTGGTGGAGGTTGGATTAGGGTGAGGGCTGACTTGGGGGGAGCAGTGAGGGGGCTAGGGCTCGCCGGGAGTGAGGAGGAGATACTGGCCGTGGGATTTGCAAGGTTAAAAGGAATGGGTGAGTGAGGCGCGATAGTTAGGGTTATTTGGGGATAAGTGGCGCGACTGGGATGTATACGAAAATGAAAAATGTGGTTGTATATGATAGCGGTTCCACTGGAACCGCTCTTAAAGTTAGCATCTAATAGCGGTTAAACCTTAACCACTATTATATATATTCAAATATGATCGATCATTTGAAAATGTAATCGATCATAATCAAAAAATGTGGTTGTATATGATAGCGGTTCCACTTGAACCGCTCTTAAAAGTGAACATCTAATAGCGATTAAACCTTAACCGCTATTTCATTAGATATCGCTCGAGCGAGACCAGTGTCGCTCAAGCGAAATACAACCCGAGAATGTCAATTTTGTGCAGGTGGCGTCGCTCGAGCGAGACCGGCGTCGCTCGAGCGAGACCAGTGTCGCTCAAGCGAAATACAACCCGAGAATGCCAATTTTGTGCAGGTGGCGTCGCTCGAGCGATGTTATTTTTGCTTGAGCAAATGTTGACCTACGTAACCGTCGATCAAAGTTAGTCGGATAATGTAACATGGGTGACCTCATGTTTGAATCGGATATCGCTTGAGCGAGTATAGTGTCGCTCAAGCGAAATACAACCCGAGACTTCACAATCTTAGTAGTTGGCGTCGCTCGAACGATGTGAAATTCGCTTGAGCGATATTGCAAAAATCATATAAAATGATCGATTATTTTCTCATTATATCATAATGAAAACTTACATTAACTATTTTTTTTAATATTATGATTTTAAATTTGTTATTAGAGAAAACGTTTCAGAATTCAAAATGTTAAATACTTTTAAATATTAAAATTAACTTTATCAAAAATTAGGAAAAAAATAATAATCCAAAAGAGTTCAAAAATATATTATAATATTGTCAATTTTGAGTTTAATTATATTGTTCATTCTCAAAGTAGAAAAATATATTGTAATTATTTTAATTTAATAAAATATAATTTAAATTTTTAATACTAAAATTAAAAGATTAAATAATAATAAATTTATTTCTTTAAATTGAGTATTTAGAAACTAAAATTATAGTTTCTCTGTTTTTAAAAATTGAAATAAATATTTAAAAATAAAAATCAAAACTAGTATTATCTTAAATTTATTAACAATGTAATTAAATCTCTATTTTCTTAATTTTTTTTTGTTTTAAACTTCTCAATTCTACATTTTTTTAAGTTCTATCATTATATTATCATCCTCATCTCCTCCCATGTTCTACTTTATCTTTACAATAGTTAATATTCTTAAATAATTTATATTTTTAATTATAATTTTTTAATATATATTTCAGAAATTAGTCAATTATAATCTATTATTTGAAAAACTAATCAATTCTAATCAATAATTTAGAAAACTAATCGATTATAATTAATTATTTGAAAAAATTATCAAATATGATCGATCATTTAAAAATCTTATCGATCAGAATAAAAAAATGTGGTTGTATATGATAGTGGTTCCACTAGAACCGCTCTTAAAAGCACCCTTCTAATACGGTTAAACCTTAACCGCTATCTAAAATATATTTTAGATAGCGGTTAACGTGGAACCGCTATTATATCTTTTCAATTATGATCGATCATTTCAAAATATAATCGATCATAATGAAAACTTACATTAACTATTTTTTTGAATATTATGTTTTTAAATTTGCTATTAGAGAAAATCTTTCGGAATTCAAAATGTTAAATACTTTCAAATATTAAAATTAACATTATCAAAAATTTGGAAAAAAAAATCCAAAAGAGTTCAAAAATGTATTATAATATTGTCAATTTTGAGTTTAATTATATTGTTCATTCTCAAAGTAGAAAAATATATTGTAATTATTTTAATTTAATAAAATATAATCTAAATTTTTAATACTAAAATTAAAAGATTAAATAATAATAAATTTATTTCTTTAAATTGAGTATTTAGAAACTAAAATTATAGTTTCTCTGTTTTAAAAAATTAAAATAAATATTTAAAAATAAAAATCAAAACTAGTATTATCTTAAATTTATTAACACTGTAATTAAATCTCTATTTTTTTAATTTTTTTTGTTTTAAACTTCTCAATTCTACATTTTTGTAAGTTTTATCATTATATTATCATCATCATCTCCTCCCATGTTCTACTTTATCTTTACAAAAGTTAATATTCTTAAATAATTTATATTTTTATTTATAATTTTTTAATATATATTTGAGATATTAATCAATTATAATCTATTATTTGAAAAAGTAATCAATTCTAATCAATTATTTAGAAAACTAATCGATTATAATTAATTATTTGAAAAAATTATCCAATATGATCGGTTATTTGAAAATTTAATCGATCATAATGGTTGTATATGATAGCGGTTCCACTGGAACCGCTCTTAAAACAGAACATCTAATAGCGGTTAAACATTAACCGCTATCTAAAATACAGTTTAGATAGCGGTTAACGTGGAACCGCTATCTAAAATATAGTTTATATTAACTATTTTTTTGAATATTATGTTTTTAAATTTGGTAATACAGAAAACATTTCAGAAAGCAAAATGTTAAATACTTTTAAATATTAAAATTGACTTTATAAAAAATTAGGAAAAAAAATAATCAAAAAGAGTTCAAAAATGTATTATAATATTTTCAGTTTTAATTTAATTATATTTTTCATTCTCAAAGTAGAAAAATATATTGTAATTATTTTAATTTAATAAAATATAATTAAAATTTTTAATACTAAAATTAAAAGATTAAATATTAATAAATTTAATTCTTTAAATTTAGTATTTAGAAACTAAAATTATAGTTTCTCTGTTTTAAAAAATTAAAATAAATATTTAAAAATAAAAATCAAAACTAGTATTATCTTAAATTTATTAAAAGTATAATTAAATCTCTATTTTCTAAATTTTTTTTGTTTTAAATTTCTCAATTCTACATTTTTGTAAATTCTATCATTATATTATCATTCTCACCTCCTCCCATGTTCTACTTTATCTTTACAATAGTTAATATTCTTAAATAATTTATATTTATATTTATAATTTTTTAATATATATTTGAGAAATTAATCAATTATAATCTATTATTTGACAAACTAATTAATTCTAATCAATTATTTAGAAATGTAATAGATTATAATTAATTATTTGAAAAAATTATCAAATATGATCGATCATTTGAAAATTTAATCGATCATAATAAAAAAATGTGGTTGTATAAGATACAGGTTCCACTCGGAACCACTCTTACAAGTGAACTTCTAATAGCGGTTAAACCTTAACCGCTATCTAAAATATATTTTAGATAGCGGTTATCGTGGAACCGCTATTATATATTTTCAAATATGATCGATCATTTCAAAATATAATCGATCATAATGAAAACTTACATTAACTATTTTTTTGAATATTATGTTTTTAAATTTGCTATTAGAGAAAACGTTTCAGAATTCAAAATGTTAAATACTTTTAAATATTAAAATTAACTTTATCAAAAATTAGGAAAAAAAATTAATCCAAAAGAGTTCAAAAATGTATTATAATATTGTCAATTTTGAGTTTAATTATATTTTTCATTCTCAAAGTAGAAAAATATATTGTAATTATTTTAATTTAATAAAATATAATTTAAATTTTTAGTACTAAAATTAAAAGATTAAATAATAATAAATTTAATTCTTTAAATTTAGTATTTAGAAACTAAAATTATAGTTTCTCTGTTTTAAAAAATTAAAATAAATATTTAAAAATAAAAATCAAAACTAGTATTATCTTAAATTTATTAAAAGTATAATTAAATCTCTATTTTCTTAAGTTTTTCTTTTTAAAACTTCTCAATTCTACATTTTTGTAAATTCTATCATTATATTATCATCCACATCTCCTCTCATGTTCTACTTTATCTTTACAATAGTTAATATTCTTAAATAATTTATATTTTTATTTAGAATTTTTTAATATATATTTGAGAAATTAATCAATTATAATCTATTATTTGAAAAACTAATCAATTCTAATCAATTATTTAGAAAAATAATCGATTATAATTAATTATTTGAAAAAATTATCAAATATAATCGATTAATTGAAAATTTAATCGATCATAATAAAAAAATGTGGTTGTATATGATAGCGGTTCCACTTGAACCGCTCTTAAAAGTGAACATCTAATAGCGGTTAAACCTTAACCGCTATCTAACTATATTTTAGATAGCGGTTCACTTGGAACCGCTATTATATGTTCACTTTTAAGAGCGGTGAAAATATTAACCGCTCTTAAAAGTGACAAATATTTTATTTATTTATTGACACATTTTTGCATCGAGATATCGCTCGAGCGAGACCAGGTGTCGCTCAAGCGAAATACAACCCGAGAATGCCAATTTTGTGCAGGTGGTGTCGCTCGAGCGATGTTATTTTCGCTTGAGCGAATGTTGACCTGCGAAATACAGACCAGTATCTTTACGCATGTGTTCATCTTAGTCTACAATTTTCATGAATTTATTGTTGAATAATTGGTTTGTTAGCTGTTTAATTTGTAAATAGTTTGTTATGAAAGTGGTGTTGAAAGTGTTTTTCCACTTGTTGGGTTACAATATACAAATCAGTCGATAATAGTTTAATTAAATAATATATTTATTATCTAATGTATATTGATATAAAATTTTTTTGGTATATCAATTATATGACAACAACCATGATTAAGTAATTAATAATAATAAAACAATAAATTTAAAAATTAGATTAAAAATAAAGTATTATAAAATAAAATTGTAATAATTTGATTAAAATTGTATTTTTTTAATTAATTAAGTTAATGAGGAATTAAAATGTGATAATTTGATGTGTTTAATTTTTTTAATATAAATTTTTAAAATATAATTTAATTTCAATTGAAATTTTCAATTGAAAAATAAATTCAAGAATATTTGTTATTAAACTTTTCTTAAACAATGTATTGAATAGTTAACATCACTCTAGTCTTAATTTATTATAATATAATTTTTTAATAAATTTGATTTATTACAATTCATTTTGTTAATATTGAGACCAAAGTTTATTTTTAAAGTATATTTTAAAAATTAAATTATTTTTAAAAAATAAATTACTTTTAAAAAATAAATTGTAAAAATATACTAAAACAATTAAAGTATATTTATAAAAAAAATATTTAAATATAATAAAAAAATAATATTCATTAGCGATCGATTTTAATTCGGTCACTATTTCAATTTGTAATTCGGTCGTTAAATCAGTCGCTAAATGATTTTTTTATTTTAGTATGAAATAGCCACCGATTTAGCGACCGAAATTTTGCGACACAAAATATTGGTCGCTATTTCGTCGCTAAATAAAAAAGTGAAAACCGAATCATATTTTGGTCGCTAAATCGGTCGCTAATTGAGACCGAATTAAAGTGGTCGCTGAATCGGTCGCTAATTGCGACCGAATTAAAGTGGTCGCTAAATCGGTCGCTAATTGCGACCAAAATTAAATCGGTCGCTAATTGCCACCGAAAAAATTCGGTCGCTAATTTCGGTGGCTAAATGTGTTTTTTCTTATAGAGAAGTAAAGTGTGTCTAATGAAAGAAATATCAAATTTTTTTATAGGGTAACACAAAGTATAAGTATCCAAGAATCACGGGACATTCATCTTTTATCGTTTTATCGTCCATGTATTAGAATGGTGATTCCGAAAATCTTAATCTTAAAACAGATATGAAAACCTCCATCTCCAAATATCTTAAAAATTGACAAATATATCGAGTTTTGACCAATTATCTTTGATTTAGTTCATTTAACTAGGTTTCAAATGAATACAATAATATTTTTGCTTTATCCTTACAAATAATATGAATTTTAAATAATAATTAAATATTTGTGAACACATATTTTTGTATTATTATTATTTATTTTTTTCACTTTTGTATTATATTTTATATTTATAATTTTAACGATAATTTACCACTGTCATAATTATTTTCATTATTATTATTATTATTATTATTATTATAGTTTTTTTAACTAAGAAATTTATTATTATTAATTGATTTATTGTATTATTAAAAATTATTATTTTATTAAATCGATTTAACATTTAATCATGAATTTCTGTATTTAACAGTTCAATGTGAATTTAAAAAAAAAATAGCTATAGACTACATTTTTACTATTATAAGATAATATTCATGTAGATACTTATTTTTCGTATGTATCTTGCAGGTTTCACTCTTTGCACCATACTCAATTTAGGACAAACTACTCCTTGTTTATGCCATTTTATGACTACATTTATGGAACCATAGACAAGAGTTCAGATCAATTGCATGATTCATCACTGCAACGACAAGAAGAAACCCCAGATGTTGTGCACTTAACACACCTCACAACACCCAAATCGATCTATCATCTAAGACTTGGATTTTCTCACTTAGCCTCCAACCCTTACACACCAAAATGGTACCTTTTTTTTCTGTGGCCTGTCACAGCTTGCTCAATGATCCTCACATGGCTCTATGGTCGTACATTCACTGTGGAGGGGAATCGTTTTGACAAACTCAAGTTGCAAACTTGGGCAATACCCAAGTACAATTTTCAGGTAAATATAAATAATTTTAATTCTTCTGTTTATAAATTTCTTGGTATATATGTACCTCACCATTTTCTTTTATATCAATGTGTAAAGGAACACTTTATATAACTATTCCATATTTTTGCAGTACTCTTTGCAATGGCAAAAAATGAGTATCAACAGACTGATAGAGAAAGCAATATTAGATGCAGACAGAAAAGGTGTCAAAGTGTTAAGCCTAGGTCTCATGAACCAAGGGGAGGAGCTTAACATCTATGGAGGATTATATGTTAGGAAACATCCTAAGCTAAATGTTAAGGTTGTAGATGGAAGCAGTCTTGTAGTTGCTGTTCTTCTTAACAGTATTCCTAAAGGAACAACTCAAGTATTACTTAGTGGCAAACTCACCAAGGTTGCTTGTACTCTTGCTTTCAAATTGTGTCAACAAGGCATCAAGGTTGAGATTTTTTATTTGTTTGGATCTAATTTCTCTACACACACATATATAGGTTAATTATTTAACTTCAAACTTAATTTTGATCTCATGATGATTAACTGTGTTTCAGGTTGCCACAACTCATAAGGATGATTATGTGATGCTAAAAAATCTGTTCAATAGCTCTAAAACTAGTTTGATCACTGAGAGAAGCTCCACCCAAAAGGTGTTGTAATTCTTCTTTCGTTTTTTTTTTTTTTTTTTTAAATTAAAAAATCAAAACTGATAAAATGATAGTTTTCGCAAACTTAGAACATTTTCAAAAAGAGAGTTTTCAGAACAAGTTTCTTTTACAATTGCTCAAAAACAGTTTTTAAAATTAATCTTTAAAATTGTTTTTTAAAACTAAGAAACAAGCCCTTGCTCTTTCGGTGGAGTTTTCTCGTTTTACTCTTCTATATTTCTATTTGTCTTGGAATGTGAGATGAAAAATGCGTTGTAAGGGTTACTAGGAAAAAAAATTCATGAACGAATAATTGTATGAAAAATAATTCCTAGTTTTTATACAATCTTGTCAACATTGATAAAGAAGGTTCTTTTTTATCTCATGTTTCTTTGATCTTATAGATTTGGTTAGTTGATGATGAATTGACTAAGAAGGAACAATTGAATGCACCCAAAGGAACATTGTTTATTCCATTCTCACAATTCCCACCAAAGAAATATCGCAAGGATTGCTCCTACCATTGCACCCCAGCAATGGTAATTCCTAGTTGTGTTCAAAATGTCCATTCTTGTGAGGTTTGTTCATACAATCTTTTCATTGTTGAATTGATTCAATCGTTCTATTGAATCCCAAATGATAAAGTTTCTAACATCATGCATGTTGTAGGATTGGTTACCAAGGAGGGTAATGAGTGCATGGCGCATAGCTGGAATAGTACACTCTTTAGAAAGATGGAGTGAACATGAGTGCAACTACACAATGCATAACATAGAAAAAGTTTGGCATTCAACACTTCAACATGGTTTTCAACCTCTTAATGTGCCCACCAAAAGTAGTGAACAAAATAATTAATTAATTCTTGGCTCTTTAGAAGGTATAATCAATCATATTTATGGTTATGAGTTTAAACAACTGGTTATTGCACTTGGATAACCAAACTAATATATGTGTATAACTTTATCATGTTACCTTTCCTTTTTACTTTTATGTGCAACTAAATATTTTCTTTCATGTAAAACACTATATTCATATTATGTCAAGGGGAATAAATTTACTTTCATCCACAATTATAAATTATATTTTTTATCGATATACTTTTAAAATTTTAGAGATTATAAAAGTGATAAATCTGACGGGTCAACTCATCAGTCGGTCTTAAAATTATCATACTAAATTGATAGTTTTAATCTCACAATTCATTTTGTTCGGTTTCGCTTAATATGTCAACTTAACAAGTCAAGAGTGGGATGAGCTAGTCACTTATCCAATTTAAAAAAAAAATTATATATCAAAATTAAAATAATAAAGATTATAATTAAAAATATTATATATTTTGTGTTATATTATTGAAATATCAAAATATATTACAATATTATAATTTAAATTATAAATATTAACCAATTAATCTTAAATTATTAATTATAATTTAGTATTTTAATACATAAATATTATAATTTTTCAATTTATTTAATAAAAATATTAATTTATGAATAAAAACTTAAAAATTATTCGTATAATTAAAAATGTATTTTTTATAAAAATAAATATAAAAATTTTTATTAAAAAAATTTGACAAAATGGTTTGTTAGCTTGTCAACCCATCATTTTTTGCCTGTATAAACTGAAATCTATAGTTTGTCTTAACTATGGTATATTAGCTCTTTCTACCTCGCTTTTTGTAGGTTAGAGGTGAGATGAATCAAAATAAAACAAATTGACTGACTTATTTTTGGGGATAACAAAATGGGTTAAGTCCAATAGACCGACACTTCAACTTGCCATAAATATTTGAGGATAGGTAGCTATTTTCAAACCCACTCTATCAAGTCATCAACTTGTTCAGTGGAACGGATTAAAAAAATATTTTTATTGTAATATTGTCAGTCACAAAAATAACATATAAAATAAAAAATTGTAATTTTAACCCATAAAACTTAATGATAAATAAATATATATTTTATATATTTATAAATTTAATTTTTCATTCTTTTATATTCTTTCGTCTTATTGTATTCATTTATTATTTATTAATAACATATTTGTCCACGAAATATTATTAATTAAGATTAGCATGATATTTGTAATTATCTATTATCATCAAATATTACACAAATATTTTTTTATTTATGTGAACTAAAATCTCTTATTAACAAAAAGGATGTTGATGACTATTTATATATAATAATTCTTCATTCATTATATTTGTATATAACTTAATTATAAGTCTAAACTTATTAAAAATACAAGAACGAAAAATTAAAATTAATCTTTAATAACAAAATATGAATAAATACAGTGAATTTCATTTAATTAAAAATCTTAAGATTAATTTGTTATTATTATTTTTTGTTATAGTTTTATATTTTACTTGGATTCTAACTAGAACAAATGGTAAAAAAAATAGAATTAATTTGACAGTGTAGCAACCAGCTAATGACTTACGCTTACAATTAACTCGAATTGCTTTTAGTAGTTTTTTCAAAAATGAAATTATGGAAATATCCTCGCATTATCTTTTTGGTATAATTTTTCTCAATTATCAAATTAGTTTCAAAGCTATTGAACATATTTTTAGGCCTCACATAATCGTCCTCTATTAATTGTAGCAACCAGAAAAATGTACTTAATCCACATTAAATCAGTAAGAGTTTGAAATTAACATACCTACTTTCATATATGTATTATATATTGTGTGTACAGTTAAATCAAGATAAAAATAATTTATAAAAAATTTTAATTTATTGGCATGTCTTTTCAAAATAAAATCATAATTATTTTAGTATTTTCATCGCTCCCAACCCAAATTGTTTAAGAGTCGAGATAAAAAATATAATTTATATATACTCTCCTCTCTTAACTCATCGATATGTATTTTAATAACAAAATTATGACAAATTAAAATTCTAAAACGAATAATATTTCGAACGAGTTAATTGATTGATAATATCATAATAAACATGAGATCAATATGTTATCATTGCTAAATAGAACATCTATACCCATTATAGAATTAAGAGTAGAATCTCATTTTACTCTTAAATAATTTTTATGTCCTTTTTAGAATATTATTAAACCCTAAATCTTGATATGCGTAAATTCTAAACTATAAATCTTAATCCTAAAATCCTTAACTTTTTAGCTTGGGAGGTTGATAACATATAACCCTCCACAAATGTTAAGCTCCTCCCCTTATTCATGAGGCCTTTACACTTTTTTTTTTTTTTAATCTAGTATTAATTAGTATTAAACCTGTTGATGGTCATAATTTGTAATGGTAAGAAATACTAAAAAAAAAAAAAGGCTTAGTTATATAAATTATTATTTTACATATCTCCATAATGGAATACAATATTATATTAAAGATTTACTAAACTAGTTAATCCCTTAAACAATTATGCAAAATCAAATACAAGATAAAATATATTTTAATTTCTTATGTTAATTAATTATATTATAATAACATTTACATTAACTATAATAATTCATTTTAATATTATGACTGTTTTTAAGTATTACGACTCTCGCTACTGTAAAATATAAAAGATAAATGAAACAAATAAATATTATTGTAAATTTTATTTATATTTACATGTGGCCTATTAGCTCAGTTGGTTAGAGCGTCGTGCTAATAACGCGAAGGTCGCAGGTTCGAAACCTGCATGGGCCAATTTAGGTAAAATTTTCATTTTCATTTTCATTTCATAAAATGACTATATTAAATAGTATTCTTCAAACTATTAAAAAATTGAATTCTATACCTATACAACTAAAACTAAATTTACTATCTACAAATTTATAATATTGTGGTTTAAATACATTATTATTATATATAATTTTTTATTTATAAATGTTTTATATTTTCAAATTTACATGGACATTTATATATATATATATATATATATATATATATATATATATATATATATAACTTTTTCAGATATATTTTGCTTTGTACATACAAAATTTAATAACAGACATGAAAAATGAAAAATACTCTTAATTTCTTGTAATTACGATCAAAAAGTATGTCTCCATCTTGTTAGGGAAAAAGAAAATGAATAATATGATTTTAAAAAGTAAATGTTTACTTAAAAATTGAATTGTGTTTAAAAAAATTAGGTTAAATAGGTAATTTAGTCTCTTTATTTTTAAAAATGTTTCAATGTGGTCCCAAAATTTTTAAAATTTTCAATTTAGACATGAATATTGAAATTGGTGTTAATTTTGGACTACCATTATTTATGTTTTTGACTCCGTTATATTAGATGTCTAGTTGGAATATCTGTTCTGATATTATTAGGTAATTGGTTATAGTTATGTGACAGATTTGTCACGTTACATTAAAATTGTAGGAAAAAAGAATAGGAATCACGGATGTGTTTAGAGTATAAACAATTTTAATGTGACGTGGTAAATCGTCACGTAACTATAATCAATCATCTAACCACATCGAACCGATACTTCAACTAGAGCATCTAATATAACTGAGTCAAAACATACATAACTGATAGTCCAAAATTCACATCAATTTCAATATTCATGTCTAAATTGAAAATTTTAAAAATTTAGGACCAGGTTAAAATATTTTAATAAATAAACATTTTAATAAATAAAAGGACTAAATTATCTATTTAGTAAAAAAAATTATGTATTCACATATTCAATCTAAAATTGTATAAATAAAACCTTATACCATTCTTGCATTAACGTGTTCATTAGACAGCTAATCGCATAATAAGGTTGTCGTACTGTAACAGAGATGGATTTTTTTCATTAAAAAGCGATCGTTGTAAAATATACGAAGTGTGTATAGATAAAGTGTACTATTAATCATACTAATTATTTAATTATAATTTATTTTAATTTTGACATTTTGTTTCAGAAAGTACAAGCTACTTCACTTTAATAAACTTCTATAAAATACATTTTATTTTTGTATATTTAATGTTTCATAAACCTATTCCCTTAATTAATAAAACACTATTACTAGCAATATTAAGGAAGCTTACTTACGCTTTCATTTTCCATTTTCATTTTCTATTTTTCACTTTATAATTAAAAAAATGCTACTTACTTTTTATTTTATTCTTGTATAGAAAATATTGACAACTTTTTTTTCTATTTCTAGTACAATTTTTTTTTAAATCGCATTTTTATAATTAAAATTTGAAAACAGAAAAAAGAAACCCAAGAAAATGCTCCTCATCTTGTTCCAAATTCATTTTCAGAGCAATTTGTCCAATACAAGAATAGTTCGTTATAATCAGTATTAAAATTCACAGCAACAAAACTCAAATTCTCTTGCTAGTTTTAATATTCAATCATAATTCCACATCAAGTGATTTGTCATCTATTTTTTAATATGGAGTGCAAGAAGAAAAAACTCATTTTAATAGATAAAGTAGACCTCAAAATCTAAATCCCTTTCTATCTGGTATAAGCTAACAGTTTATAGAGGAAGATTATTGAGTGGTATTGATTACATTAACATCACAGAAACAAATACAAGAGATATAAAAGTTACAAAGCAAGCTTAGCATTATTCATCATCCAAGAGGTCCAAGAGACTGGAACCATCAAATCTAAGGCACCATCTTATACCCTTCTATCTCTAATTAATGATTTAATAACCAAAACAAAACAATGATTCATACAATCTACTAAAACCCTTTTTGAGTTATTAAAAAAATAAAACAAAAATCAATTAACTGGATAAACTATGAGACATAAATCACCTTGCACCAAAGGCAAATATGAAAAACATGAAATGAGAAGAAATATTGTACGCAAAAGACCTCTGCCACATTTCAGTTAAACATCACGACAAATTGCTCGAATTCTGGTATGCTACAAATGATCATTCTGACATTTCACTGGCTGCTACTTTGTGAAAAATTTGTACATTAAGGAGTTGAAGCTTGAGGTGTATTAAAAATGGCTACAATGGTTGGTACTCATATTTCAGCTTCAGTGTAATTTAACTGCAGAAAACATCAATATCAAAAACAGTTCTAAATATATATATATATATATATATATATATATATATATATATATATATATATATATATATATATATATATATACATATATATCAAATCATAATGGCAATCAAGTGATAACCAAATAAAAGAAAGTTATTGAACAACAATATCAGTGCTAGTTATTGAAACTGCAGAGTTTTAGGTTGAGGGAGGAAAAGGAAAGAATAGAGATTGACTATCAAGAGATTGATGTTGACTTGATTCTGGGTAATGAATGTATAACAGTTTTATGGGTGTAAAAAATTTACCATATTAACTTATATTTACACTACTCATATTCCTGTTTAATTAGGGAAACTAATCATGAGATAAGAAAATATGGTAACCAATCGTAAGAGATGATGTAAAATAGGAAAACCAAATAATAATCTGATGTTTTTATGCAATGATATTGTATTTCCGTATGCAACACTGATTAACATAGATACAGTTATTGAGCTAGTTCAAAGCAAATCGAAGATTCATATTACCTACCTTCAAGTGTGTACCCACATAGGATCCAAAGAGAAAAGTTTCTCGTTTCTTGTGCCAGAAGCAGGAGCTCTTGGTGGTGGAGGATGTACAGTAATTGGGAGAATCCATTCCGTTTTTTCCCTTGCCTCAATCAAAAGAGGATGATCATACCTGTGGTTCAAAAAGTCGTATAAATTTAAATGTCCAATGCCACTAACAATTCCATGAAACCCATTTTCATCATTTGAAGCACGAGTCAAGGTTTACAATGCAACAATAGCTTATGCCTACAAATGAGGTTCACTACATGGATCATATGCATCATTGAACTTGGTTAAAGTCCAAATGTTCAGACATATGAATGAATTGCTCTCATGTAAGATCAACAAAAAAGCAGGTGGAGGTGAATATTGGTAGAAGAGTTGGTCAAGGGTGGAACTCATACTTTCTCCAATCTACATGCTTTGGAGTTGTGAAAAATTCAAAGCGGAGAACCCACTGCACAGAAACATGTTGAGTTGAGAAGGACATTGGACCATCCATGGGGATAGAAAACAGAAAGCTTGTCTGCAACAAATCTGCTACAACCTCATGATGATCACTCTGAACCTATAAGTATAGTTGAGAACCACAATTATGAGAAGCCAATAATATATTAAAATACATATATGCTCATCAATTTTCTCTATAGATAATGATCCATTCTTTTTCTCGAGTATTGTAGACAGAGTCTATATTGGCCCTTGAATAATCATGCATATGGTTAATCAAAAGGAACCAGTAAACAAAATCTACATTAATTCTGAAAAACACATTGTAGTTATTAGTGACAAAGGGTTTTCGGTGATTACATCAAATGGTGCATAGTTGCTATATTGAAACTCTGCACTTAAAGTGGTCACAAAGTCCTATAAAACTAAATAAAATTCCAACAGCTAAAAGACTAGCAATTAGCAAAAGCTAGGAAGTCAAGTGACAACAGGAACAAAAACAATTAGGTTTAGCATAAATGATTGTTGAGATGGATGCATAGACCTACAAGAACAATATCTACAAGAGAAACTTAATGTAAATAGATTTAATATATATTTTTATTCAACCGATCAGTGTTTAAAATAAGCTGGAGTAGTGAGAGCTATTAGTAATACCAAGTACCTTTGTAATTGTAGGAGAATTCCTTCTAGAAGGGTGGACAAACCGTCTATTTATAGTTTCTGAAGTTTCCAATGTTATCGAGATCTGAAAAATAATAATTATTATAGTAAACTCACTTCTAGTGTACCAACCAAAAAAAAAAAAATTGTAAACTATTATTAGTTTAACTCTCAACAGACAAGAGCAGTCACCTCAAGGCATCTCCTAGCTCCTTCTTCATGAAAGAAAGTGAGAGTGCCACCTATCTGTAACAAGAAGGTTGCTGGATTAATAGAATTCCTATATAGACCAAGCATCAACCACTACTTCATTATCCTTACCATATCACTAAAGTAATAAGTTGAGTCGGAATTTTTTGGGGAAAATTTAAGCAAAACTTGATCATCAAGTCGGATATTGTAAGACCTTCCTCTAATAAAGCCTTCTGCTGCAGAAAATGTCTGCAAAAAATTAGCTTACAAGAAATGCATTTTTTTTTTTTTTGAATTACAATATTGAATGTGTCTGAAGTGCATTAAATTATTATAGAAGGGTAGAAAATGCATCAATTTACATGAAAAAGATTCTACAGCCCCAGCTTCAGGTGAAGAGGATACTCCCATATCTTCTTGTGCAGAAAATGTCTTTTGCAGCTTCTGTTTCTCATTTGGGGACACAATGGCAAATGACTTTTGGCTTGACAAGACATCTGTTTTCTAAATGAATTAGCATACCAAGTAACTTCAAAGCAATTGTATCGATGACTCGTATCAATGAGACACTCATAAACCAACACAGCTTAAACCGTTTCAGAAATAAATTTCCACAGTAAAAAATTAGCAGTTTCAAACATAAAGACATACTGGTAAAGTTTGATATGCTCACCAGCACCAGAATCAGATAACACTTCAGCAACAGAAAGCCGAGGAAGTGCCAAATTTGAAGATAAACTTGTTCGAAAACCTTCTAATGTAGATGCATCCCTGGTCAATGATCTTGCAGAAGAAGATCCCAGTGATAATGAACTTCCAAAGCCTCTGTATAGACTCTCTTTCATGGCGTTATACGAAGAAACAGATGAGATGTCATCTCTTGAGCTGTCATAGCCCTCCTCAACTCCATCATACATATCATTTGCTCTAACCTGTAAAGAAATGATTCCATTTTATATCCAGAGTACAAGAAAAAGAACAGCATGAAATAAGTGAGATGCCAAAAGATAACTTCATCTGCAACCAAAAATGAGATACAAAATTCACCAAAAAGAATTTGAAATGAAGTTTTATACAGTTTAATTAGTACCAAGCAATGAAGGAACCCACCCCTTCAAAGCTAGTTGTTAAGGGAGGAGAACTAAACACTTACATACTCCACTAAGCATCCCACACCACTTGATGGGACTTAAGCACCCCATAATCAAGGTTTTATTAGACAAGAAAGTCCATATAGACTCGTGGGAGACTCAAGTTGCTCACTCTTAAGAGTCTATTTTATGTGAAAAATAATATACCAATTCAACAAAAAATGTGGGCAACATGATACCAATTCCACAATACTAAAATAAATAAATTCATACAATACACCTACAAAATATAAGTTCTTATATTGACAAGATAACAATTAAATAACTAAAAAGCACAGATGTCTTCTAGTTTATATGTCTACTCCATTCAATCCTCTAATGAAATTATCTCCAAGATCTTTATCACCATCTTCATTGCTATCAAGTTCTTCCACAGATGAAAAGTCTACATCAACATTGACATAAAAAACTATATTATCAAGATCAAATGCATCTAGAATTGGATCTTATAAACTTGCTCCAATTAAGTCAACATTTTCACCATCGTCTTCAACTTAAGCTTGCTCAACCTCAGAATTATTTCCATTTTTAATTATCCATTCATCATCATCAGACTCAATATCATCAAATCGGAGAGAAATAGTTTTTTTAATTTTTTTACTTTTTAACTTCAATTTATACATCATAACTCTGTAACTTCAATTTCTACTTCATGTTTCCACCCAATATCATCCAAATGTAACTAGATTAGCATCAAAAAAATTTGAACCACTTCCAAACATTTTAAAATTATAGCCTATGTATCTGAACAGAACCGACATGAAACAGAAAATAAAAATTAAGATCAAACAGAACCAACCAACCAACACAAGGAGGCTAGAACATAATCAACATTAAAATATATATATATAGAAGATTGAAGACACTGGAACAGAACAAAATAAAAACAACAGAACTGAACCAACATAGGAGAGATTGAATAGAACAAACTCTTCATCGGAGTTTTGAACAAAACAGAAACAAAAATGCAAGTTGTGAAAGGAAACAAGCTGGTAACAGTGGCGAGCTGCAAAGGAGATGTGATGGCAGAGCAGCGAACAATGACCAGGTGCAAATATAAACAAGAGCAAACCTTTCGTTCTCTACATTCTTGTTTCAAACCTAAATGTGACAAATGGCGTAACTACATGTGCACGGTTGTAGAAATCGAGATTTCAAGTGGGATTAGGAGGACTTCACAAAGTTGAAAATCGTGAAATCATAACACGGATTGAAATCTTTCAAAAAATAACCTTGAAAATAAAATATGATGAATATAATTAAATTTAATAAATTAAATTAGCATACATTAATGTTATATTATTATTTAACAACAAATTATAATCCAATGAGCCTTAAGATATTATCAAAAGTTATATTAGTAATGATTTTAATTAATTAATGATATAATTTTACAATAATAGTTTTTCATTTAAAAAATTATATCATTAATAAACCCATTCCTATTCCTTTCCCCTGAACCTAATGAACTAAGAATGAAAAGAAAAAAAAAATGAAAAGGAAGGCAGGAAAAAAAATGGTTGATTCTACTTGTTGTAAATGAATGAATGAAGAATGGTAAAGAAAATGAAGTTGAACATAAAAAGAAAAGAAAGAAAAAGGCCATAAATTAAATGTGGAGTAGCTATGACAACAGGGTGACGACAGCAATGGCAGCAACAATGACAACAATGACTCAAGTATGTGGTGAGGGAGAAGTGCGAGAGATGTGTGTTGGGTTGAGTTGGGCTTCAAACCTAACTTTTTTCCTTTTTTTCTTCCTACTAGAGGGCAAAGTCTCTTATAAACCCAAAAGGAAACCCACAAAAAAAAACATCAAACTAAACATAGAAACCCTAGGTTAGTCCAAGGTCAAGTTGGGTTGCACAAACCCAACACTTCTTACACCTCTCAACGCAAGTTGCGTAGCTTCAGGAGCGAAATTTTTGCCATGACTACTCGTGACACCATTCTGTGACAGCCAAAGTGACAGCTATGGGCTATCATGCAAAACCCGCTTTGCCACTGCCTTAACATGGTGACCGGCCAAAATCCCACTTCCAATTTTTGCCATAGCCATTTTTCAATAACACACGTCAATTTCACGATTTTCTTCGTCGATCCCACTGATCCTACTCTAATGCAATCTTGCATTGGCACTGAATCGGACATGATCTATAAAATTGTGGAATGGTGCGATTCCACGAACTTAGATGCAATTTTGACTACCATGGCTACGTCTCATAATGTGCTAAAAACACATTTCACCCAAACTCTTTGACTCATAGTCAAACTTGCGAGTCGAGTCCAAGTCTACTATAAGTTTACCTAAAAAAAGTGTTTGCACACAATTCAACTCTTGGTCAAGGAGTAGGCTCGTAAACTCATCCAAGTATGAGATAACCCTAGAGTTTGATAACCATGCCCATAATAACCAAGTCACTATTGTAGCACCACCAATAAGAGTCGACATTTGGGTCACACTCTACGACTCTTCACTCGATGACACTTCAGTCGATTTTCCCATTGAATAGAACCACCCTCCATCGATCAAAACCCTTTGTGGGCCTTTCTCAAGGCACCAACAAGTGTCTCTTATACCAATTGATAGCACCAAGCATTTGAGAAACCGACACTAAGCTAGTGGTTAAGGACTCGAGAAAGGAGAACCAAACATTTAAATACTCTCTTGGTCATCTCATACTACTAGATGTGAGACTTAGGCATCCCATAGTACCCACATCTCCTCAATCTCCATATCCATGTCATTGTGGTTGGTGTGTTTCATAAGATTGTAATCTAGCTATGAGTTAGAAATCAAGTGTGTCCCATAACCAATTTTCGCTCAAAATTCTCTCTTCAACATATACTAATAAAAACTTTCAACAAAACCATATATTGTTCAATATATTTATACAATAGTAATTTCAAAATCATTGCTTATGTTATAATTAAACAAATAAGAATCGTATTTTTATAATTACAGATATCAAGATCATATATATTTATCATATCAATATAAACAGAAATATCAAGATTACATTTGTATTATTCTTGGATCATATTTCTATTAATAGATGATATCAAATCTCCTCTATTTATTCTATTGATTTATTTTCCTCAATGAAAATAAATGACCCATCATAGAAACAAATGATTTCAATTCAATGCTTTTTTTTTCTCTATAGTTTAACATGGTATCTAGAGCCTCTTAAAATTTGTTTGACTAGTTGACCCATTCTCCCCAACGACCTCCCTTTTCTCCTACGGCCACAATGTTGTGATCGATCGACCCAACCATACAAGACATGCTAACTTTTGACTTCTCTAACAACTTTTCCAACATCCTCCTTTTTCTCTAGTAATCACATGATTAGTCTCCCAATGTACCAATCTGTCCAGCCGTACAAAAAACATGCTGACATACCCAAACATGCAACTTTTTCTCCACACCAACTCATCTACCTTTATGGCCTGTGTGGTGGCACCTGAGAGTCGATCAGTTCTCGCCCAGGTCACCTCCTTTATGCAACCCTACCCGTGTAGTGGCAGCTTAGAGTTGATTTGGTGGTTCTCAAGTAGTGGATAAATACAAACAATGAATAAAGATTGATGCTCAATTGTGCAGTGTTCTCAAGTCCATTATTCACACCTCACTCAAACCTAATCTTCATCCTCGTGAGTGTTGGTTCTTTAACTTAACTCACACTTGGATTACCCGACAGTGAGATGTGTACATCAGTTTGGAGAAAGATGCATGCCCTCTATACAAATGGCACTCAGCAAATATCTAGTGTTTTCCAGGACCACTTGACACTACTTTCTATCCGACAATTTGATGGGCCTATGTTCACATATATGGAACAGATTCATGTTGCATTACATGATTTTCATTGTGCTCCTGCCCTCATCTGCAGATGTAAAGAAAGAACCTGAGAACTACAGTACATTTTTTATGACATTATCCTTTTACGACTTGCCTCAAGTGTATGCAGTAATCCCTACTATGACTTCTGCCTCTTCTGCACTCTTACTCATTCCTCTAAAAATTAACAAAGAGACACGTAAAGAGGGTCGTGTCCATATCAAACTTGCAATGAGCATAGTATGTCAAATCTAAGAGAAAAGTTGGAGTTTGGAGGTATCACTACTAGATTTGTCAACTCCACTAAACAGTGGTTGGCAGACATATTCACCAAATCCCTTAGACCATGGATAAATCACATTTGCAGCAAGCTAAACACATGACTTATATACTCGAGCTTAAGGGGGGGTGTCATAATTAATGAAATAAGGATCATATCTTTATAAGTACGAATATCAGGATCATATCTGTATAATCAGAGATATCAAGATCATATATGTATTATTCTAGGATCATATCTTTATTATTAGAGGATATCAAATCTCCTCTTTTTGTTGTATTGATTTCTTTTTCTCAATATAAATAAATCACCCAGAAAACACATGGTTTCAGCTCAATGCTTCTCTTTTTCTTTATATTTAAGAGTTTAGATCGTCTAAGCTCATCAAAATTAGCAGATCTCATATTGCTCTAGACTAAACCATCATTCTATAATTTTAACCAAAATCCCATCTACAATTCTACATCTATTTAACACGAAAATATTCAAGCAATTTCATAGTTTGATCACACAAAACATTTATAATTAAAAACAAATAAAGGCATTCTTAAAATAATAGATGGCAAACAAATTTAGGGTAAAACACAGATAAGTTTAGTTTACCCAATTAAAAAATATCACCAATAGCATACCCAATCAGCATCACCATCCATCTCTTTCCAAAATATATCCAGTTGTGTAGTAGTTAAGGGAACAATATCTGAAAACACACAAACACATGGATATATTACTTGTGAAGTTCCACGAAAATTAAGATGACTCAAAATTGTTGAAGCTACTTGAAATAAAAATGATAGTTGCAAAAGAACAGTAACCTTAATAGTGATATATGAAATCAATTTTTATGACAAGTAAATTCCACCAATGATATCTAGTTCTACCAAAGTTTGCTTACCAGACTTGTCAGCCATTTTATGTGACAAATTGTAGGGTTGAATTTGAAAAATGCTAACAACTTGATACAAAATATTTTTATATTTCAATGGTCACACGTGATAGCTACCTTATTAGGTCATCATGTAAACAAGACATAATACTTGGCAACAATTACAGAATCTAAGGCTAAAAAGAGCAGCCAAGTCTGCCACATATACATCTATGGCATAAACTATATTTGTTCCACATCAGCATTAAAAAAAAATAAAATAAAATAAAAGAGTAATTTGTTAAACAGATAGGAATTGTATTTTGTACAAAAGAATATCTTCACATACTCCTTTATAAAATTAATTAGTATGTATATAAACAGAAAATCTATTTAGGCCTCTATAGAATAAGTCAGAAACTATTACAACAGACAGAAAAGAGACAGAAAATTAACAACCAAACCAACCATCATCCATCGGAAATCCACTACTTTTTTGGTTTATCCATATTTGTAACGGAATGCGAACTTCCTGCATAAATCAAAGTTAACAAACTTAAAAAATCTAAAACACGTAAACCAATATATATGAAAAGGTTGGAATAAAAATCTCCAAAAATGGAAGTACCCACGAACATTAAAGCAGAATGAAAGAAAGAGGGATTTATAAGAGTTCAAAACTAAAAAATTATCTAAAATTAAAGGCATGGTCATGATTACTAATCCATAGTGAGAGCCATACACAATCATCATAAAAAAGGAAGATGATGTAGAAAGTAAAAAAACAGTGTCAGCACTCCTCATCCCAGAAAATAACTACACAAATTAAAAAGGAAAAAAATAGGTAAAACAAGTAAGGATAGCCCTAGCAATACCATAATGCAAAAGTAAGACCCCATAACTCTATGAAAGAGCTATTAAACCACCGATTCATCAGCTAAAACAATTTTTCCTGCTCTGTTATACCTCTTACAATTAGCACGTTCACATTCTCCAGACAATTGTTTCTTTCAGCTTGTATGCATGGCATATTAATGCCTAGGAATTCCTTAAAATGATTGGAACACATGCATGTCAAACTTGAAGCTTTAGCTACCCTTTCTTCAATTGTTAGCTCCCAATATAACATAAAAGAGTATTTAAATAAAATAAAATAAAAAGGCATTGCACAATTTTAGAACAAGACTAACAAAAACAAAAAATTATGTTAGGAGTCCCACATTCAGAAGGACGAACTACTTGATGTGACTTAAACCTTGAGGCTCTCCCACCTAATATAATAGACTAGACTTTTTGAGTTGGGTTCTCCTCTTGTGTTTAAGTCCTAAAATATTATCATTATAGCTTGCCATACATCATGCTAAAATTCAACATTTTGTTAGAACAGGGACAAAATCAATGGAACTCTAGATCACTTACCTAATTTAAAAAATAGAAGGGAGGGAGGAATTTATTACGTGATATAACTATTTTTAGGACTTTTTTAAAAAACTACTTCTTTTAGCTTTTGAGAAAAGTACTAAAACAGCTTTTGTTGAGAGCTTTTTCTCAAATAGTTTACATAATTATTATAAGTCCTTTAAACATTTTTTTTTTTTAATTCAAAAAGCACTTCTAAAAGAAAGGAAGTAAAGTTTAAACAAATGGGCTCTAATAATGTGTGATGAACATGAACTAACTCTCCCAGAAGCTTAATTGCTAGATAAAGGCTCATGACTGTCTTTGGTTTTACATCTCCAAAAAACTGAGCAAGAAAAAACATGATGCAAACGTTTTTCAGTATAAAGCAGAGCAAGTCATAGGAAAACCAACCAAATCAGTAACATCATTTTTGGAATCTGCACGAGATTGCCCATTTTCAAATATTATCCACCCTCCAGTTACTGCACTTTTAACATAGTACAAATAGCGAATATTTGAACCCTTGTAAGATGGCGGAATAATGCTAGGCAGCTGCGTTCGCACCACATCTGCAATTAACACTCCACATTAGCAACCTTCTTAAATCAAAATATATAAGGAATCAGTACTAAAGCATGTCCTCACCACCAAGCATGTATACTGAACATTTTAGTTTTCTTTTAGAGAATAATTAACATGTTAAAAAATTCCCAAGAATAGAGGGTTGATTATTTAACACTATAACAAATAGTTCTGGATCAAATTGCCCATTTGTCCACTTTTAACTCATCTTGTCATAACTTTCCATGTTGCATCAATGGCTAACATCTTTACATAATTTTTTCTTTGATGGTTCCATTAAAGGATTTTGGTTCTCCTTTGTTCTCATTTGCTCTATTCATATCAATTATTAGGAGATCCTAATAATATGAGCAAGACCTCCCCCAAATAATTGGGATAATTTCATTAACAAAATCTGTCCCAAAATAGCCCATGACCAAAGAGTCCACCAATTGTCTGTGTTATTTTATCAGGCCACAAAATCATATTCTCGTATTTCAGTTCACATATCCCAAGCCCGTACTTCAACAAATATACTTCATTTTGGTCAAATTCAAAAATTCTAGTCCATAATTGTGAATCAAAGCAAGTACAAACAGTTAACCTATAACTGCATCAGCACCCAAAATCAAAGGTCATAACACCAGCAAACAAATAACTTAAAGAAAACCTCTGGAATCTGAACTAGCTGCAATCAACATAATTTTAAGGCATGGAAGTTTGGTGGGAAAATAACATCAGCTATTATTTGATATTTTAATCCAGTAAAACTAAAGTGATCACAAATTTTTGGTCTAATTATTATAATAAACTAAAGGAGAAAGCAGCCTACTAGAGGCTATCAGTAACAAAAAGTGAAGCAGAATACTCTCGGTGTTTTATAATTACATGCCCCAAGAAAATGTATACTGAAAAGTTTTACAATCTCTAAAATACCCCAATGGGGAATGTCCATTTTAGTATGCTCACTAAAATAAAAAATAAAAATGATAAGAATTTGAGAATCAAAATGTAAAGAAAGATTCTTACCTTTCCCTACCTCTCTCTTCTCTCTGATGCACAAAGATGAAAGAGAAACAAACTTCTTTTTCAATTTCTGAATGATGATTGACTTTACAAAGAATGACTTATTTATAGCCTCTGGTCCCTACCTTTTATTTTGGAACTAACTATTAAAAGATAAAACAGAAAATAAATCTTATCTAATTTCCACTTTTATTGCGGAACTAACTATTAAAAGATAAAACAGAATGGCATATAACAGTTTTCCCCCCCATGAAAGCAGATCTTGTCCTCAAGGTCTGTCAACGTGGAACACGTCATGTATTTTGGTTCCAGCAGGTAACTTAAGTTTGTAAGCCACTTTTCCTATTTCCTCTAACACTTTATATGGCCCAAAGTATCTAGCTGCAAACTTTTTTCTCTGAGTGTTAAAAGACAATCCACAACAGCCTTCATAGACCCCTTTTCTAGGTCTGATATTTCAAACCGGGGCAATCCTACTGCGTCCAAAGCTTTCAGAAACGATTTAACATTTTCTGATTGTGATGGCAGAGAATTATCAGGTTCACTAATCACATTCACAATACCAAGTCGTAGCTTGTTCAGTATCTGGCACAAAATTGTACCATTGCTCAAACATGCTCTTAATTCATCGTCCGTGACATTTGGTGGAAATTTCAATAAAGGAAGAAGGCTAGTTAACCACTGAACCAAAATCAATCTACGTTTGGCTTTCTCTGTAGAGATCTTCTTGTCTAATTCTTTATTAATATCATCCTGTAATCGTGTTAGACGTATTGCTTCTTGGATGGATTTAGGGTTATGAAGACGAACTGATTTCTCTAAAGGACTTTCCAAACCTGCGAGGAAGAAACTGAGAGCCATGCCTTCGGAGATCATCACACGCGCTAACAAAGAATCAAATTTTTCAAGATATTCAGGCAAAGATTCTTGTTGCCGTAAGCGTGAGATTTCAGCAATAGGGTCATCGTAGGCTCCATCATCAAATTTGTTTCCTACATCAAGCAAGATATCGGTCCAAGATTTCGACCTAAAGCTGGGATTTTTGATGTAATGTCGTTGCCATGCGAAGGCGTTGCCTTCCATGGATAACAGGAGCAGTTTCCCTCTTTGGTTTACTGATGTTCCTTCTAATTCAAAAAATTGCTCTGCCTTGGCTTGCCAAACCCTAAAGTTTGTGCCATCAAAATTGGGGAATTGGAGTTGTGCACGATGTAATACCGACGTAGTAGATTCGCTTTCATCGTCGTTCGGAGGTGGAATGTTGGTTCCTGTTGTTAACGCCGCCACGGAAGCTGCTAAAGTCTGCATAGTTTTCTGCATCGCTAACAATGTCGTATTCGTTTGTTCTTGTGGATCTGCAAGAGATTTCTCCAAGGATGCCACACGCGTTTCGAGTTCCTTGTTGGTCACCATGGTCGTTGCCTTTCAACTGATACCAATTGTAAAGAAAGATTCTTACCTTTCCCTACCTCTCTCTTCTCTCTGATGCACAAAGATGAAAGAGAAACAAACTTCTTTTTCAATTTCTGAATGATGATTGACTTTACAAAGAATGGCTTATTTATAGCCTCTGGTCCCTACCTTTTATTTTGGAACTAACTATTAAAAGATAAAACAGAAAATAAATCTTATCTAATTTCCACTTTTATTGCGGAACTAACTATTAAAAGATAAAACAGAAAATAAATCTTATCTAATTTCCACTTTTATTGCGGAACTAACTATTAAAAGATAAAACAGAATGGCATATAACACAAAATGCCACACGCATAACCAGACTATGAAGAAAACATATAAGAACTAACTAACAGGAAGAGAGTCAACAAAAAAAATCAGAATCCTTTAATGTAGAACTTAGCATACATGATTTGGTGATGCCAGCACTAACAATGTGGTTTGCAACTAGGACTGGTGTTGAGAACTCCAGAAAAACATGCTCACCTGAAATAATAATAATAATAATAATAATAATAATAATAATAATATCAATATTATTATATAAAGATATAGCGTCATAGCATTGCAACACAACATGGCATTTTCCAATACCTCCACCATGGGCAACTTCTGAAGGAAGGCCCCCTATGGCGGAGCCATAGCAATAGTGTCTTATATTGCAGAATTCCCGCCATCTACCATTGATAACCTTGATACTACTACTACTACTACTAATATTAATAATAGGTTAAAAATGTTATTGGTCTCCCGAAATATCTCAAAATTCGAGTTTATTTCCCATAAAAATTTATGTGTTTTAGTCTCTACATTTTTTGGCCTCCTCTACAAGTGCTAGCAATATACTCCACTATCAGTGAAAGTTTATTGAAAACTAAAACCAAGAGGGCAACTCATTAAATAATTAGTGAAGAGACCCACAAAAGTAATGTAGTTTTGTTTTTTTTAATAAAATTTAGTCCATAACAAAGATTATGATCAAAAGAGTGTGTTATGTGTTGCTAGCATTTATCTTAAAAGAAAACCACGTCACTTCTGGTAAGAACTGATAAAAGTATAAATTTTGTATAGGGATTCGGGAGTAAACATGAATTTCAAGATATTTGGTAGAACAAAACTTATTTTACCCTCATAAAAACTATACAATAGAAACTATAAATTTTCATCTGGGTGTTAACATATTAAAGCAAACAGCAACTAAAACAACTAAAACTCCAATTCGACTTTTGTTATTGAACCAACGAACCTCTCCTCTGTTTGGAGCCATGCAAAGGCTTCTGCGTGGCGAACCATTGAGTGTCCAATTTCTCGATGCCCCTGATCTCAAACCCGAGTCTTTCCATCAGAAACGAGTACCCATTTGCGGGATTAGAGATCTGAATGGTCACAACGACAGGATCACCGGGCCTGTAAACCTGCCTATCGGTTTCGAGCTTCAGTGTGGGGGGGACAACGGCCGGAGGTTCCTCACCCTTCGGTGGCGAATTGGCGTTGTCCACCACGCGGGAATCTCCGCCTCCGAAAAACGAGAACCTCCCAGGTAGCATTGCGGTTTTTTGGGTCCAAGGTGTTTGGTGTTATGCCTGTGAAAGCGATTTGGGTAAGAGAAAAAGCAAGGAGTTTTTTTTTTTTTTCTCCAAGGAGGGAAAGATAATTGAAAGGAAAAATTGGGTTTGTGAAAGAGAACTTGGAGAAAGGAGGAAGAAGGATATCACCGGCGATGATCAGAGCAGTGTGTTGAAGGTTCCCACACGGGATCTGATCTGAGTCACAGGGAAATCCACTGTCGACTATTAGCTGCGATATTCAATGTATTATTAAATTCAAAATTAAAAACAAAATAACGAAGGGTGATTTTGTATTTTAAACATTACATATGTAGTTTAATCTTATATATATATATATATATATATATATATATATATATATATATATATATATATATATATATATATATATACACAAATAAATAAATTAGTAAACATAAAAGATAATAAAATTTTGATAATTAATTATTAATTAAAAAATAAGACGATGAAAATTAATAATTAATATTTAGTATTGGACAAAAAAGTAAAATTTTAATAACCATTTTGAATATTGTATTATATATTTGAATACAAGGCTTTTTTCAATTTTTATTTAAACAAAATTTTAAATATGGATAACTAAAATTCGAAACTATTCTGTTAATTTTTTTTAATTTTTAAAGTCTAGAATCACGTGAAATAAATATGGTTTATACGAGTGTACGAATGTAATAATGTCTAAAATAAAATGTATGCATGGGGTACTTTAAAAGTGCAATTTAAAAAAAAAAATCAATGTATGTGTGAGTGCAAAAAATGAACTAAAACAATATCCTATATAGCTAGCTATAAGAGCAAAAGTTTTAAAAAAAAAAAAAAAAAAAAAAAAAAAAAAAAAAACTTTTTTCTCTTAATATGTGTTATTAAAAACCACTGTCTTTTTCATAAATTTACTACAAAACATTTCTATGATTTTAATTATACTTTGCTTTAAATTTCCTCATATATTGAAATAGTTCTTATTGTATTATTAAAATCCAATCTATTTTAATTTGTTCCACATTAGTTTTATTTGTGAGAGCAGTGTGTATGTACCTCCATGATTTTTGAAGGAAAATGTGATTTTCATAAAAAGAGTTTGATCACCTATGATTTGATTAGTTGAATTATAAATTGATAATCTTTGTGACATCATTTGATTTATGCTACTTCATCAACCTTTACTTTATCTGATTTTGTTTGATTAGATCTTAGTTTGCTCAATTTTGCTTTTCAAGATATGCAACATATTCTCATTGTGAAACATCATCATTAAATAGCATTTATATATTCCTCGTCAACCAAAGTTCTCGTATGATAACCTTAAACTAAAAATTTTAAATTTGTATAAAGATTTTAAAAAATGTTCTTTATTGATATGGACAAATTTATAAATTCTCTATTTTTGTCTATTAAATAATATTTTAATATTTGTAAAGTTTCTTTTAATTTATTAAGTTGTAAATTTTTACTTTTTTTAATAGGTTTTTCTATTTGGATCTCCAATCCTTAATTCAAGTTCTTGGATTCTATTATTATATCTATTCAATAATTTGATTTTTTATTCTTGTTACGTGGGATTTATGGTGATAAATCATAATGTTGGATAAGATTTTCATAATCACACCTTTAAGAGAGAATATCACGTCATGATCGAACTTTGAATCGATCATAAAACAAGGTAATTTATTTGAACACCACATAATCTCCAGACTCAAGTCATAGATGTTAAGGCTCAAAATAAGTCAAATGATTATGTTATTATGTCATCGTTTAATTACAGGGTGAGACCCTTCATTTGGACACCACATAGCCCTCTGCCCTCAAGTCGTAGATGCTGAGGCCTAGGTAGATCATTGACAATGGTATTATGTCGAGTCGTTCGACCCGACTATTATACTACTAATCACAGGGACATTATATCGTCCAACCTCACAGAGTCATTGTGTCATCTGACCTCACAGGGTCATCGTGTGTTGTCCGACCTTACAAGGTCATCATCTCGATCTCAAAGGATCATTGTGTCGATTTTGTGGTATAACCTTAAATGATCATCATGTAGAGTTGTTTGATCTCAAAAGATCATTGTATAAAGTTGTCCAATCTTAGAGGATCATCGTGTAAAATTGTCTGATCTTCAAAGATCGTCATGTCAGATCATGTTAAAACCTTATGACAAACCTGCATAATGTCAAACTATATAAAAATTAATCAACAATTGTTCACAAATATAATTCCAATATTTCACATATTAATGAAATCAAAACATAATAATTTACCCATATATAAAAATTTGAGCAAATATTTTATTTTTAATATTACATTTATTTAATGGTAAACAATCATATATAATAAAGTAATAATATTTTTTATTTTAATTGAAAATAATAGGGTTATTTAAAAATAACAAATAT
Organism: Sphenostylis stenocarpa; assembly: GCA_963425845.1. Taxonomy (NCBI): domain Eukaryota; kingdom Viridiplantae; phylum Streptophyta; class Magnoliopsida; order Fabales; family Fabaceae; genus Sphenostylis; species Sphenostylis stenocarpa. The sequence continues at coordinate 45,329,724 of OY731401.1, forward strand.
ATAACTATTAAACTAGTATTTTATATATATATATATATATATATATATATATATATATATATAAAAGATTGTTTTCAAAAACACATTACTCTTTTCTTATTTTTAGTGAAAAAGTATTCTTAAAATAACAACATAATAAACTAATTATGTTCACATTATATAAAAAATAAATAATATATATTCAAATAATGGTTTAACCCATCTCAAGACACCCAATGCACCATCAATATCAAGTCTTTGGACAAGTAATATTAACTACTAGAGGTATCTTGTTGTAATAATTAAACATTGACAATAAAAGCACGTTCAACAATAAACCAGTCTTTGGATTGATTTATCATCGACAAAGCAAATCCTTATAATTATCACATGTTTATCATTACAAGTGTATATGCAATTCGGCCAAATATTAATCTTCCTTTGGGCCGACTAATACTCACATGAATATACACAAACACTAGCATTCAATATTTTTCATGAACTGCCCAATTCAAGAGAGGTTACTTTGGTGACTTCTTGACTCAATTTACTCACAAAAATATTAAACTACCAAAAATTGAATATTTTATTTATATAACAAAACCAGATATTTAATATTTGCAAACTAATTCAAAAGATAATCACTTCATTAGAATTCCATTAAGGATGAACATCTCCCTAGAATCCCATTAGGGATGAACACCTCCTTTAAACAAATCAAGGATGAAAACATAAAACCAATTGACAATATGTGGAGTAGCCTAACATGTATTTAAATCATACCAAATGACATGAGGTAGGCGATGTGGGACTTTCAACACACCCCCTCCAACGAAGCCTGCAGGACCAGGCAAAAGGTACTTTTGACCCAACTAAAGGGCAACTTTTTGGCCCATTTCAATAATCGGAAAGATGTTAGCCTTTGGCTCTGATACCATGTTGAATATAGAGGAAATATGGTTTGAAATTAATCTCCCTTGTGTATAAATCACACATAGGGTGATCTATTTATAGTAGAGAGATACGACTAAAAGAGTAACTGAAAGTAACAGAATAAACAGAAGATATTGTTTGATATTGTGGTTACCAATATCTAACAATATCTTAACAATATCAAATAATATCTAAACAATATCTAACATAATAAAATTGTTGTTTTTAACTTAAATTGAACATGTTTATGGTTTAATTTTGATTTGGAACTAATTTAGATGATTGAAACTGAGAAATTTGAAATCTGGATTTTGAAAATGCCGTATCGGGAGGTGATTACTATTCATATTTTGCAAAGTTTTAAATGTTGATGAAATTCTTGAAATTAAGGATGAATTATATAGTAAAATTATTGTTTTTGACTTAATTTGGACATATTGCATGTTTAATTTTGATTTAGAATTAATTTGGGTGTTTTAAACTGAGAAATTGGAAATCTGGATTTTGAAAATGGCTTACAAGGAGCGAAGGAAGAAGAAAGGGACTAGGTGGGAATTTTTGAAAAAGATCAAGAGTAAAATAGTCATTACACATCTTAGGGATATAAATGAAATTTTGAAAAAGATTAAGGGTATAATGGTCATTTCATCATGGCTCCAGGACATGAATGGAATTATAGAAAATGTCCAAGGGTAAAATAGTCATTTTAGGGACATAAATGGAATTATAGAAAATATCCAAGGGTAAAATAGTCATTTTAGGGACATGAATGGAATTATAGAAAATGTCTAAGGGTAAAATAGTCATTTTAGGGATATGGATGGTATTATAGAAAATGTCCAAGGGTAAAATAGTCATTTTAGGGATATGGATGAAATTATAGAAAATGTCCAAGGGTAAAATAGTCATTTTAGGGACATGGATGAAATTATAGGAAATGTTCAAGGGTAAAATTATCATTTTACAACCTAGGGACATAAATGAAATTTTGAAAAAGGTTAAGGGTATAATCGAGATAGAGCCAAACAGTATATCACTCCCTCTTTGTTTATCAGGAAAACGACTTAATAAACATTCGAATTTGAGGATAGTGCCTTCATCAAAGTTATAAGTTATTGTCTTGTCTTTCCAACACAATTGGAATCATCTTAAAAGGAGATCTAGAACTTGAGATATGGACAAAACACTGAATCCTACGAAATAGAGTATTAATAGAAATTGTTTTGTTTGAAGCAACTATGAATTTCAATTGAAATTTTGAATATATGAATGAGATGTTTCTAAGTACTTAATTGATGATAGACTATTTCATTTCATATAAGGCATAAACATAGTAATGAAATGTTTTCTAGAACTCACAGAAAATTATTTACAAAAAAGTATTTGTAAATTTCTCTTAAGTTGCTATCAAGGACGATTGGTAGTAATAATGATGTGCAAAACATAATTTAAAAAATATTTTTGTGAGTCAATTTACTATCAAGAGCATCTGGTAGTGGAATATGACTATGAAAATGGCCGACCAAATGAGACAGAGAATGTATGAGAATGAATTATTGAGAATCGAGCTACCAGAATCTCTGATAGTAAATGGGGGAGTAGAATAGATAAGACATGACCTCTGGTCTATGGGGATGGACCTCTGGTCTAGGGAGTGTTTGGGTATGGGCAATTCCATAAGTGGCCAATCTTTATTTGATTCTGTGTTGTGGTAGCCTGTCGGGTGTATGACACTCCGACTACTGTCTACTTGTTCGCGTTTAGTGGGGTATTGTCGAATCACTAGACAGAGTGATGTTAAGCTCTGGTTCCACTAGACATTCATATGAGTCTCCATATAGCATTGAGTCAAAAATAATTTTTTTAGATTTTGAGTCAAAAACATGATTTTAAAGTTTTACGTTTTGAGTCACATGTGTATATCATAAACATATTGCATGATGAAATTGTAGATTATTCATGATTTGTATGATATTCTCTATTATGATTCCATGATTGATTTATTTGTTTCTCATAATTAATTTTCAAATTAAATTATATATGGTTGTATATTTATATGCAGTTATGAACTTATTAGAAGGAATGTTTCATTGGTTGATTTTATCGTATGAATATTTGCTTTATTTGTTGTGGATAAAATTAAATGTCTAACCCTATAAATATTTTCAATCTCAGATGTTGGTGACGTGTGATGCATGCAGGAATGTATAATTCAAGAGATAGATGTTAGATACAAAAATCCGGAGCTTAGGTTGGGAATTGTATAATATATAAATATAACTTTATGACTTGTAATATTTTAAAAACTTTGTATTAGAACTTGTTGCTTGATTTAATATAAAACTTTACCTAAATTAATTGTTCACTTGGTATATTTTCTATTAACCTTCTATGAATATTGAAAATATAACTTAGATAATAAATTAGGATTAATAAATGTAATCTGTAAGGGAGGTTACAAAATTAATCTTGTTGCCTAGATCTCATAAAATAATTTGCAATGAAAGTAATGCGGTATTAGAGTTGAGCTAGGTCGTGTCCTCGATGAGAATTGTTTTGTTTTATTTCAATCTTAATTTTCAATGTCAAAAGCTAGGAAATAAGGGGGTTTTGTAATTTTTAATGCAGAAAGTAAATTAAAATCAGTAGTCTAATCTATTAAAAATAGTAAATTAAAGCAATAACCCTAAACTATTGAAGCATTTCAAGAAAGCATTTAAAGGAAGCAGTAAATGAAAGCAATAAACCTAAACTATTAAAGTTGTCAATGCAGAGAAGTAAGAACATTGAATTAAATATGTTTCTACAAAGCTATAAAGTTTGCTAGAAACATTGTAAACTAAAATTTAAAAGCTAATCAGAATCAAATTGAGATGTGAATTGAAAATTGATTAAGAATAGTGAATATTATACTAAGAAACTGTGTTGATTCTCCAATCATAAACTTACTTTTATGATTATCATTGATTTTTATGGAATTGTCTTACAATCACAAAAATAAATCTACAATAGTTCCAATCAATTACAATCCATTTGAAATTCATATTCACAACTCAATTCTTAAATCAAACAATCGCTTAAACTTAAAAGTTAAATTGTGATGTAAACGAGACATTCAATCAAATAACATCAATTACATTGACTGCAATGGATTATAATCGGTTAGAATCATTAAAAACCAAATCTAAACCATATAAAATAAGTTTTAATCGATGAATCAACAAAAAAATCGAATTAGAACATGATGAACATATGGAAAAATAAAAATAACATGAAATACAGTAAAGAAATGAAATGAAAGAAGATGAAAAAGACAAAAACAGAAAGCAAAATGAAATATAAAGAGAAGATGAAGTAAATTTGATCAATAACAACTTGAATTGATAAACTTCATAGCATTATTCATACAAGAAGCTCCATGAACGGACTTGGAAGTTAAGCATCACTAAAAACTAGAGAACTTAAGAACTAAACTAGAGAAATTTGAAAAAAAATTAGTGATTCAAGCTTAACTTAAACTTAATTTCACTCTGAAGGCTTATTTATACAACAACAAAAGTATACGAAACTATCAAGGTCTATTCGTGACCCATAATTACATAATAAAACTCAAAATAACATTATGCAAAATTGAGATTCAACAAATCCGCTTAGCGGATTTACGATTAACTTAGTTACATTAGTTCCGATAGGTTTCCGCTCAGCAAATAAAAAAGCACCGAGTAGATTTAAAAGCACTAAGCGGATAGCTAATTTTTAGAATAAGAGCTCTCAAGACTGATTTTCCTAAGCGAATTCAAAAGCGCTTAACGAATTCCATTGAATTTGTTTCTATATTTTCTTTAATTTATAATTCTTGGAAAAATAAAATAAATAATTAGTTAAAATGTAAAATTTAAGCAATAATTTATATTAAGATATATTTATTTCCTTTTTATAAAAACTATATTAACTATTAATAATTAATTTAAGAAAATACATTAAATATATATAAATTATATTAATAAAATTATTGATAAAATTTATTATTCAAATAACTCCCCACTTAAACTTTTACATTTCCAAGCAAAATAAAGTTTACAAAAATAAAAAAATGAAGATGCAATACATTTTATCAATAAATCAAGTTAAAATCAATAATTCAATTATAAATACTTCACAATCATAATGTTAAAATACAAATACTCTATCAATTTATTCCTAATTTATAACAAGTGATCAAGTGGTTATCATAATATAATTAAGATTAGAAATCCTCACATGGATAAATTTAATTGCACTTAATCACTCAAGTGTTTATGGTAAGTGTTTCTCTCAATTCACATCTCAAAAATAATATTAATCATAGGTTTGACAAAGTTCTAATAAAATAAACAAGAAACATATGCAAATTAAAGATCAAAAGATCTTTTAAAGGGTTGTAATGAGGTCAAAATTAAGGTATGGTATAAATAAATGGAAAATAAAGGTTAAACATGAGCATAAGAATTAAAAGGAAGAATTAGGGAATAATCACAAGAATACTATATTGAAATAAATACTTTACATTTTCTTTTTCTCATTTTAATGAAGTTAATCTTATCGCCTAGATTTTATCAAAGAATTTGCCATACAAATTATGCAATACTAAGGTTGACCTAGATTGTGTTCCCAGGGAGAATTGTTTTGTTTTGTTTCAATCTTGATTTTCAATGTCAAAAGACAAGAAATGGGGGAATTTTATGATTTCAAATGCAAAATAGTAAACTTAAAAGCAATAATCTAATCTATTAAAAACAATAAATGAAAGTATTAAACTTAAACTATGAAAGCATGTAAATGAAAGCATTAAACCTAAACTATGAAATCAATTAAAAAAAACATTTAAAGAAAGCTTTAAATGAAAGCATTAAAGAAAACTTATAATATAATATGTAAAAGTTGTAAATGCAGAGAAGTAAAAATATTGAATTAAATCTACTTCTATAAAGTTTTAAAGTTCTTAAGAAACATTTTAAACTAAGGTTTAAAAGCAAATTCGAATCAAACTTAAATGTAAATTGAAAATTGATTAAGAACAATGAAGATGATAAAAAGAAACTGTGTTGATTCACTAATCATAAACTTACTTTTATGATTATTATTGATTTCTATGAAATTGTCTTACGATCACAAAAACAAATCCACAACAGTTCCAATCAATTAGAATCCATTTGAAATTCGTATTCACAACTCAATTGTTAAATCAAACAATCACTTAAACCTAGAAGTTGAATTGTAATGTAAATGAGACATTCAATCAAATAGCCTCAACTACATTTACTGTAATGGATTATACTCGTTAGAATTATTGAGAACCAAATCTAAACTATAAAAAACAAGTTTTAACTGATGAATCAACAACAAAATCGAATTAGAACATGATAAACAAATGGAAAAATAGAAATAACATGAAAACAGTAAAGAAATGAAATGAAAGAAGATGAAAAAGATAAAAACAAAAAATAAAATGAAGAATAAAGAGAAGATGAAACAAATCTGATCATGAACAACTTGAAGCTAAGCATCACTAAAAACTAGAAAACTTGAGAACTAAACTAGAGAAATTTATAAATAAATTTGTGATTCAAACTTAACTTAAGACTTATTTATACAACAATAAAGGTCTACGAAACGATCAAGGCTCATTTGCACTCCATAATTACATAATATAACTCAAAACAACATTATACAAAATTGAGATTCGACAAATCCGCTCAATAGATTAGAAAGTGCTTAACGAATTTACAATTAAATTAATTACAGGAGCTCGACACATGTTTTGCTCAATGGATAAAAAATTAAATTTAAAATCACTCGAACGGATAAAAAAATCTTTTGATTATACAAAATATGATAAATTCTTTAAAAGACTAAATTTATTTTTTTTAAATAAAGATTAAATTTTTATGAAGGTAATTTTTATTTTTTATTTTAGTTTAACATGCTCTTTTAATCTATAAAAACATATAAGATTTTTGGATATTGAGTAGAATATTTTTTTTCATACCCTCCTTCTTATTTTTCAAAATAAACACACAGATCACCATATTGTTTGTTGAATTTTCCTAATACATTTTTTACTTTTAAGATACTTTGCAATACATGTTACATTGTGTATTAGTGGGAAAAATACATTATTAATTTAAAGATTACATAACAATAAGAGATGTAAAATTACAAAAGAAAATTAATAGTTAAAAATTTAGTTTTATTAATTATTATTTTTATAATATAGTAATTAAGAAGAGTTGTTATTTTAGAAACTAAATAGGATATAACAATAAAAAAATAAATTAAATTTATAATTTTTATTTTTAAATTATATATATATATATATATATATATATATATATATTAATCACACTTAATCTAGATAATAAAACTAAAAACTCATTTTATGTTTTATAGATAAATGATATGAATCTTGGTCTAAAACATTTACATTATTAAAATAATATAATTTTTAAAATAATTATTATAAAAATTATAAATAATATGTGATTTGATATATATATATATATATATATATATATATATATATATATATATATAAGAGATTTATTTACTTTAAATATAGGAGTTAAAAAATTATTTTTATTTTTTCATTTAAATTATTAGATTTTAAAAAATAAATAATAAATCTCTAAGAATTAAAACAAGTGAATTTTTTTACATATAACTATTGAATATTTATTTAAATAAATAAGAAGTTAGTATCCTGTCGAAGAACTAATAAACTAATATAAATTATGACTAACAATAACTGTTGAATATTTAAATAAATAAGAATTTACTATCACTTTGAAGAACTAATAAACTGTTACGATTATGACCGGAATTTACTATTTTGACGTACCCAGTAAGTAAATCGATCCTATCCCCTTATGTAATAACAATAGAAAATTGTGATTTTCTTATTCATAAAAAAGAAAAGACTTTTTTTAAATATACATAGACTTTTTTCAAAGAGGATTGTTTTTTTTTAAGGAAAGTAAATGTTAGTTAATACAGGAATCTTGCCACCCTCCACCGTTGCAGGGAAATCATGATTGTAGCCGTTACAATCACGCAAACACACCACGCATCTTTCCCATTTTGCCCCTACCGACTATTAAAAACGACCTTCGTCCTCCTTCGTCAGCTTCACTTCTCTCTTTTTCTTCCCAAAAAAAAAAAAAAGAGAAAAAGAAATTCACCTCCGTTTCGTTTCTTTTCCTTATTCCAACCCTATAAATATCAAACAACCATCGCAATTCTCCTCCACATTCCACTGTCGCGCTCTCTCTCTCTCTCTCATTCATTCTCCCTCGCCAAAGGTATGACCTAACTTCGAATCTCGTTTGAATTTTCCGCTTCGATTTCCTATTTGCTTAGCTAGCCTTCGTTCTCTCGAGATCTCTTCGAATCTCGCCGAGATCTGGCCGCGCCGATCTCCGATCGGCGCATCTTTTCACTTGTTTAGTTTCTCGAGTCTCTGGGTTAGTTTGCGCATTGTGCGATTCCATTAGCGAATCCGAGTGTGTTGTTGAAATGGAACGAAAATTCAGCTTTATTATAATCGATTCGGCGATTCGTGATCTTATTTACAGTGTTCTGATGCTTATTTTGTTGATGATGTAATGGCTGTGCTAGTTGTTTAGTTGAATTATTTTGCATGCTTGTGTTCTGATATCTGATTTTCGCTTGTTTTCTATTGATCTAAATTTTGATGCCGATTTGGTTTAACTGTAATGCTCTACATGAGATTTAGTAATATGTTTAACGGAAAACTGAACGAGAGTATTGCATGTCTCTCTTGATCTGTTGAACAGTGAATTTAGGTGAATATTTAAGGAAGTGAGGATTTAGAATATTATATGTGAATGCATGATAAGATCAATTCACTCTTAAATATTTTAATTATCAAATAGGATTTTAAACTTTTGTATCTGCTATCGAGTTTATGATTCAAAATTAAAAAAAAATAATTATGAAAAGTACACTAAAATATAAATAAATGTTGACTAATGATGTTAACTATTCTTTTTAATCAGTGCTTAAATTAGTTGTTTTTGCTCATGTTTTGAGGCCTTTATGCTTTGGCATTAGTGAAATGACTTTCATTGTTATGCCGAAGTTTAGCTAATTGATGTTGTTCTGGAATACGTTATTGAGTAATAAGACTTAGATGGATATACCTTTATTGTCAGATACGTGCCCTATTCTTTGACTTAGATCACTTTTATTTGACTTATCTTTGTACTTACTTGTGACGATTTCTTACAGAAAACATATTTTAGTTGCTACTAATGGGAAGTGTTGAAGCTGCAAACAAGGTATTCATGTTTTCACGTGGATTCACTTGTAGCCATTTTTGTATTTTAACTTGTTATTTTGTAATTCAGTTTAAAATGAATATTTCAACGTTTGAACATTGAAAATGTTGTTCCTTCATTGGCAATATTGGTACTATATCGAGCAATATATAGTTATCTATTTGTTTTATAAAACCAATTAGATTTAAGATTTGTTTTATAGCATTTTGTTCTGTTGCGGAGATAGTAATGAAGTATATATTTTGACTTTTTTTTTTTAATTATTCATTGTAGGATGCAAATGGAAGCCTCCCAGGGAAAAATCTTACCGTTGTTTTTGTGTTAGGTAAGCAGTTATTGATATCATCGAGGTTTCCAATCAATTTCTGGTACATTGAATTTCTTTCAAATTTTTGGTACCCTTACTCGGTACTTTCTTATCATATATTCCTTATATTCTACTCATTAGTAATAATTTGGTATATTGAAAATATCATGTTGTTAGCTTCTGCTGAAAATGTTTTTTAAACCCCTTAAAATTCTTTTCTTCATTGCTTAAGTTTACATGTGACAAACTGTATTGCAAATCCTTGATCTGCAGTTAGTGGTTTTTTAGTGTCTCTGGAGAAAACTGTTTACCTTTTAGACAAGGAATATGACTGATGAGTCGGGAAGTACATCACAAAGTTGACTAATTAACATTATTATTTTTTTATTATTGAACTTTCATTCTGGAAAAAGGAAAATTTGAAAGAAATAGTATACAAATAAATGTATGCTATAGTGAATGTTTGAAAATGATAAATCACACTAGGAATTTTGATTGCTTACAGTTACATTGATTCTAAGTATTTATAAATTGGTTTCAATCACTAATTTTAAGGCCCTATCCTATTGCAATTACTAATTCTAAGTATTTATAAATTGGTTGCAATCACTAATTACAGTTACATAGAGTGGATTTTCTTTGACATCTAAGTTGGGCATTCATCTGATAATTATATAGGTGGCCCAGGCAGCGGGAAGGGTACACAATGTGCAAATATTGTTGAAAAGTTTCTGTTTACTCACCTCAGTGCTGGTGATCTTTTGCGAGCAGAAATCAAGTCTGGTTCCGAAAATGGGTGGGTACAAGTTATATTCTTTACGCTAATATGTTAGTTATTGATTCCTGAACGTATCCTATCTTGTAAAACATCAATTGACTAGTTGTTCATTTCATTATTTTATAAAAGATTATGTGTACAGAAAAATCATATTTCTGTTGCCATGCATGTATGATTGTAACATTCACATATCCAAAATCTAATTAGAATTGCAGTTCACTAGTAATAATGAGAAATTTCAGTAACATTATATATTAACCATGTTTCTTTGCCTAGAATTCTTTTTATTTTTATGTGACACTTAATATTCCACCCCACATGGTTCTCTCTCTCTCTCTATCTCTTTCTTTTTTTTTCAATCTCTTTATGAAATTATAGAAATAAATATATAACTGAAAAAGGATACAAGGGAGTAACATCCCTTTTATTTTCTCAAAATTACCCCATAACATTGATGTTAGATCATGTGCTTATGTTTATTTTCTATAGCAGTGAGCACTATTGTTAGTCTGCCATCTTGTATTGTTGAGCTTAAATTGTCCATTTCATTCTTCTTGTTCATTTCATTTGTTTTACAGTACAATGATTCAGAATATGATTAAAGAAGGAAAAATTGTTCCCTCTGAGGTAACAATTAAGCTCTTGCAAAAAGCAATGCAGGAAAGTGGCAATGACAAATTTCTTATTGATGGTTTTCCCCGCAATGAGGAAAACCGTGCAGCATTTGAGAAAGTGGTAATTGAGATACCAAAATTAAAAAAAAAAATTAAATTTTAATTATTCCAATATAGATAATGGTGTACTAACTTTGATTTCCAAAATGCATTATGGCTTTGCAGACAGGAATAGAGCCAGCATTTGTCCTATATTTTGATTGTCCTGAGGAAGAGATGGAGAGGCGACTTCTTAGTAGGAACCAGGTTGAGATTTATTTTTATTTCTTTTTAATTATTTTTATTAGCTTGTGCAAATCATCACTGAGGACCATTTCTTAACTAATTGTAAAGGGTCGAGAAGATGATAATATTGAAACAATAAGGAAGCGGTTTAAGGTTTTCTTGGAGTCTAGTCTGCCCGTGATTAATTATTATGATGCAAAGGGAAAAGTTCGCAAGGTAATTGGTAGTTGTGCTTCTACAATGTTTTTCGTAACTTTCTTGGTTCCTTTGGTAGGGACGTCATATATATTTTTTTTTCCATAGATTGATGCTGCAAGACCTATTGAAGAGGTATTTGAGACAGTCAAAGGAATTTTTGGTCCAAAGAATGAGAAGGTAAATCACTATGTTCGTCTTATGTCAAGACTTTATATGTACAAGTTCCATTTTGTATCAAAGACAAAATTTGGGAAACATTGTCTTCCTTCTTAATTAGTAAGGTATATGTTATTACAATATGTTGTACACTATAAATTCACTGGTGATCGACTCATGTCTTCCATGAATATTTTAAGAAGTTGTAAAATTATAAATATTTAAATGAACTTCTTATTACCCTTTTTTCTCTATCAATTTTATCTCTTTTACTAAAATTCAAAGATAGGATTGATATATTTTATGCGAAAAAGAAAAAGATGTAGGTAACATAAATGAAAATGTTATCAAAAGATGTGTGCCATTCGAATAGATATATAGTAGCATAATTCAAAATTACACTCAAATATGAATTAGGTAGGCCCAGCTTGCTCGGCTTCTTCCATCATACTTTTTAAGAACCAATTACTGGCTCTCACAACCTATTCTATTGATTTAATTATGTGCAACATTCTCGAATGACAAACCTGCTATTGCACGTTTAAGAAAATTGTATTGAGCCTTAACCCTCAAACATTCTTAACCGCTCAAGGAAGATAAACTCTTGTGATTAAACTACTATTTGTATAATCTTTTGTATGCCTGCCCACATGTAAATATGGAGAATAGCAGAGTTACGACCGTTAGATGCTTGTTGACACTTACTTTGCTGCCACACTACTTTCTGGTTTCATAAGGGAAGGATACTTGAAAAGGAAATTTTTTTGAACTTAATTATATTGGAACCTAAATTAGGACAAGTTCAAATAATAATGTCCATTGCGTTTGATTCTTCTATTTTACACTTGTTAGATGGTGAGAACTTCCTGAGAAATTTAAACTTTAAATTATAAATGATCAACTCTTCAGCAGGGACAAATGACTATTTTAACCGTGAAAAATCAAATTTTTGATCATGCTAATTGAACTGTAAAATTTTTCTAGGAACTCATGTTCATCTGTGTTTTTTGCAGGCTGATTGAGCATGCTCACCTTTATTCCATGGTGGAAATTTAGAGGTAAATGTTGCATCATGAATGGTAAAACATGCTGTATTAGCATAAATTTTATATTTTTGAATGATGCATTTTACTGTACTATTTGGTCTTCATGATCACGCTTCTAACTAGTTGAAGCAATCAAATTCACGAGTAGGTTTTGAAGTTTAGATTTTTTTTTTTTTGAGCTTTAGCATTTTAAAATTTTATGCATGTTAGATATCCTTCCAAGTGGGTAATGAATCATCTTGTTGGAATTGCATTTAGGATACACGATATTTTGTAATAGTTTTAGATATTCTTTATGTCGTTTGGGTTAGTGCTGAAAATCAAGAATATTCTCTCTTCATCCAAGTTGTAGCCTTTAATTTTGGTATCTATGGATCATGTTAGTACTTTTTATTCTGCTTGGGTTTCTTTCTTTTATCACCTCCCTTTCCATTCCTATAAGATTTTTATAAATTATACACAATCACAGCCCCTTTTGTTAAAGAGTAACAAAAAGGATCTTTGCTTATTCGTTTCATACGTTGAAATAATAGAATTTATATTTTTCCATATTTGCATCATTTACTCTAATCAATCGAATATCATTTATCATTGATGATTTATTTGTCCATCTTGTTATTGCTTTCCAGGTCATATCAGTATTGGCTACTTATTCTATTGCCTCACATTTTGTCATTAATTAATTAGAAAATTGTAGTTTATACCTGACGGGTTTTACTTCTGTATTCTTCTATTGTTATTATAGTTTGTTGTCGTCATTCATTGATTTTGTAATAAAGATTTCTGTTGATTATTTCTACAAATAGTGTCTGTCTTGTTTATATAAATTCACACACTATCGTAGTGTACATACACACTATATATATATATATATATATATATATATATATATATATATATATATATATATATATATATATATATATATATATAAAGTTAAAAAACAATTTAACTTTGATTTTTGTTCCTTTACATAAAGTTTGGTTAGTAGTCTTAAATTTGATGAATTAAAAATTAAAAAAAATTATGAATATTAAATTTTTTATAATTTATAAATATAGAATTAAAAAAAATATATATATATATATATATATATATATATAAGTTTAAAAACAATTTAACTTTGATTTTTGTTCCTTTAGTAGATTTAAATTTGACGAAATAAAAAATAAAAAAAATATGAATATTAAATTGTTTATAATTTATAAATATAAAATAATATATATATATATATATATATATAAATACATAATTTTTATATATATTTTGTCATATTTCTCAACAGTCACTATTTTTTTACATTTAATATCTAACTTAACTAATATTTTTTATTAAAATTTTAAAATATGCATTAATTTCTATATAAGAAAATAATTTAATTTAAGTCTTGTTAAAGAGTAAGGTGACAAACTTTGTCATAGATCATAAAGGATCCAAATAAAATAAATCTGTAGGATCAGATAAAAAATAAGTTAAAAATTCAGCCTATTTTATTGTAGGTTTAATCATAAAAAATAGTGTTTAAAAACTTAAATAAAATTTTAAAATATAATTAAGAAAATGACAAATTAAAATTTGTAAAACAAAATTTGAACACATTTTTTAAAAATGTAAATTTGAAGAATATGTAATTATGAAATATTGTATACAAATGAATTAACATCATTTCTTAAAATAAGAATATGAATTTTTGATTCAATTTAAAATTATAGAAAATAATGTAAAATTATAAAAAAATTAAAAGCCACTTTAAATAAGAAGTGAAGAGATGAGGACACCCTGAAGCTTATTTTGGCTCAATGTCATTGACCACGAACTTGTAATTTGGGACAGGACTCAGAAAGTTTCAAAGCATTCATTGTTCACAATTTCGACAAATTCTTTTGGCAGAAAGTTATACTTCCTGTTTAGTATATGTTGCTAGGTGATTTTAATAGTTCTTTCTATTGGTATTGATAGGGCTCTTGCACAGTTTTACTGTATTCTATATTTTTATAAAAAGATAATATTGTCTAGCAGTAAAATAGGTTCTGAATTTATGTTTTTTTGAAAGAGTCATGGAACCAATAATCTAGAAATTTATTTTGTGACGTATTACGTAATGATCCATTTGAAACATATTAGAAAAAAATATACAGATTCCATGGATAATTTGAAATATTATAAAAAATATAATGAGGAAACGAATATGTGCAATTTCCAAATTTCTGTTTTTCCTAGTCTTTAAAGCATTATATTTAATAGCTAGCATCATCCATAGGGTTGAGTGCATGCAAAATTACAGAGCTTGCATTTTGCAATTGCATTGCAGCATGTGTGCAACTCGCAGTTGAGACCTTTTATTTATTTACCGGGTCAAAAAATTCTGATTTTAAGTAAGGTAGGAACGACGATTATGGCGTAAAAAAATTGTGTTTGAAGAGAGTTTGTCCGTCAACACTAAAATTATCTATGTAACAAAATCTTAGTTGGTTGTTTTTTTTTAGTGATAGGTAGCATACGAGTTTCTTCTTTTTAAAAAACAAAAAGATTATTTAATTTTTTAAAGTATATTATTTACAAAAAATTAATTTTAATTTAATAAAAAATAAAAATATTTAAAAGGCGTGGATAATTTAATTGAATATATTTATATTAAAATATTATATTATTTAAAAAAAATATAAATTTATTGTTGAAATGGACGAGTTTGTATGATTATATATTTTATTTCAATAAAAGGAACATTTTTTTCAACTTCTACGTACATTTTATTTCGAATTTGATTAGTAGTAGGTCTTCTTGATGTCTCTCGATACATATTAGAATCAGGACAAAAATTAGGACCTGTATAAGTATACCAATAATCTTCATTTCAAACCGAATGGAATTGAAATTCATACATTTTATGAATGCTTCATAACTTGTAAATCAGATCGATAAATGCAGATAATTACAAATGGCAAGAGGAACAAACAACAATAACATGAGAACAAGATAGTCGAAGAGCTTGAAATTTTCCATAATTACACTACCATTTAATCGAACTATGTAACTTATCGATCTTCGACGATGATGGAGATTGAATTGGTCTTATACGTCAAACTCAAAATTATCTCGATTGTACCTTTGAACATGACACATTCGAGCACATTCGTTTTTGTTAAGCATTGTAATAATATATTTTGGAAACTCGTGTGTCTAGCTCGTAATATGTACTCTGCTTTCATGCATCTTTCCACAAACCAGGATTTTGTTCTTTCAAAAGTTGTTTTCTTTTTAAGATAGTGTTTCTGGTGGAATTTTGATCGATTTCGATTTTTAACGGATTTTGTTCTAACCAAATTCCAACCACGTAGATTCTTTTTACTTAGGCTAGCAAACGATTTTCAATCGAAATGTGTATGAGGATCGAAAACCATGATGTTTGAAAATACTAACAACGCAACCTAATGTGCAGATTAATAATCGAAAATGCTGTTTTTTTTTGGGATTTTGTATTTAAAGCACTCGAAGTAAAGAAAGCAGTAAAATGTCAAATCGAAGAGTAGTACAAAATATAAAGCTGCGAAGAGATGTAAAATACGAAAACCTTAAATTTGCATTAAGTGTAAACGACAAAGAATCAAAATTGCGGGAATGTAAATGGCAGGAAATCGAGATTGCATAAATGTAAATAGCAGGAAATCGAGATTGCATAAATGTAAATAGCAGGAAATCGAGATTGCATAAAGTGTAAACAGCGAAAAACTTAGATGCATAATCTTAAATAGTCAGATAACAAGGAATCGAAAGTACATGAACTTAAAGTTGCTTGAACATAAACTGCATCAAAGTAAATAACATGAACATAAATTACCAGGAAAAGTAAAGAAAGCGATAAAGGCAGTCAATGAAAATGGAAATCCAAATCGCCAGAAACTTCATGATTGCGTCGTTCTCCTGTAGACTTCTCACTAGTATTTCTGTTCTCTCTGCCAATTCCCCTCTCCTTTTCAGTCTTCGCTCTATTTATAGAGCATCTTTGAAGTAACCTCCCAAGAGTGGTTAATACCACTATCCCCACGATCCTACGTACCCGTTCCTTTAGTTTTACAGTTTTAGAAACTGCACTCCACGTTCTTACGTATAAGAGAACTGCTCCTCCTTCGATCTCTGTTGCGGTTTAGAAACTGTTTCCCACATTCCCTGTGTGTGTTAACTGCTCTCTCGATCTCGATTTCAGACATTGAGTATCTTAAATTTTGCTTTTGATTCCCTTTAATTTTGTACTATTCTAACTTCAACAATAGGCATCGAAATTTGTTTCTTCGATTCTCGATTTTGATTCTCGATGTACTTTCATCTTCGTGGTTACTAGCTTTTACCAATTTCATCGAAAATACGTTCTCGATGTCTTTTACCAATCGTATGGTCTTCGATTTTTCCTTTCCTTCATTTTTTCGATCCCTTAATCGATTTCCCATTAACAGATAGGTATGGGTAAAACTTGTGTTCCTTTTGAGAATAAAATTCTCAACAAGATTTATTGTCATATGTTCATATCGTTTCCTTCCATCATAAGTTTGAGTCCATTTTTTCAATAGAATCTCATCTAACCAGGACATTTACTGTTCAAAGTCAAACCTTAAAGTAAATAGTTTTGCTAAAAGTGTGAGTTGTTTCATCTCATATCTTGCACACAAAAAATATAATTTAAGACATGTTATTTAGAGAGAAAATTTTGTGTAGGTTAGAAGATATTACCTAGATTGATTACTTGTCTTTTCAAATTAACATTTTTGAACTTTTTGTTGAAATTTGAGGTAATATGATGAATACAGTACACTGAGATTAGATCATTCCAATCAAGATCTTCTGATTGTAAAGCTGACAATATTATTTTGCCTCTGTTTGTTATCTAGCATAAATTATTTTGAAGCATAATGTAATATTTTAGAAGTTGCATGAACTATATCAATGCCTCTTTTGCTTCACCTTCCACAATTGTAAATGTAATTGGAAATATGTTTCTATTGTCATCTTATGAAGTTGCAATCAATACCGTAGCATTATATTTTCCTATTAAGAATGTACCGTCAACTTGAACAATTAACTTGCAATATTTGAAACCTTCTATACATGGCTTAAATAACCAAAAGATAAGCTCTAATATAATGATGGACTAAAGACACCATGCACTGAATAAGGAGAACAAACATACTGATTAATTGTACTTAGATTAATATCTTAAACAACTTGCAATCACCTTGAAATATCATTGTATGTCTCATCCCAGTCTCCAAATGACACGACAAGTGTCTTTTGTGTAGTTACTCATGCTTTTCCGTCAGTCATTGTATAACTATGTTTGCCTTTGACTTATGCAATCAAAATTTTAATAAGAATAGAGAGATTTGTTTTAACTAATTCAAAAATAGTGTTAACAATGACAAAAGAGTCTAAGTTTTGACGATCTGGATTTAACATGTACAAGGCACTTCAATTTTCTTAATCTCCTATTGAATATGAATTTTACTTAATGAAGCACGAACTCTCCATTGACACCCGTTATTATAATGTATACAATAAGTAATATATATAGACTCAACAACAAAAAACCTATACCCCTCATCAATATGAAATTGTTTTATTGTACTGACTATTGTCTGTTTTGACGGAAAACACTAACCTTCCCAAATGTTATTTTCGCTTATATGGGTTAATTAATTAGACGATTGTCCAACATGTAGCGGGACATCATCGTTTAGATACATTACAGTAGAGGAAAAATTATCTTCTTCATCAATAAAGTTTTCAACAATATCTTGAATAACAGATTCATTAACTACCATGAACGAGCTGCAATCATGGTTGGATGCATGATTTTAGTGTTATTGGTGTCCTATCCTTTGCACATGTTGCGTGAAGTATTGTAGTGTGTTCAAGAATATTAGCAAATGAGGAGCATGATTGAGTTGGATTCAATTATATATTCATCGTGCCTTTGATTTTTGATGAAGTAGGTAGTAGTTGGTGCCTATAAATATAACTTCATATTACATTTATTTTCATCTTGTTGTTCCAGGTGTCTTATACGACTTTTAGTTTATAGTTTCTACCTTTATTTTCTTTCTTTCCTTGTTGCAGTAATACTATCAAGAATTTGGTGAAGTATTATATTTTCAATATATTTTTTATATATTCATATGTTGTTCCAATACTGTCCAATAATACTATGATTTCATATATGCTGTTTCATTTTAGGATAATAATATTATTGTTAATAATATTTTTTTTGTTACAAAATTTTTAATGTTACTATTAAAATTATTATTGTTAATATTATTCTTAATATTTTTTTTGTTTTTCATTTTGTTAATATTATTATTAATATTATTTTTTTACTATTTTCCATTTTGTTAATATTATTGTTAAATAATATTTTTTTGCTATTTTTCATTTTGTTAATATTATTAATATTATTGTTTAGTTTTTTTGTTTTTGTTATTTTGTTCATATTATTATTATTATTATTATTATTGTTAATATTATTCTTAATATTTTTTTGTCATTTTTCATTTTGTTAATGTTATTATTAATATTGTTTTTTTTTGTTTTCTATTTTTTTATTATTAATGTTAAATTATTATTATTATTATTATTATTAGTATTAGTATTGCTATTATTAATAATATATTTTATGTTATTTTTCATTTTGTTAATATTATTGTTACTAATATATATATTTTCATTTTATTAATATTATTGTTAATATTATTAATATTAACATGTGTAATTTATAAAAGTGGCTTCTCACATTTGTCATCTTCTTGCATATATGTCCTTATCACGTCTTCAGGAAAAACATGTCACAAAAGTATTATAGGAAGAAAAATAAAAAATTATTGCATCATTGGCGACATAACATGTGGATAACAAAACATGTACACATGTTGGACGATCGGGTTAAAAATTTGATCTATCAAACTAAATTTGGATAGTTGATGACAATTGAAATTGTTGATATCAATCATCATTTGATTACAACACTAGTTGAAAGGTGGAGAACTAAAACTCATACCTTTCATTTTTCCATCAAAGAAGTCACAGGTACATTAGAAGATGTGGTCTTGCAATTAGGTTTGTCAATTGATGAACTGCTAGTTACTGGTCTCAACATGAAGATTTGATTGTCTTATCTTATGCGAACCATTCCCGCCGCAAGGTGTTGTTATAGGGAACACAATAAAACCCTCTTGGTTAAACATTTTGTTTCAACATCTTCCAGATGATATAGATGATATGTTGTGGCACAACATGTTATGACACACATATTTATAATAATGGGTAGTTTATTATTTCCTGATATTTCAATATTTAGAGTACATTTAATGCATCTCCTATTATTGCAGGACCTAACTCTATTTTCAAACTATAGTGGAGAATCAGTTGTCTTGGTATGTATGTATGTATGTATGGAGCGTAGAATCATTTGACTACTATCAGGAGAACATTAAAGGATACATGTTATTACTTCAAGCTTAGACATGAGACCATATTACATGCATTTGTCCTAAGGTAAAATATTTAACCAATGAGGAGATTGTTATAGGGTATGATTTTTCATTGACTAAAGGTATTCAAATTTATTTTATATATTTTTATTCCATTTTTTTTTTCAAATTACTTAATTTTATAATAGTATTTTTTTGTATGTAACAGGTGATCATGACTAGGTCAAAGGTCTAACGTGATTACATATGTTATACATGCACTACATCTAACATTTGATCAATTAAAAATAAAGGAAGTATTTTATTTATTACAACTTTCAATATGTATTTCTAAATCATAATAATTCTAATTTCAAGTTCTATAAAATAATACAGTTTTTGTGGATTCCTTATCTTCAATCTGGGTTACGACGACTAATAAATGTTGAGTTTTCTCCTGTAAGTCTTGGTATATATTTTGCTACTATTGAGCCTCATTCAACAAATCGAGTTATGTGATAATTTTGTCTTCATCAACCAATTCTAGAACAATCTTGACAAATTCCACAAGAAAGACATGAGTAGAAATGATAGATTTTGGCCTCAATATTATGAAACTTAGATTACTTGTGAGAGTGACCACTTCTATGAAAATACACAATATATGATATGATACTTTATGCATACTATCGGATATATTTTCGCTACTCAAGAAGATTCGGATAACGAAATAAGTATATCAATAATTTTATTTTATATATATGATATTGATATCAAAGTAATATTGATTTTTTTAACGAGTACAATACACAATAACAAAAACAATATCAAAATATTGGTCAACCTAGTCATGTTTATGTTAGTTAGTTAAGTCATCAACATTTTAGTAAGTCGAGTCATCAACATGTTGGTAAGTTCAGTCATCAACAACCTTATCTATTCTTTTGATATGTTTGTCAACTTCAAAATTTACATGCTTAATCTCAATTTGGAGGACAAGTTCTTTGTTGGAAATATTACTTTGTTGGAAATATTACTTTATTGTCTTTTATTTAAATTAGGTATTAAGAAATTTTTATTATCTTTTTAGAGAGAAGATAAAAAGATATTAGGTTGTTATTTTGATTTAGGTCACTACAAGAAAATTGCTTATTTCAGACGGATTTTTACCGACCGGATTTGTAGTCGTCGGAAAATTAGTTATTACCGATGGAAATTACTAACGGATATAAAGTATTTGTGGAAATTGGTCTTACCAGACGGATATATTCGTCGATAAATTAACAATTAATTACAGACGGATATATTTGTCGGTAAATCCGTTCAGTAAATTAACAATTACTTACGGAAGGATATATTCGTCGTTAAAATTATATAATAATTACTTAATTTTAAATATATTCTAATAAATTAATTATTCACCTAATTAAAAAATTAAATATTTTTTATTTAATAAATTAATTTAATCATAATTAGATTAATTTATAATAATTTATTAAATTAAATAATTTTAAAAAATAAATATTTAATTATATATAAAAATATCTAAATATATACAAATATACAAATATATAAATATACAAATATATAAATATATAAATATATAAATATATAAATATATAAATATATAAATATATAAATATATAAATATATAAATATATAAATATATAAATATATAAATATATAAATATATAAATATATAAATATATAAATATATAAATATATAAATATATAAATATATTGTATTTATATATTTATTTGGATATACATTTATTTGTATATAAATATAATTTATTGTAAACTATAATCGAAAGATTATGGTAACTTAGTGGTTGGAGTATCGACTTCTAACTCTAAGAAGCTGGGTTTGAATCACGTCGGTGATAAAGGAATAAATACTTTTATTAAATTCAAATAAACGGGTGTTTTTAAGAGGGTAGATAAAAGATTTAGGGTAGTAATGATTAAAATATTATTAATATTTAATATTTTTTCATGTTAATTAAGGAGGAATGTTAAAAATATTACTTTAAAAGATTTTTATTGTATTTTAAGAGGGAAGATAAAAGATTTAGGGTAGTAATGATTAAAATATTATTAATATTTAATATTTTGTCATGTTCTTATAAAGTACGTGAATAAAATATATATTCATACGAGGTAAATTTTCATATATAAGAAATATATGTACATAAAACTCTAGAAATTTTCATTATTTCTCGTACATTTACTTCTTTTTCATCCGAAATAAATATGTTTTTCACCTCTACCATGACACTACCATCAATGTATAATCAAACACTTTTCATCACTATTATACCTAATATCTCTCTTATACAATAAGTAAATGAAGATGATGGAGATAATGATGATAATCAAACAAACATTTAATCTCAACCATCATATCGTCGTTGGCGTGCTACACAAATACCATAAATACCTACTCAAGATCGACCATATAGATATAAATCAAAAGATTTTCAAAATACGTTTTCTTCGTGCCATGATAGTTTTTCCACACAGGATTTAGTCCATTTTTAATAGTTTTTTTATTTTTATTTTCCACCATCTCGTGAAAAAGCCTGCCGTTGAACTGCAGTGCGTGGAGCTAACCTACACTAAACTGATTCACATTTTTGTTTTAGGTTTCAGATTATATGATCCATTTGAAAAAGAAAGTATAATCCAGAATATATATATATATATATATATATATATATATATATATATATATATATATATATATATATATATATATTCAAATCTGTCCATTCGAATTTGTTAATCTGGAACATTCTAATTGTAGGGGGTAATATCGTCTTATAAAATAACTATTGGGTGCAGAATGATATCACGGATGAGCAGAAAGAAACAACTTAATATAGTAAGGAAAATTATTCTAAGCTATGTTGAAGGGTTCTTGACCTTGCTCGCTTCTTGGCTAGAAGAGACTTAGAGTTGTTGGGTCAAGCTTAGACTAGGTCAGATATGAAACAAATGATTTATGTATTCATATTTACGTTGGAATTACTTCTTTGTTTCATTTTGGAGGAGAAATATGATATGTTTATGATATCTCACAACAATTAGAAAGTTCTACCTAATTTCTTTTACTTCTAATGTGCAAAGTCAATCTATTAATAAATAAAAAAAGACAACATAAAGTGGAACATTTGAATAGATATTTTCTTAATTATTCTTATACAAGAATGAACATAAGGATTACTTGTTCAATCCTCAGGTGTTTCACCTATTTGTACATATGGTAACAAGTTTATTTTTAGGAATCATAAAGTATTTTTCGCGTAGTCACCAGATAGAGGAAAATTTGAACGAAATTCTGTTTTTTTTTTTTTTTTCAAGTGTACTGTAAAGTTACTGTCACGGGAAGAATGCATAAGCTAACCTTTATCCCATACTGATATCACCATGTCCAACTCCTTTCGGATGCATAATCAACTTATATGAAAAGTTGAAACCGATGGGAGTGATTTAGGAGAAACCTACTATAAAAGTGTACAAATAAAAAGGTAATGAGTGCAAATACAAGGTCCCATATGAATTAGGTAATGTAAAAAAAAAGGTCAACATGAGAATTTGTTAGATCAAATTGTTATTAATAATAATAAAATGTTGAAATTAAAAAAAAAATGTAATTTTAAGTTTAAATAAAACAATATATATGTCTCTTGATGTACAACCTCTTCGGACAAGAAACAACAATTAGCTCCATCACTATCCTACGACCAAGAAAGGAATATAAATTGGCGTATTTTGTTTTTAATGTCAATGAATACACAAAAGCCTGAAGAATAAAATAATAGATACGCTAAAAATGATATGCAGTTTATCGTGCCCAAGAAACAGAATCAATTTCATCCCTTGCTGTTTTATATAGTTCAAGCCTTTTAGCACATTGTTGTCTCCTCTCCATCAAAGCAGGGTCTTCATCTAACAATTGGGATAGCTGTTTAGCCTGCATCAACATTAGTAGCAGATCAAATCTTGAGAATATACTTGAAATAAAAATTACAGTACTTGTAATTTTGTCGAATAAAAATCAAAACTTAAAATGGAAACAAGAGATAAAATGAATAGTTTAACAAAATAAAAATTCACACAATCACCCCTAGGCTATCTTTGGAAGTATATCTATAGCAAATCCAAGGTACAATCATTCTTCCATGGTTAAGACATTTAGTCCGCATCATTAATATTCGTTACCAGAAAAACATAGAAAATAAAGTTAAAGCGCAGAATTACCTCTTTCTTCCCTATTTGTGTGTAGAAATGGTTTAGCAATGATAGTTTTGCTTCTCTGACCTGACAATAAACTACAGCCTTTGGAATAGTGTTCCTGAGAGTGTCTGATACCATACCAATATAGGAAGATACATTTGATGCAATCCTCCTGTAATGCCCTTCTCCATATCGATCCTCATTTGGGGTAGCTTGATTGGCTGGATTTGCCGCTTTCTCCATTTCTTGAGGAAGTCTCCGGAAGAACTCCACAGTGAGATAGGAAGCTTCCATGTCCACAAGTCTAATAGCTGTCTTCTTACTCTCTTCACGGAACCTCTCTAAAGCCTCACTTGTAGCTGCAGCTAGTTCGGCTTGAAGAGTTGGGAAACGTCTCAGTTCCTATTGAATCACAAATTCATATTTGACCATTCTAGGAACCTTATGAACATAGTTAATATAAATTAAAGGACATAACTTAGATACAGTTCCTTAAATGCTTTTGATGTTCTCCCATCAAAATGAAGTTATAAATAAAGGATTTTAGAGAAAAGAATTGCAAGAAAAGATAATATATTTTATTAACCTTTTACTGATGTATATATACACCACAGAACTAAAACAGAAACAATTTTATTTTTCTGTTTTGGCTTAACTACCCACACTAACATGCCTCCCTAAGCCAAAATTACATTTACATTTGTAACTCCAATAAGCTTTCTAAGATTTCTAAATCTATCAAACTTCAAAGGTTTCGTTAGTACATCTGCAAGTTGCATTTCAGATTTGCAGTGTAAAATTTCAAAACTCCTATTACTAACTTGTTCACGGATGTAGTGAAATTTTGTCTCAATATGCTTACTTCTCCCATGAGAGGCTGGTTGTTTAGCAAGATCTATTGCAGACTTGTTATCTATAAGCAACCTAATTTTTTCAACTAAATCAATCTTTAAACCTTTCATCAAAGAACTCAACCATGCAGCTTGACATGTTGCCTCACAAGCAGTTATATATTCAGCTTCACAAGAAGATAGAGCTACAACTGGCTCCTTTGTTGAACTCCATGAAATGGGTGATTCTCCAAGGAAGAAAATGTATCCAGCTGTACTTTTCCTATCCCATTTATCCCCACACCAGTCCACATCTGAGTATGCTGTGATTCTTAACTCACCTTCTTTCTTTGGAAAAAGAATACCAAAATTGTATGTTCCTTGTACATACCTTAAAACACGTTTGGCAGCATTCATATGTGACAATCTAGGATTCTGCATATATCTACTAATAAGACCAACACTGTAACTCATATCAGGCCGTGTATTGCATAAATACCTCAAGCTTCCAACCATTTTCCGATATTCAGTGGGATCTACTGCTTCTTCTTCTGGTTCTTTTTCTAGTCTTAGACCCACCTCAGTTGGAGTGTTAGCTGCATTGCCCTTGTGCATCTCAAATTTCCTCAATAAATCTTGTGCATACCGTGACTGATGCATCACAATCCCATTTTTAGTTGCTGTAAATTCAATTCCAAGAAAGTAACTAAGTTTGCCTAAGTCACTCATCTCAAATTCATTTAGTATTTGAAGTTTGAACCTTGATATCAACTCTTCACTACTTCCCGTGATCAATAAATCATCTACATACAAACACACTATTAGTTTTTCCAATTTTTCTCCATTGGGATAGCACTGCACATATACTCCATGTTCAGAAGCACACTTCTCAAATCCAATACTGCTCATGAAGTTGTCAATCCTCTGATTCCAGGCTCTTGGAGCCTGTTTAAGTCCATAGAGAGAGCCTTTTTCAACTTGTACACCATGTTTTGATGCTCTTTATTTTCAAAACCTTGTGGCTGCACCACATACACCTCCTCTTCAAGCTTTCCATTCAAAAAAGCTGATTTTACATCCAATTGATGTAATGACCAATGCAAATGTGTTGCCAATGAAACCACAAGTCTTATTGTTTCAATTTTGGCCACAGGTGCATATACTTCACTAAAATCAACTCCAGCCTTCTGTAAAAATCCCTTGGCCACTAATCTGGCTTTATGTCTGACAACAACACCTTGAGGATTCACTTTTGCCTTGTACACCCACTTTAAGGCTATTGGTTTCTTACCAGTAGGTAACTCGGTTAATTCCCAAGTTTGATTCTTCTCAATAGACATAATCTCCTCTTGCATTGCCTTCCACCAACTCTCACTCTTAGTAGCTTGTTCAAAATTAATGGGCTCAGCTTCAGCTATTAAAGCATAATGAACAAAGTTACCTTCAGAAGTGACAGTAGCATCATAGCACATCTCATAATCTCTCAAATGAGGTGGCAACTGGGTAGTTCTTGATGATCTCCTCAAACTTACATTCTGAGCATCAGAATCTGTGTGAACTGCTGCAGACTCATCAACCACAAATTTATCATCATCAAGTAAAACCTTAGAACTTTCTTGCTGGGGAGACTTCCAACTCCAATTAATATTCTCATCAATCACTACATCTCTACTTATAGTGACTTGATTTGTTTCAGGATCATACAACTTATAACCCCCTGTTGAATGATAACCAACAAGTATCAGTGGCACTCCTTTATCATCCAATTTTCTCCTCAGCTGGTCTGGTATATGCTTGTAGCACACTGCACCAAAAACTCTCAGATGATCAACACTTGGTTTAACTTTAGCCCATGCTTCTTCTGGTGTTACATCCCTCAACCTTTTAGTGGGAGTTCTATTCAGAATATATGTAGCTGTTATCACAGCCTCACCCCATAAAAATTTAGGCAAACATTTGCTTTTCAACATGCATCTTACCATATTCAAGATGGTTCTATTTTTCCTCTCTGTTGTTCCATTGTGCTCTGGTGTGTATGGTGGAGTAATTTCATGAATTATTCCTTCACTTTCACAAAACTTGTTAAACTCAATTGAAGTGTACTCCCCTCCTCCATCTGTTCTTAGAACTTTTAACCTTTTATCACTTTGTTTCTCAGCCATGTTTTTGAATTTCTTGAACACTTCAAGTACTTCAGTCTTCCTCTTGATCAAGTATGTCCAAGTCTTCCTAGTCCAATCATCAATGAACAACACGAAATACTTGCTTCCACCGGGTGTCTCAGTTTGCATTGGGCCACACACATCTGAGTATATTACTTCTAACCTTTCTGCTGTCTTTTGAGGTAGAACATGTTGAAAACTGTCTCTAGTTTGCTTACATTGAATACACTCTTTACACACAGTGTTAGGGACATTAATATGTGGTAAGCCATTAATCATTGTAAGTTGACTTAACTTGGATAAATATCTGAAATTTAAGTGCCCAAATCACAAATGCCACAACCACTCTTTCTCACTTTCTGACATTGCAAAACATTGGTAGTTTACAGCATTCATCACAACACGAAAAGTCCTATTCTGAGACAATTTTGCTTCTATGATCAGTTTCTTATTCTGATAAAAAATATTGAGACAATTATTTTCCATTTTCATCACAAAACCTTTTTGCAAAAGCTGACCAAGACTTAGTAGATTTGTTTTTAATCCAGGCACGTATAATACTTCATCAATCACTACTTCTTTTCCATCATTACTTCGAAGCATCACTCTGCCATACCCTTCTGCAATTAAACTTCTATCATCAGCAAATCGGATTTTCCCATGAGCTACCTCTTGCATTTTTACAAACCACTCCTTTCTTCCAGTCATATGAGTTGAACATCCAGAGTCTAGGTACCATGATACATCTTCTGGCTCATCTGCATTCGTTCTTGCCATCAACATCACAGTTTCAAAATCTGATGTGTCATCTTGTGCTAAGTGTGCTTGATTTTTCGGTCTGTTCTTTGCACCTTCTCCTTTCCAACATTCTTTGGCAAAATGACCAAATTTTTTACAGTTGTAACACTTTACCTTCTTCTTGTCAAACTTCCATTCCTTTTCTCCATCAGAATTGGCGCAAGATTTGTAGTTCTTGCGTTCAAAAGCCTCATCAGAATCTTCATCTTTTTGTTCTTGTGATTCTTTGTACTTGGTGTTACTCTTGCTATTAGTTTTGAATCCTTTTCCCTTCCCTTTGTACTGGGATTGTGCCTGAAGTGCCTGTTCTTGATAGTGCATGCGCTCACTCATACGATACTCATGTGCCTCCAATGAATGTTGCAATTCCTCAACCTCCATAATTTCCATATCTTTAGTTTCTTCAATGGTTATCACCATATGATCAAATTTTTGAGGAAGGGATCTCAATATTTTGTTTACCACATGCTGATCTGGAATTTTATCATTACACGATTTCATAGCATTTACTAACTGCTGAACTTTATCAAAATACTCTGCAATGGTTTCATTTTCCGCCATTACAAGAAATTCAAACCTTCTTCTTAGTGCTTGCAGCTTGACTTTCTTGTGTTTGTTTCCATCACCATATGTTTTTGTCAGAATTGTCCATGCTTCCTTTGCAGTCTCAGCTTTGGAAATCTTATTAAAGATCTTTGAATCAACGCATTGATACAACAAAAATCTGGCTTTGCTGTCCAGTTTATGCTGCACCTTATAATTCTTCTTCTCTTCATCTGTTGCTTTGTCATCTGGTTTCGTAAGACCACTTTCTATCACCTCTGTAACATCCTGGAAACCAAAAACAGCCAACATCTTGATCTTCCAATCTTCAAACATCTTGCCATCAAATATTGGCAAGCCTCCCTGTATTATACTTCCCATTCCAACCATATTTACCACAAACTTTCTTGACACTAATACCAACTGTGAGGTTCTTCTACCACTCTCTTGGAACAACTTTTAAGAAATCACTTTAACTTTCTTAGGTTCTATCGCAACCTAGCTCTGATACCATAAAGGATTTTAGAGAAAAGAATTGCAAGAAAAGATAATATATTTTATTAACCTGATGTATATATACACCACAGAACTAAAACAGAAACAGTTTTATTTTTCTCTTTTGGCTTAACTACCCACACTAACAATAAATACTGTAGGTCTGTATCTGAAGATTTCCTAAAAAATCCCCAAATTTTTACCTGAGTTTCAGCTATTGCTTTCCTCACAAGTTCTTTCAAGACAAAGTGAACCTACATCGAAATCAAAGAAAAACCGCTTTAACCTTTTTCGTATGCTTTTAATTAACAAAAAAAAGAAAGAAAGAGTACAACCAGGTATACTTACTGCATCAACTGAAGCTTCAGCTGGGCCCCTAAAGTAGCTGAGAGCTCTTTCGATCAGGCGCCGATAACCTTGCTCTGGGGCGACTAAGTGAGGCTGGTAACCATCTGCCTCTGATACCACTTTCCTTACATTTTGAAGAGATAGATGACGGTCAAATGGAAGCTTCCGTAACGCAGCCGGAAGCTGATTGTCAAAGACATTATAGATTTTATCTCCACCAGCTCGCCTATGACAATAAAAAAAAGGGTTATATGTAACCAAAGATGCCTGCCAACTTGTAGATCAAACAGGAAGATGCTTCATGACTATCATTCCAAATTGCTATAACATATTCAGGTGGTACATTAAATCAGTATAGTGCTTTTGTTTAGAAAAGAACAAGAACCAAAAACAAAACCAGATTATAAGTAGGATGTAGCTATTCGAAAAACAAAAAAGAGAATTAATTAGATATAAAATCTAATTCATGACGATGATAGGGGAAAAATTACAATACCTAGTTTGAAGTAAGTGCATGTTTATCAACGACTTTATTTGGGAAATAGTTATTTTTTTCTATCTTTTTAAAAGGTCTCGCAAGAAAAAAAAAAAAAAAACTATTTCATCCAAATTAAGCTAACCCAAACATACACGGTCAAACTCAGGATGATCGAAAATAATCAAGTTACAGTAACAAGATACTATCCACCCAAAATATAAAATCAAATAAACTAGATTTATAGAGTAAAATTGAACATTATAGCAAATATTTACCCTCCAAATAAATTCAAATAAACTAGTCTAATAAAGTAAAAGTGAATATCATAGCATGTATTTACCCTCCGTCTAAATGTTCCTTGAATATCCTATCAAATGCGCGGCATAGTTCTAGGATGGTGTATAGTTGAGCCTGTATGAGAGAGTAGTTAAAATATTCTTCTGCAGGATATTATAGAAAGACTACACACTTCTAGGAAATAATCATGAATGTAAACCACTCACCCCAGCATCAACAGCAATTGGTCTCCCAATTTGATTCATCTCTGATTCAAGTTCTTCGATTGTTTTGTTTATCAAAGATGTTATACTGGGTATCCGTGCCCTAATTACTGTCTCTAAATGCTACAAAATAGTTAACATGATTAAAATAAGACATACTCATAAAAGAAGGACAAAAAACAGCTTTCTGAAAGACAAACCTGCGAGAGAAGTTTTGCAAGGTATACGGAACCCATTTTATTGGCTAAGTGCCCGTAGTCAGGACTGGTTTCAAAATATTCACTCTCCTTACGTCTAGCAACAATCATATCAACGTTTTTATTGATATCTGCTTGGGATCGATTTACTACACCAACCCAGGGATGTTGTAGACGGTAAGATCTTCCTTCCAGGACCTTAAGGGAAAAAAATGGTTAAGGCAAACTAATTATATGGTTATACAGGGCGCTGCTCGAGCTTAAAGGTATATATCATAACCACGACAGGACAGGGAACATGCTAGAGGGAGAAAAAAATATTACATCCAATGCATTAGTTCCTTTGTCCATTAAATCCAGCTTTGTCAACACTCCAAATGTCCTTTCACCTAGATTGTTTACACTCAAGGATTTCAGTGACAAACAAGTGATAAACTATGACTCGAGTAAATGAAAGAAACAAGCCATCATTCCATATAAAATTTATATACCCGAGGGATCCACCTCCTTTGAAAGTTTAATAGCATCAGAAGTTGCTATGTCTTGGTTGGCTGGAGATATTGCCAGTATAATACAATTAGGCTGTCAAAGAATCAAGTATAGTATCAGTTAAAGCAAAATATGTATCTAGCACCATCACCACTTGCTGACTAATTTATTTTTAATAAACATTTCAACAAGGTAATAAAATGTTAATCAACTGCTCATCACCATAGAAATAGAGAAAGAATTTGGTTTGAAAATAGGCAGTTTATATCTCCAGTCTCAACGAAAAAAAGTCAAAAGAAAAGAGTTCGATAAATGAAATAATGATGCATCATCCAATCAAAGGTTACTCGATAGTAATGGTGAGGAGAAATCAAGCAAAAGTAGAAAATTCTTTTACCTTCTCAACATAAGACCGAACCATATTTTCTATGTCTTCAACAATAGTCTGAGGTTGTCCCTCTGAAAATGACAATTGCTAATCAGTACAAACTAAAAACAAGTATCACATTATCCAAACAAAATTACAGTGAGCAATTGAATGCAAATCATACCTACAGCAACTTTAGTCAATCCAGGCAAATCAATCAAAGTTAGGTTGACAACTGCTCAAACAAACAAAGAGATTGAATTAGGAAACATACATAACAACTGAATTACTAGTCTCATTTTATGCCTCATAATTATACACAAAAGTAATACTAGTAAATAAACTCACATTATTAATGAATGGCATGAGTAAAATTAAAAAGAAAATTGACTAGTGCTTTCAAGGTTGAAACACTTCAAATCTATTGAAACAGTCATGAGCAAGGTCAAGGGTAAATTGTAAACTAGGTAGCTGTAACTACCAAGATAGCAAGTGATAGTGTATTGGCAGTGAAGAAATGGTGCTAACCCGTTTCTACTCATATTCTAAATGGACCAAAAATAATTGGTTCAGCTCTGTATCGGACCAATGGAGCATTTTGGTCTCATTTATTTTGTTAAAACATGTTAAAATATATATATATATATATATATATATATATATATATATATATATATATATATATTTTTTTTAACATGTTTTAACAAAATAATAGTATTTTCAGTTTTTAAAATTATAGTCATTATTCTTAAAAAGGGGTTCATCTGCGAGACTGCTAGTTAAAATTGACCGACTTCAATTTTTCAATTTATATTATTATTACTTTTTCAGTTTGGATTTGAACAAGCCCATTTTATCATACCCGTTTTGTTAGCTCTAAGTGTAGCCCCTCAAGATGTTCTAATTCTGCTTTGTTAAACCGGTGGGGGTGACACAAAAAGCAACCTCTGTAAGCAGGTGGAAATTGGAATGACACAAAAAGTTATGGGGGTAAGAAGCACCTCTAGACCTAGGTAAAGTCATGCTACTCTGGTATTCGGTAAATCCATTTCTTTAGGCTATTCTTCGTTCTTGTAATAGCTTAAGGATAGAAAATGGTTCATGTAGTAGGTTTTCAAAAATATTTAGATTGGTGATATTACTTTTTTCTTAGTCTTTCCCTTTGCCATCCTGTTACATTTTTATGCCATCCCCTAATAACCCAGATTTATAGAATTTGGCGAAGTATCTAATTTTCCCTGAATTAAATGCATGTAAAGGCTTTTGATTTGTTGTCACTTCTTTCTTTACCTAACTCTGCCTATCTTCAAATGCAGACAGGGGATTCTGGACCTTGGATTCCTATGGTTCTTACAGTTGTAGATGCTTCTTCCAGATCCTTAATGATATTCAATGGCATGTAAAGGGGGTATGATAGTAATTAAAGATTTTAAAGATTTAGAAGGATAATAAACGTTCTCACTCCTCCTTTCCTCCCTCCCTTCCTCCGTTGGGGGTTATCTCATTTTGAACAATGAAATTGTTGAATCCCATATGTTGTTCAGCCAATGATTATTTTGAGCGAGCTTACTTCACATACGAGCAAACAGATTATAAGCTGTTATATTGATCAACACACTATTTGGGCTATTGCATTTTGTTTTCTTTTGAAATGGTATGAGCATACTATTCCCTCTGTGTCGTATTCATTCTTTATTTCAATAAAAATCCTTTAATTAAAAAATAGACAACAAAAACATGAGCTTGCTGCAAACCATCCATCTAGTATTAAGTAGTAAGAGGCAATAACAATAAAAGCGCACCATGTGGAGAGTAAATGCTAAGATGAATTGGAACAGGAGATATTTGTTTTGTCCTCCCCGTTACTCTGTCAGTTTCATTCTGAATTTCCTGGCGAACAACGGCTGCAAAAGGAAATTCAAATTTTAAATTAAAAAAAAAAACAAAAGGAATGAAAATATTGGTTAAATTATCAGTAACACACAAATATTTGCACTAGTAAGCTAACTATGAAGCAGTACAATGAATAATGATGGCACGATAAATTGCTAGCGAACTGTTAGTTCAAGGATAATGACTAAACAAATCGCTTGAAAGAGCAAATGCCACAGTTAACTAACGCTGGTGACGAGTTTAACAACAAAACCTAAAATATACTACACCACGATTATAGGGGACACGCAGCAAAACAATTGAAACATAACAGGATCGGAGAAAATAAAAGAACAAAATGGTTCAACATAATATATTCATTACAGCAGAAAGCTCAACATAACTTGTGAAAAGTAGTAAACTGTTAAGTACATAATAGGAACACAAAATAACACATGCACCAAGCAAAATCAGTTACTGAACCAAATTACCATAATCAGTTATATTTTGCCCTGGCATGTGAAGAAACTCTGCATACTCCTTCGCTTTGCCATCAACCTTGTGAAGCTGCAACACTAATGGACGCCTCGTCACAATCCCTGCAATTCAAGCACAGACTCAAATTCAAATTCATTTAGTAAATTAATTAGCTAAATTAACTAAGACTTCGTTAAAACAAACATTTCAATAAATTCAAACCAGAGAGATTGTAAAAATTAAAATGATGAAAGAAGTTTAATTCATTTTATGTTTCTTATTTTCCTCTTGTTGTGAAGTTTATTCAAACTGCGTCTAATAAATAGAAAAAAAAAAAGGAGGGAGAGAGAGAGAACCTGATCCTCTAGGGAGAAAGTCACGTCCAACGATGCTTTCCAGAACCGAAGACTTACCCGAACTCTGTATTCATTTCCAATAAATAAACAAATAAATTGATTTTATTTTTTAATGGCTCTTATTCAACGATTGAACAAAGATTTGTACTAAAGGATTATGTAGATTCATTACTAAAGTGAAACTCAAATTTTGGCCAGAAAATAATACCTAAGAAATTGTATCTATGTTTGCTCTTTTGATTTTTGGATGGTTCTACTTCTACTCCTACGATACAACAAAACATATACAAGTGTTTTTTATGTTTGCTCTCCAATTGAAGTTTTACTTCGCATAACATATATTTGTATTACAGGATTGTACAGATTGATTATGGAGGTAAAACTCTAATTTTGACTCGAGAACGACACAAACAACGCCAAAGAAATTGTATCTATGCTTTCTCTTTTAATTTTTGGATGGTTTAACTTGTACTCCTAGGATACAAGCAACAGAACATGTTCAAGTTTTGGAACAAAACTGTACAATTCCTCACAGGTGTTGTTTGGCTATTCTTCGATTGGAGCTCACTTAACCTAATAAAAGTTTGTATTGAAAGATCACGGGGTTTGATTATCAAGATGAAACTCTAATTTAGACTCCAGAACAACATAAACAGCACCAAAAACTTGTATGAAAGTTTTATCTTCCTATTGATGGATCGTTCTACTTCTACTGCACACACGGAAGATCAGGACGTATTGGAACAAACGGCACCTAAGTTCTACTTGAGTTAGTTTTCTCCTTTATTTTTGGATGATTTCTATCTTTAAGAACAGAGCATGTTCATGTTTAGTGATGGTGATGGTGATGGTGGTGACCTGGCCGCCGACGACGGCGACGGAAGGAAGTGCTTCCCATAGAGAAGATAAGGCGTTGCTGTCGTTGGCGCCGCCGTAGTCACCGAGCACGGTGCATGCCTGCTGTATTCTGTTCACCAAACCGATTAAGCTCTCCATGCTCGTCATCTTGTGAAGAAGAAGATGATGAAGGTGTTGAGCTAGCACAGCGGATTCAGAAACCCTAGCGCTTTTTGCACAGAGAGAAAAAAAACTTCGACGACAAGTTAGTTACAGAGAAGAATGGAAGGTGTAGAAGGAGGGAAAAGTGATGAAATGATGTGGAAGTTCACCGTTCCTGGTTCTTTCTTGCAAGTTTGAATTGATGATTTATTTATTATGTATTATTTCAAGCCGCCTATTCCAAATTTACTTATTAAGAGTAAATTAATTTTAATATATTATTATCACTTAAAATTAAAATATATATATATATATATATATATATATAAAGAATGATGTAATTTTTTTTATTAGGAAAATTAATTTATGGATACAAGTTTTAGAAACATGTAATATTTAATATATCAAATATATAAAAATAGTTATATATTATTTTTATTTTTCTAAAATTTAAACATATTTTTCAATTATAATAATATACGAATATACGAAAAAAAGATGACAAATTTAACAAATAACTTTATAATTAAAAGTAATTTTGATTAGATATATAATTAATATTATGTTAAGATCGTTATTAATTTAAATATGATTTAATTCTTAAATTTAGATATGATTTTAATTTTTATTAATTAGTAAATTTTAATTTTAGTCCTTCTAAAAATTATGGTTTTCATCTTTGGAAGGTTGAATATTTGTTTTTATATTTACTATTAGTAACACTAGTAATGATCTATTTTAAACTATATTGAATCGAATAAAAAAATATTAATTTATTCTGATTTATTAAAATTTTAATTGAAAAATTGATCTAATTTGATCCATTTAATAAAAATTCAACCCATTATTAATTTTTTTTTTCAGAGACGGGTATCCAATCCATTCATAAAAGTAATGTTTTTAAAAAGCTTTTCAAAAGTTTTTTTTTTAATATTTAAGAAATATTTAATTATGAAAAAAATTATTGGATTAATTTTGGTCTGTCAAAATATATTTTTAAAATGATTTCGAATATTTTGAGAAATAATGGATATTAATCGAAGAAAATAGATTGATTTGATCTAACTTATTTTTTTTTTAATTTCTTGTAATTGATGGAATCAATCGAATTACTTTGAACGGAGGGTAGATAATGGTACTCATAGTCAATTTAATTAAATTGATGTAAAACTAAAAATATTAAAAAAAATGGGTTAGATTTTTTTATCGAATATCAGTAAAAAGAAAATTAAGATAAAAAATTTTCATATAATTTTTTTATAAAAATATTATTTTTTTTATTTTTTTATTTTATATTAATGACATTAATTTTAAATAATAATTATTTGATTATATTTTTATTTTATTTTAATTATTATTTATTTATATATTTTTAATATATTTTATATTTATAACGTATAATAATTATAATAATAATATTTTTATTTTTCATAAAAAAATATTATTATTATAAAATTTATTATATATTTATTATATTACAAAAACATTATTTTATTAAATTTAATAAGATCCGATTAAGTTTTAATTAAATGTTAAAATTTTAAAAATTATATTTTGACTGATTTAATGATCGATAGTATTTTAAAAACATTCTCTAAGATCATATTTACAAAATATTATACCAATATAAAATTATTTAATATTTTATTTATATGTATCAAAATTTACGTGATATGAATAATTTTATTACCGTTTCATGTTATTTATGTATTCTAAAATTTAATATACATAATCAAAATAATTGAAATTTAACAATAAAACTATATAAACAAAGTTACATTTTATAAAAAGTCCGTGAAAGTATCATAGCTATATATTGTATCCTTCCATGTGATTTATAAGTTTTTCAAATATTATAAATATTAATTGTCTGTATTAAAAAAATCATTACTAATAAAAAATTGTCAGAAGTTATCGTTGACATAATTACTAAAAATAATAGATGTATCATGATTAAAATTCATTTTTGAACAAATATTCTGGGAAGCTTTCATTCGTTGTTATTTTTGACAGCTAGGGTTTGTTTTATTTTTTGTTCTAGAAGAAAAAAAGTAGCAACGATTGTTTGAACGTTGAACGTTGAAATTTCAAGTTCATGAGTCATTTCTTATAATCTGAGGTAATATTGTCCCTGTGTGATGGCCCCGCATGTGTTTCAAGAACAAATGAGGCGGCGTCAATTGTCAACCTCGATTAATGTCTTTAGTTTAAAAATGTCATATTAAATAGTAGTAAAGGGAATAGGGAAAAACTGAGGAACTTGAAAACAACTTTATAGCATGCACCATTAGAATCTAAATTCATGCCCAATACTTCCATTTTTTTTAGAAGTGTTCTTATAGACTTCAAGAAAACATAAAAACAGGTAAAAGAGAAACTTTTAGCAAGAGATGTTAGAGTGGAGTACCAAGTAACACTTAAGTTAATTAAGCGTTGTCTGAAATAGAAATTTATAAGAACGTAACATATGGAAGACTATTGATGAAAATATCTTCATTACAAATCTGAATAGTTACTATTTATCTTTTGAATTTTTCAAATTACAAAATTTATTTTTTCTACAAATCATTTTAAATTTTATTTATAGATAATGCAAAATTATTAATTTGATTTAAACAAATCATACTTTTATGTATCAGATTGAATTTGAATAAGTTTTGAAGTTGATTAATTTTGAATAAGAATGTTACTTTTTATTTGTTATTTTTGAGTAGTCGCTAGATATTAGTAAATTAATATCTGAAGTTAATTATATATTTTTTATATTTCATAAATAAACATATTTAAAATATGTTAAGCAATATTTTAACATTAGAATATCTAGTAGACATGATATATCATAATTGTAGTTAGTTAAAAAGTAATGACAATAAAAAAAATACATTTATGTAAATTTCACTTTTTAAATTTTAATGTCATCATATGATTCGATAATGGTGAAGAAATTTTAAAATTTTAAAGAATATTAAAGTCCTAATAGAAATTGAGATTTAGGAAAAATATTTATAAAGACAAATCAAGAAAAATTAAAGAATAAAAGTTTGAAGACTTAAAAGTGAAGAATTATTTTTTTCAAATCTTACATCATTTCATTTTTAAGATGATTTTTAGGAAGGATGATCGAAAGAGATATACAAAAAATAAAGAAATAAAGACTTAAAAATGAAGAATTATTTTTCCTAAATCTTGCATCGTTTTATTTTCAAGATGCATATGAAATTTTATGAAAAAGAAGTATAAAGAAGTACCAAGAATTGACGTAGGTGAAACAAACGTACTTACCAGCATTGAGGTAGGAATTTGAGGTGTTCCACATGAAGCATGGAGAAATTGTGGATTTTTTTGCAAGTGTACTTATGATTGCAAACAAGACAACAAATAATGATGAAACCAAAAATGATATAAAAGTAATAGAAAAAATGTTGTGGTTTGTGACTCTAAAATTATGTTACTTCTTTAGTTGAAGAGACACAAGACACTAACATTATGTCCATAGATGAATTATAAAGCAATTTACAATACATGGGCAAAGAATGATTAGCCTACACAACAAACAAGTTTTACAGGTGACTCATTGGAAACCTTCCAATCAAGGTAGAGGTCGTGATGGTTATTGCAGAAAAAGACGAGGATGAGAAAGTGAAAATTTTGACAAATCCACCATTGAGTTCTTTAATTTCCATAAACTAGGACATTTTCAATGTAATGTAAAGTAAGGAAAATCATACAAAAACTTCAAAAAAAATGTTGCTCAGACTTGTATTGGAAATAGAAAACTTTTGTGGGATTAATTTTTTTTTTAATTCTAGTTAGCAATCACATGTGCAATAAAAATGAATAATTTGCATATCTTAATGGACATTTTGCAGACAATGTAAAGCTAGGAAATAATGCAATTTTGCGGTGAAAGACAAAAAGAATGTTTAATTGTAGATTAATAACCAAATACAAGTGATAATTGAAGTTTTCTATGTGTCTGATCTAAAGAATAATTTGTTAAGTATTGGACAACATCAAGAAAAAGACCTAATCATACTTATTCCAAATAATATGTGTAAGTTCTATCACTTTCATAGAGGTGTTATTATGACCTTTGTGATGTACTCTAATCACATGTTTGAAATAACATTAATAACTCTAACTCTTGGCATAACCTGCTTCAATATTATAATAGAAAATATTAGTCAATTTGGCAATATCGTTATGCCCATTTGAGTTTCAATGGACTCAATACTTTGTAAAGAACAAGATAGTAATGTGTTTGCCAAAATTGACACATCCATCATGGATGTGCAAAGAATGTTTGAATGGGAAGCAATGAGTGTTAGACAAATGGTATCTAAAGAGGGGTGAATAGATACACAAATTAAAATAGATGTCAAATTAAAAATTTATTTGTGAGTCAATAATTTGTTTGAACACAGATAATAAGCGGAAGCGATAATATAATCAGGAAAAGAGAAAAAGATAAGGGAAAGAGAAAAACACACAGAGATTTATACTGGTTCGGGTATAGTCAACCCTACATCCAGTTCCCAGTCAACTCTTAACACAAGAGTGACTCCCCATTCACTATCTTTCAAATTCAGTTTACAAATTACAATCAACTCAGCAGAAGAACCAGTAAAAAGTAAACTAATTAAAAAGACAATCACCTCCTTAGAAACCCACTAAGGATGAACACCTCCCTAGAATCTCACTAGGGATGAACACCTCCTCTGAACAAATCAAATGATGAAAACACCTCCTTAGAATCCCACTAAGGATGAACATCTCCCTAGAATCACACTAGAGAAAACACCTCCTTTTCACCAATACAAAAAGGATGAAGGTAATAAAAATAAGAACAGACACACCTGGGTAATGGAGACAACAAATGGTAGAAGTCTGTAGAATGTCAATCTCCAAGAACAAGTGTGATTAACAATGAAAGCACAGAAGGCAGTAGAGAAGAGGGTTTTCTCAAAAGGTGTAGAATATCTCTGTTGCCTTGCTCGGAATTCTTTTCTCAAAAGCTGATTGAATGTAAATTGTATTTTCGAATTCTGTAATTGTATTTTTATTATTTTTCATCAAAACTTAATTAAATAGAAAAATAGCATCAGAAAATGGTCGTTGGACATTAATAATATCATAGAGAAAATAAGGATGTATTCAAAAACATTTATTCTTTAAAACGGATATATTTTTTAAATTTGAATTATCATAATTGATTATATTACCGAGTATAATCAATTATGATAGAGAAAATCATTTTTCCATTTCGATGCATCATAATTAATTATGACAGTGAAAAATATCATGTTATGAATTTTATCACACTTGTGCTTTGGAGGCTCATGCATAATATTACTTCATCAACTTGTACCTCCATATCCAATATTCTAAGACTCTATCTAGTCTTCAGAAATCATCTTGGGCTTGCTTGAATCATCATCTTTATCAAAAACATATCTTGGGCATGTAGGGAAATGTTTCACATTTTCACCAACGTCATAAATTCAGCTTGTCCTTAATTCATCTTGAATGTGTTGACTTGAATGTAGTTGACTTGAATCATCATCAAAATCATCTCTTGGGAATGTAGGGACATTTCCATCAATCTCCCTCTCATTGCTTTCAATCTCCCCCTTTTTGATGATGATAAAGGAAACACATGAAATGAATTAAGATGCTTGACTCTATATAGTCAACTCAAGATTAGCACAGATTTGTATCAAGTGTCAGAGTCTCTTAATCTCCGCCTGGATATATTAATAACAAGACTCCCCCTAACTCATATGAACAAAGACTTCTCTTAACTCCCCTTGTTTAATTTAGATAGGAAAAAATTTCACACAAATTTTAATTCATCAAAAAATCTCCCCCTATTTCATTGATAATCATAAAAAATATTAAAAGAAAAAATCTTCCCCTGTTTCACACAGATTAATATCATCAAAATATCTCCATGTTTCATTGATAATTATAAAAAAATATTATAAGAGTAAAAAAATCTCCCCCTGTTTCATACAGATTAATATCATCAAAATATCTCCATGTTTCATTGATAATTATGAAAAATATTGCAATAGAAACTGAGAACAAATTTGCACATATTAGTACATAAATCAAGGTAGAGAAGATAATGCATTACAAAGTGTCATAGAGAAGAATATCATATTAAGGAGACAATATCTAGGATACCCATGACAAATGAAGAGAGAGAAAGATATGGGAATAAAATGATGATAAAATGTAATAGTTTCCCCCAATTGCAGTTTTCTTGTTTAGGCAGATTTCAAAATTCAAATTCAAATTATAACAAATTTCAAATTTCAAATTTAAATTCCAACAAATTCCAAATTTCAAATTCCAATTCAAATTCAATTTCAAAAATCTCAAACTGCAAAAATTTCAAATTTTAAAATCTCAAACTACAATATTTCAAATTTCAAAAATCTCATACTGCAAATTTTTTTTAAAATCTCAAACTGCAAAATTTTA
Organism: Sphenostylis stenocarpa; assembly: GCA_963425845.1. Lineage (NCBI taxonomy): Eukaryota > Viridiplantae > Streptophyta > Magnoliopsida > Fabales > Fabaceae > Sphenostylis > Sphenostylis stenocarpa. Next base: position 45,371,446 of record OY731401.1, read on the forward strand.
AATTTCAAAAATTTCAAATTGCAAAATTTCAAATTTCAAGAATCTCAAACTGCAAAATAAAAAAAAATCTCAAACTCCAAAATTTCAAATTTCAAAAATCTCAAATTGCAAAATTTCAAATTTCAAGAATCTCAAACTGCAAAATTTCAAACTTTAATAATTTCAAATTTTCATAAATTCAAACTTTCAACATAATTGATTATGACAATAAGAAAAAAAATTCTGATTCGATAATCAATTAGATGTTCAAATTATCATCTAGACATGTATAAATGCTTTGTTCCTTTAGGCACTCATTCATATTTGTCATTAGATATGTCAAAATGTTTTATGTAACATCTATTTGATGTATGACCTAATTTCATGCAATAAAAACATGTTGGTTTTCTTTGAAAAGGTCTAAATGCGTTTCTTAAAGTTTTTGAAACTGGTTTCACATCTGTTTTCCTTGAATCTTTCACAAAAATAGTTTTATGAGGTTTTAAACTTTCTTTGGGTTTGTAACCAAGTCTATCTTTGCTAGAATTTCCTCTTTGATAACCTAAATCGAATCAAGATTTTCAGAAGATTTTGAAAAATTGCTTATTATTTTCTCTAACTTGAAAATCTCATTTTCCAAAAGATTACAATTTTCACAAGGTTTAACAACTTTTTTATTTTTAGACAAAGTTTTAGATTTCTCAACATCTTTCTTTAAGCACTTATTTTCTTTTTCAAGAATACCAACAGTATTTTCTAATGCATTAAACTTTTGCCTAAGTGCATTGTATTTCTTAGATAACTTGGTAAAACCTTCATACATATCTTGATATTCTTTAAATAACTCATCATATTCATTGAAGGAATTTGTACTACTTACCTGTGATGAGGCTTCATCATCACTTTTTGTCATCAAGCAAAGATTTGCTTATTCTTCTCCATCACTGCTTTCGAAAGAACTCTCTTGTGTTGTGAAAGAATCATTATCCTCCCAAGCAATATAAGTTTTGCGTTTGCTCTTATAGGTATCGTTCTTTTCTTTCTTCTTCTCTTTCATATCTTTCTTAAGTTCCGGATAGTCTGGTTTGATATGACCAAGTTTTCCACATTCATAGCAATGGAATTTATTTGTTTTCTCCTTTCTTTGCTGTCTCTTTTTCATGTTCTTCATAAAGCGAGAAAATTTTTCAACAAAAAGAGACATATCGGAATCTAAAAACTTACCTTCATTTTCGCTTTCGTCTTGTGAAGATTTTTCTACTTTTAGAGCTATCGTCTTGGCTTGATTTTGTTCACCATTCTTTAACCTTTGTAGCTCCATCTCATGTTCTCGCAGCTTTCCAAATAGAGTAGCAATATTCATTTTTGTGAGATTCTTTTATTCTGTAATAGCAGTGACCTTTGGTTGCCAATTCCTGTCTAAGGATTTTAAGATCTTTGTGCTCAACTCCTCATTGTCAAAACTTTTTCCTAATGCTTTCAAGTGATTTATTATATGTGTGAAGCGTGTCTGGAAATCCGTGATGCTTTCATTTTGCTGCATTTGAAATAATTCATACTCCTGGATGAGTGTGTTCTTACGTGCTCGCTTTACTTCATTTGTTCCTTCATGTGTTACTTCAAGAGTGTCTCATATTTCTTTTGTTGTCTTATATTGTGAGACCCTGAAAAATTCATTACGAGTTAAGGCAGAAACAATAACATTTCGGGCGCTTACATCATAATGGGCATACTTATTTTCATCCGGCATCCATTGGTCAAAAGTCTTTGGAACAACTCCAGACTTCGTTATTCTCATCGAAATGTAAGGACCATTGAGTACAACATCCCAAACACCCGTAATCTAGTGTTTGTAAAAATATTTCTATTCTCGCCTTCCAAAACTGATAGTCTTCTCCTTCAAATAATGGTGGTCTGTTTATTGAAGCTCCTTCCCTGTAAACCTGATTCTGCATAGACATCTTGACAGATCGTTTAGAAATATCTTATCTAACCAAGCTCTGATACCACTTGTTAGAAAAATAGCATCTAGAGGGGGGTGAATAGATGCACAAATTAAAATATATGTCAAATTAAAAATTTATTTGTGAGTCAATAATTTGTTTGAACACAGATAAAGCGGAAGCGATAATATAATCAGGAAAAGAGAAAGAGATAAGGGAAAGAGAAGAGCACACAGAGATTTATACTAGTTCGGGTATAATCAACCCTACATCCAGTTTTCAGTCAACTCTTAACACAAGAGTGACTCCCCATTCACTATCTTTCAAATTCAGTTTACAAATTACAATCAACTCAACAGAAGAACCAGTAAAAAGTAAACTAATTAAAAAGACAATCACCTCCTTAGAAACCCACTAAGGATGAACACCTCCTTAGAATCCCACTAGGGATGAACACCTCCTCTGAACAAATCAAAGGATGAAAACACCTCCTTAGAATCCCACTAGGGATGAACACCTCCTTTGAACAAATCAAAGGATGAAAACACCTCCTTAGAATCCCACTAAGGATGAACACCTCCCTATCACACTAGGGATGAAAAACACCTCCTTTTCACCAATACAAAAAGGATGAAGGTAATAAAAATAAGAACAGACACACCTGGGTAATGGAGATAACAAATTGTAGAAGCCGGTAGAATGTCAATCTCCAAGAACAAGTGTGATTAACAATGAAAGCATAGAAGACAGTAGAGAAGAGGGTTTTCTCAAAAGGTGTAGAATATATTTGTTGCCTTGCTCAAAATTCTTTTCATCAAAACTTAATTAAATAGAAAAATAACATCAGAAAATAGTCATTGGACATTAATAATATCATTGAGAAAATCAGGATGTATTCAAAAACATTTATTCTTTAAAACGAATATATTTTTTAAATTTGAATTGTCATAATTGATTATATTACCAATATAATAAATTATGATAGAGAAAATCATTTTTCCATTTCTGATGCATCATAATTAATTATGACAGTGAAAAATATCATGTTATGAATTTTATCACACTTGTGCTTTGGAGGCTTATGCATAATATTACTTTATCAACTTGTACCTCCATATCCAGTATTCTAAGACTCTATCTAGTCTTCAGAAATCATCTTGGGCTTGCTTGAATCATCATCTTTATCAAAAACATATCTTGGGCATGTAGGGAAATGTTTCACATTTTCACCAACGTCATAAATTCAGTTTGCCCTTAATTCATCTTGAATGGTGTTGATTTGAATGTAGTTGACTTGAATCATCATCAAAATCATCTCTTTGGAATGTAGGGACATTTTCATCAATCTCCCCCTTATTGCTTTCAATGAGAACAATTTCCTAAAAAGAGTTCATTCAAAACTGAATTGTTGTCACAATTGATTCATTCTAATTTAAGTGGTCTTATTCATCCAAATTCTAATAGTAACAAAAGGTATTTTATGACTTTCATTAATGGTTTTAATAAAAAAAACTTGGATCTATTTTTTTTTTTGCATGAAAAAAAAAAAGCATTTAAGTTATTTACAAAATTTAAAGTCAAGGTTAAACATGAAGTGATATGCAAATTAAGGTTCTCCAAACAAATCGTGGAAGATAATTCATCTCATTTGAATTTACCAGTTTTTGTGTTAAAAATGGGATAATATGAGAACTCACTACTCCTTATTCATAATTGTATCATTATGAATATTGTTCAAAACATATTGATTGCAAAACGTTTCCTAACAAATTTTTGGTCATAAGTAGTTAATTACATAGTTCATGTTCTTCATAGAAGTCCTACATTTGTATTGTAGTACAAGACATCAAAAGAAGCTTGGAATGAGATCAAGTCATCTATTAGATATTTCAAAGTCTTTAGATGTGTGACTCATGTGCATGTGGGAGATAACTCATGAGTTAAATTGGAAAAATGTAGTATCACTTATGCTTTGTTAGGAGTTAATGAAGAATCTAAGGCAAGTTAGAATTTATAATCTTCTCATAAATAAAATCATTATTAGTCGAGATGTCATATTTGAAGAAGACAAATGCTGGAATTAGGGAGAAAAATTCACAAGTTCAATTCAGAAATGATAATGAAAGTGATGCTGAAGTGGTGACAAACTAGATGAAGAAATAGAACAAGAAAATTTGCATACAAAGATTAATAGCACATATTTTTTTACACACATTTATAACTGTTTTGTATAGTGAATATACTTTTCATATGTTTTATTTCACTTTTAAACTCGATTCTAGTTAGCAATGATTAATTGGGTTCAAAATATATATTTGTTTTAATTTTGCATTTTTAGCTAACCTAACATTTGTTCAATCACTAGTACAAAATAGGCTTTTAACATCGGTTCCCAGGGACTTTTAACATCGGTTCTAGAACCGATGTAGATACAACCGATGTAGAAAGTGTGACTTTCCACATCGGTTGTAAGGAACCGATGTAGAAAGTCTAATATTTTTTTTTATTTTATTTATTCATAACACATCTCTAATTACCCTATATATTGATCTAGAGTTTCCTAGACTATCCTCTCCCTTTTATAACCCTTTTATATTATATTTTTATTATTTTTATTTTTTTAGGAATTTGAATTATTATCAGATTAAGAGAATTGTCATTGGCAAGATTCGAACCCAGTACCTTAGAGTCGGAGGCTGATACTCCAACCACTAAGCTACTAGGATTTTTCGACAATAACTTATACATAAATTATATTTATATACAAATAAAAATGTATATCCATGTAAATATATAAATATAAAATATATAAATACAAATACAAATATATTTATATATTTATATGTTGGATGTGAGGACGCGTTCGAGGATGAAAGTGTGTGTCGAGTGAATTTTTAAAATTTGATGTCAAATTTGTGAGCGGGTCTCTTTATATGGATTATAACTTAATGACAAAATATAATCTTTATAATTTATTTATATAATGATATAAAATAATTTTTTCTTTATTTTATATCATTATATAAATTAATTATAAAGATTATATTCTATATTATTATAAATAAATTATAAAGATTATATTCTATAATTAAATTACAAATTCATATAAAGAAACTTGCTCACAAATTTGACATCAAATTTTGAAAACCCACTTGACACACACTTTTACTCTCGAGCGCGCTCTCACATCCAACATATAAATATATAAATATATTTGTATTTGTATTTATATATTTTATATTTATATATTTACATGGATATACATTTTTATTTGTATATAAATATAATTTATGTATAAGTTATTATCGAGAAAATCTTGGTAGCTTAGTGGTTGGAGTATCGGTCTCGACTTTAAGGTATTGGGTTCGAATCCTTCCGAGTAACAATTCTCTTAATTTTATAAAAAGACTTTCTACATCGGTTCATCTGAGAACCGATGTAGAAAGTGTTTTTTACATCGGTTCATCTGGGAACCGATGTTGAAAGTGTTTTCTACATCGGTTCATCTGGGAACCGATGTTGAAAGTCTTGAATTCACTTTCTACATCGGTTCTTAAAGAACCGATGTGGAAAGCCCGATGTTAAAAGTGATTTCTGTACTAGTGAATGTTTTCGTCATAAATTTTTCTCTAGATATTATTTTTTGCTCATTCAAGTTGTATTGGATTCTACATTTCTATGACTATCAAATAGATATATGAGTTTCTAGATTTGGAGGTCTATGCTATTTTATAAGATTTTTAGAAGTTGAGGTATATTTGTTGATAATTTGTAAAGAATATATGCAGATTTGATTTTCATTTGTATTAACTTATCTTTTGTAATTGAACTTTTATAGACTCAATTAGAACCCACATATAGACCCATGTTTACTATAGATTTGAGAGTCTTAAATAGAATAAAAGTTCTCTAAACTTATATTCATAAATAATTTGCTTAATTGTTTAATTTAGGATGCCTCTCTATATCTTCTCTTTTCTCTTCTTTTCATTTATTACTCTTCCTATTCTTCTCTTTTCTAGTTTAAAGTGTTCTCAAATTTTTCATTTGTAGAAAATTAAATCTTTCATTTATTACTCTTCCTATTCTTCTCTTTTCTAGTTTGAAGTGTTCTCAAATTTTTCATTTGTAGAAAATTAAATCTTGAAGATTTATTTACGAAATCAAGATCAAATAAGCTCAATTAAATATTACACCATTATTTTTTCACTTTGAATTTATTATTTTCTTTTCTATTTTACACTTTGATATCAAAGTGTGATTCTAAGTTTAGATATAAACGAAGACTCTTAATTTGATAATTTAATACAACTTAGATTTAAATGTGTATAATTAATTTAGTTGATTTATCAATAGTTAATTATTTAAACTTTGATGAAAATCTTTAAATAATTATTAATACTCACTTTCATCCAGATAATTAAAATAATTATATATATATATAACAAAATAAAAATCATATAAAATAATATAATAAAATTAATAAAAAAAATATTTAAAAAAATATCTTCAACTTCCCACTTTTCTCACTCTCAACAATCATGATTCCAATATATCTTCCGTGTCCCTTAAATCTCTCTAGATCTACTACCTACTACCCACTATTCCCTGTTTTTCTTTAAAATATTATTTTTCTTCCTATTTTCCCCTTATAAAAAAGACTACATAAACAAAATGGCGATCAAAGAAAAAAAATGTTGAAAAAAAAATCTTTAAAATGTTTTCAATTCCTCTTCTCTTTAATTTTATTTATTTTAATTATCTATTTATTTTTTATATTTTATTTCAATGCTGATCCTTAAATCATTAACAGTTAAATGTTTATATATACCATGTATAAAATTTTATCTTCTCACATTGGTGGCCTCCTCTCCATTTAGCCTTAATTGGGCCGCGGACCTCATCCTCGTTGGGCCACTCGCCACACTCACACACCCACGCGACACTCACGACTTTCACTCCCTCTTTCTCACTTTCATTTCCCCTTCACCCACGCAACTCCTTCCACTAGTCTCACCCACACGATTAATCCATTTTCCTTCAGCCCCTTGCGTCACCCTCACCTAATATCCATTCTTCTTCACCGTGCACTCATGGACGGAGCCCGTCACTCTCCCTTAGCCACTGGAGCACCCAAATCACCCATCACCGCAACCTCTACCATCTTGAATCACACCCATGACACCACTACCCAAATCCCATAACCACTGCATCATCTCCCACTCACAAACCACCACCAAGCGTCCCAAATAATCACTCCGCCGCGGTCGCGCCGCCATTGACCGCTGAAGCAACCCAAATCAACCCTAGAATTGTGCGCCGCTTCTCCACACCCAAACCCCTGCGCCGCACCGCACCGACTACTGTGTGCCTCTGAACTCCAAGTCGCCGAGCCACCACCACGTTCACAGCCAACCACCCCCATTAACAGTCCTAATCCCGCGCCGCCACCGCAAAACAACCACACTCAGCGCGAGCTCCACCACAGATTAATCTCTATCCCCGCACACCACCCTCGTCTTCACCTTGCGGAGCCACCCAGAACCACTACCTTATCCTTCACCATAGCGATTCCGAGCCCCCGTGGGTCTAGGTCACCACGCCATCGGAGTACTCACCTCCGTCGCATTATCATTGCCCTGATAGCATTGTCGTCGCGCCCTATCCCCTTGTGCCTTTACCCCGCGAACCCATCATGCTTGTCCTGTTTCGATTCACCCTTTGTTTGGATTGATTCAGTTTTGTTTTGCGTGAATCTGTCATTGTGTTTGGTTTGGTTTTACCATTCTTCAAGTTGATTATGCTGGTTACGCCAGCCTGGCTTGATGCTGTCTGAGTCCTAGGCTGGTTTGGTGCTGTCTGAGTTCTAACGGCCTTGGTTGGCTTTTTCATTTTCTTACACTCTGATACTCTCTTTTAAAAGAAAACAAAATACAAAATCTCTTTCAAAAGAAATTAAAATTTTCAAAACATTAATACATTACACAAATTTCTCTAAAAAAAACTTACATTTTCTCTGATTTTCTTCGTTTCTTCTCACAAGTTTCTTCTTGTTATTTTTTCATTATTATCGTTGCTTATTGGTGGTGGTGACTGCGTAATGATCGCGTTTTTTATTATTGTTTATCGCTTCTTACCTACTTTTAGGATAGATTGAAGCACCAGGAATTAAGGGATTTAAAATTTTAGGGAATCTTGGATCACAGTATTATGATACATTTAGAAAAAAATTTATTATTATTTTAATTTTAATTATACTTTTGTATAAATTTAATTAATTTTTTATTTTGATTATTTTAATAATAAAGAATTGATATTATTATATTTGTTATTAAATTAATATTGTTTATATGAAATAAATTTTTACGAGTTTACGAGTCAAGTTTACATACTCGTACACTTTTGATAAGGACTTTATTTTACGTTGTGATTCCAATTGCAATAATAATTAATGCGAGAATATTGTTTGATTGTAATAATAACTACTGTGAGAATATTGTTTGATTGAGAATTTATGTATTAATTTATCTTTATTTATCTCATTTAATTTCTATCTATTTGATTTCTTTTTTATTTTACAATTTTTGTTCAACATTTTCAAATTCCTAAATTTAACTTTTATATAAAAAATATTAAGAATTGAATATATTTCAACATGTATCTCAACAAGAATGATTTAGGTTTGCACTTTATATTACAAAATTTTATTAGAAAATTTGGAAAATCTTTAATTTCATGAATAACAGTGAAAATTAAAGATGAAGTTTCCAACAAAAATTTTTTGCATTACAACATTCAAGAAGGAGACACATTCAACTTTCATAGATGCAAAATTATGTAACATTGCATTACAACATTCAAGAAGGAGATATATTTAACTTTCATAGATGCAAAATTATGTAACATTTACAAGGTTATCTGCACATGATTTTGAATCACACTTTATTATAAACAATGGAGATGATCTTGTTCATTTTGAGGATGCAAAAAAGAATCCAATTTGGAGGAAAGCCATGAAAAAAGAAATTGAAGTCATGAAAAGCAACAAACACATGGTATTTAACTAAGCTTCCATTCATAACTAAGCATGTGGAGAAAGAAGATGATAGCAAACATAAAGCAGGTTTGGTGGTTTGAGGATAGAATCAAGAATATGGAGTAGATTATATAAAAGTCTTTACACCTGTGGCTCATATGGAGGCCATTTGGTTGATGATTATTGTAGTTGCACTATGGTTCATCTATCAATTGGATGCAAAATCAACTTTTTTGAATAAAGAATTAACTAAGTTGTTTTTTGTTGAATTGGACGTAAAATTAACTTTTTTGAATAAAGAATTAACTCAAGTTGTTTTTTGTTGAACAATCTGTTAGTGGCAAATCGAGAAAAGCGATCGAAATCGAAGGAAAGAAATGTGACTCGATAAGATAAACAAAAATTCATTCGATGTCTAATTAGAAATACATAGCATATAGCATCGAGAAGCACAATCGAGAATCGAACGAATAATAATCAAATGACTGTTGTCGAATAAAAACTAAGTCATGTAAGACCAGGGTTAAAAAGGAATCGTAAGCAATTCGAAGTTCCCAAAAAATACAGAATCGAGGGTAAGGAAAGCCAATGTGGACATCGAAACTTTGGCCAAATCGTGAAAGGAAGTAAGTCGAATGCACGTATAAAGAGCAGTTTTGAAATCATGGGAAAAAGTCGGAGATCGTGAGAACGTGGGAAACTATAGAAGATAAACTGCCATACGCACGTAGAACGTGGTAGCAGTCGCGTTAACTGCTCTCGGAAGGCTTGAAGGATGCCCTATAAATAGAGCAAAGGAGAAAGGAACTGGAGAGCAGAAATTGGCAGAGAACAGGATCAGTAGTGAAAAGTCTACCGGAGAAACGACGAACACCATGAAGCTTCTGGCAATCTGGATTTCCTTGCTCACTGAGTACATTTACCGCTTTCTATATTTTCCTTGGTAATTTACTTTGATGCAACTTAAATTCAGCAGTTTTATGTTTCTGTATTTCGATTCCTTGTCCATTTCAATTCAATGAAAATTTGAGTTTTTGCATTTAGATTTCCTGTTATTTAACATTTTGCAAATCTCAATTTCCTATCATTTACTTTTCTTGCAATCTCGATTTCTTGTCATTTATATTTGCGTTGTTTTCGATTTCTCGCTATTTACAATTAATGCAAGTTTGGGGTTCTCGCATTTTACATTTCCTCGCAATTTAATATTCTGCTTTTCGATTCGATAGTCTAAATGTTTTCGATACTTTAAATACAAAACACCAAAAATAGCATTTTCGATATCCTGGAGTTTTCGATTCTCATACACGTTTTCGATTGAAAATCAAATTGCTAGCCTAAGTAAAAAGAGCTTACGTGGTAGAATTTTGATTAGGACCAAAACACCCTTAGAATCGAAATCGATCGAAATTCCACCAGAAACAAATTGGCGCGCCAGGTAGGGGGTCTTGTGTTGAGAAACACAAAATTGGTTAGTTCGAAATTGTATGAGATTAAGGAGTGGGAGAGTCATGAGTCAAAGTTCATCAAATAACCAAGGTAACAGTGAGGGATTAAATGTGTCACACCCACCAAATACTGGGGGGCAAATTCATAATGATAACATACCTGTAGTATTGACAACTGTGAGTATGTCGATACCTGTGAGTAGTGAACAAAATTCAGGTACATTAGCAAACACCCAAGTAGGATCTAGTACGATGATACCAAATAATATGCAAACTATAGGAAATCCCACAACCACATATGTAGGGCCACGTATGAGTGTAAGATCGCCCGGGTTTTCACTTAATAATGTGAGTGGGGCTGGAACTTCTTCAATACATAGGAATTCGAGGTATAACTTAGGAATGTCCCAAACACTAGGTATGCCACAAAATTTTGGAATCCCTCCGAATTTAGGGACGTCGCAAACTTTAGTAATTCCCCAGAATTCAGGGAATGGACAGAATGTAGGCATACAACAGATACCTCCAAATTTAGATCAGAGGGGATACTTAGATCATGGGAGACATGTATTCGATAGAGACTATCATCGATCTAATTTTGATTCTATCGAAAATATGGGTACCGGAATATCTAGTAATTCATTAGGAGTACTTAGACAACAAATGGATGAGAGTAATTTTGAAATGGTGAATATGTTATCACAACAATTGACTACAGTCTTAAATCCATTAGTGCAAAACACTACTGCTAGCTTTGAGATATTAGCAGATCAAATGTCACGAATCGGGGATGCATTAGTTGTGTCTCGACAAACGAGGATAGAAAATCATGCTAATCAGAATACTAATATTAATCCCCCATATCTATTGAGAAGAAATAGAAACAATGACCAACAGCAGCGTATGGGAAATGAGTATCAAAATGTGAGGAATGATATTTATGGAAATTTGAACGAAGGATTTCAAAACATACACAATCAGAATAATATGTTGGGACAAAGAGCGAATTTACAAGGGATAGAATTTAGACCACCCAATCAAACATATTTTGTGTCTCCCTTTCCAAATGTGATTCTCGAGACAGAATTGCCTCGAGGGTATAAAATACCCAAATTCACTAAATTTGCTGGGGAAGTTGGTGAATCAACTATCGAGCACGTGGCTCGATATCAGATTGAATGTGGGGATTTAGCGATGAGTGAAGAATTAAAAATGAAATATTTTCCTAGTTCTTTGACTAAGAATGCTTTTACTTGGTTCACGTCATTGCCACCCAATTCGATATATAATTGGCTGCAATTGGAAAGAAATTTTCATGAACAATTTTTTAGAGGAGAAACTCAAGTGAGTCTCATCGACTTGATGAATATAAAAAGATACAATCATGAAAGCATAGATGATTATTTGAATCGATTTAGACAAATGAAATCGAGATGTTTCACTCAAATTCCTGAATATGAATTAGTCAGAATGGCCTCTGCAGGTTTAGAATTCTCAATTAGGAAAAAACTAGTCAATTTACCATTAAATGACATGGCTCAATTAGCTGACAAAGTGAGGAGAGTGGAACAAATCGAGTATGAGAAACAAAGGTATAAGAAATATGAGAAACCTCTAAAAAAGGAAAGAATAGCATACATAAATGATGTATATGAGACAGATAATATGACAGAAGATGATATTGAAGAAACTGTCGATGAGAAAGTAAACTTAGCAGAACTCAAAGCGGGGGTCCCGTATACCTGTAAATTGCTACAAAAGAATGAAGTAAAAGATAAAATGGCAAATCGAACATATACTTTTGATGTAACAAAAGCGGACAAAATCTTTGATATTTTATTGAAAGACAAACAGATTAAGTTGAGTGATGATCATAAACTGCCATCTGCAGAACAAAGGAATGGTCGAAAATATTGCAAATTTCATAATGTGTATGGATATTGGACTAACAATTGTATACATTTCAGGAACACCATCCAAGATGCGATCGACCAAGGAAGGTTGAAGTTCGAAGAAATGACAATGAAAGTTGACACGAGTCCATTCGAGGCTCAAGTAGGATACCTCGAATCCCAAACAGGCATTACTGATGATGTCCGATTAACACATTCAGCCTTTGTAGGCATGGTAGATGTCACTGAAGACATCGATCCTAAGCATGTCCGGATGGATGTATCTGAAGAAGATATGGAATTTGACCTGAGTGAATTCGAGAAAGAGTTTGAAAAGGAAATATACCCTCGATCAGGAGATTCTCTCATCGAATTTTTGAATAGAAAGAAGGAAAAAGACGAAGATGTGTCATTATGCCCACGATGCAGCGCAGTGTTCGATAAATCGGCTGCCAAAGCTTTCAGAACAGAACAGATGAGGAAGATCGAAAACCAAAATAAAAAGAAAAATGACAAAGTAGATCAAACAGCCCGACCAATGATCGAAGAAAGTCAGCAGAAATCCGTTGGCTCTGGTGTTAGTGAAAATCAGAGACAGTGGATTAGAAGAGAGACGTATCCTTCTCGAGGAGGAAGAGGTAGACTTCAAAGTAATGATGTCTTCGAAAGACTCTCGTATGATGATGGATCGACCACTAGATTCCCAACATTCCAAAGAAGATTCCGAGGAAGGCCCTGGAGAAGAGGAGGAAGGATCCCCTATTGGAATAATTACAGAAACTTTGAAGGAAATGTTGCACCAATAGAGAGTCATTATACAAGAGAATTTTTCGATGACAAGGATGATGGTACTTGGGACGAACATCAGATCGGGGTAATATCAATTTTACCTGCGGAATATGTGAGCGAATACAAAGAGTATCAAGAACAAATAGAGGCCGAGCGGGAAGGTGACTTCTATTCAGAAAACATAAGGCCAAAAATAACATGGGTAACACAAACCTCATGTGAAGTTCCTCATAGGGACGCTGCTTTCATTGATCCCCCATCTGAGGAAATGAGGTTCCACTTGAAACCATTATTACTGAACATCGAGATTCAAGGACAGATGGTGAATAGAGTCCTCGTCGATGGTGGAGCAGCAGTGAATATACTGCCAATGACTATGCTAAAGAAATTTGGTATTGAGCTAAAAGACTTAGTCAAGCACAACATTATGATTTCCGATTTCAGCGGAAAGACGTCAAGTTCAGAAGGTATGGTCGCCTTAGACGTGAAAGTGGGCACTTACTCGAGACCTACTGTGTTTGTTGTGGTCCAGTCGCATGCCAATTTCAATGCATTACTTGGCAGAGAGTGGATTCATGGAGTAGGAGCTGTGCCTTCGACAGCTCATCAAAAGTTATTTATGTGGAATCGAGATGGACATCTCGAAGTAATCCCAGGAGATCAACACGAATTTGTAACATTCGTATCTCAGGCTGGTCGAGCACTGCAGAATCTGGCGCTTGCTCAACCATTCACCTTCGAAACAGTCGAAGATTTTAATTCAAAACTGCATGAGGAGCGTTTCTTAGAGATGAATGAGAAGAAAGGATTCATCATGATCAAAGAGGGGGCCAACCTCGAAGTGGCCGGTGAAGATGAATAGAGAATACGAAGAGTTCTTGGCTCGATTGGGAAAATATGAAGATGGGAAGAAGAGCCAAGAAAGTAGTAGTAGTAGTAAAATAGGGATAAATAAGTCGATTCACTCGACCGTAGTTGCAAATAATAGCGATCAAGTTATACTTGATTGTATTTATGATTATTCTCCTTTAGGTTTCGAAAAATCTATTACATCAAATTATAAAAAAGTCGAGGCTCAAGATCCATTAGAAGAAGTTAACTTAGGAAATGAAGAGGAACAGAAACCCACATATATCAGCAAGTATCTCGAGGAAAAATTAAAGAGGGACATGATTTCCTTGTTAAGAGAATATAAGGACTGCTTCGCTTGGGAATACGAAGAAATGCCTGGATTGGATCGAAGTCTCGTTGAGCATAGATTACCCATCATCGAAGGTAGAAAGCCAGTAAAACAAGCACCGAGAAGATTTGTGCCTGAGGTGATGAACAAGATCAAGGAAGAGGTCGAGAGACTCTTGAAAGCCAAATTCATCAGAACTGCCAGGTATGTCGATTGGATTTCTAATATTGTACCTGTGATTAAAAAGAATGGTAAAATAAGAGTGTGCATCGATTATCGAGACTTAAACTTAGCTACTCCTAAAGATGAATACCCTATGCCAATAACTGATATGTTAATAGATGCAGTAGCTGGTAATGAAATGTTAAGTCTTTTAGATGGTTATTCAGGATATAATCAAATATTTGTGTCTGAGAATGATATTGCTAAAACAGCTTTTCGATGCCCGGGGGCATTAGGTACTTATGAATGGGTAGTGATGCCATTTGGATTAAAAAATGCTGGAGCCACATATCAGAGAGCTATGAATTTAATTTTTCATGATTTGATTAATGATTTTATGCAAGTTTACATAGATGATATCGTTGTGGTATCGAAAGAAAAACATCAACATTTGAACAATTTGAGGAAATCTTTCGAGAGAATGAGAAAATATGGATTAAAAATGAATCCCTTGAAATGTGCTTTTGGTGTATCTGCTGGTGAATTTTTAGGATTTATAGTACATGGAAAAGGTATCGAGATCGAGAAAAATAAAGCCAAAGCAATAATAAATACCTCTGCTCCAAAAACTAAGAGAGACTTACAATCTTTTTTGGGAAAAATAAATTATTTGAGACGATTTATTTCTAACCTGGCTGGCAAAACTTATGTTTTTTCGTCTTTGTTAAAGTTGAAAAAAGAAGCAGAGTTTAAGTGGAAAGAGGAACATCAAGAAGCCTTCGAGCAAATCAAAATGATGCTGACGAATCCTCCGATTATGATCCCAGTAAAGAGAAACAAGTCATTAAAGTTATATGTATCAGCATCAGATCGAACAATAGCCAGTTTATTAGCACAAGAAGATGAAAATGGTGTAGAATGTGCTGTGTATTATCTAAGTAGAATTTTAAATGATGCTGAAACTCGATATAGTAATATCGAGAAATTAGGATTATGCTTGTATTTCTCTTGTACAAAACTCAAGTATGTAATGAAGCCTCATGATGTAATGGTTTATTCTAGAAATAATATTTTGAAGTTTCTTTTGTCGAAACCAATTATGCATAATAGAATAGGAAAGTGGGTGTTAGCTTTGACAGAGTTCTCATTATCCTTCGAATCCTTAAAATCGATAAGAGGTCAAGTAATTGCCGATTTTATGGCTGAGCATACAGTCGATTCCACTGAGAATTTGTTTATTGAAATAAGTAAATGGATAATGTATTTCGATGGTTCAAGTACATCGAATAAATCTGGAATAGGAGTTCTGATTATTTCTCCAAACAATATTCCGACTAAGTTATTATTTGAGGTTCAACCTATGTGTTCGAACAACGAAGCTGAATATGAAGCTTTGATAGCAGGCCTCGAGACTTTAATCAAATTAAAAGCTCGACACGTGGTTATAAGAGGTGATTCGCAATTAGTGATCAAACAAGTGCGAAAAGAGTATAAATGCATTAATACCAACTTGATCAGATATTTGGAAAGAGTGATGACTTTAAGTAGAATGTTCGATGACGTAATATTCGAATATATTCCTCGAGAATTCAATCAAGAAGCAAATGACTTAGCACAAATTGCATCGAAGTATAAGATATTCCCGGAAAGGTTACAAGAAATAATTCAAATCAAAGAAAAATTACCTCAAGAAAATGAGATTCTGTACATTAATGACTTAGATGATCAAGATTGGAGAAAATCGATTATAAATTATTTGCAAAATCCCAATGGGAAAATTGACAAGAAAATTAAATATCGAGCAGTGAAATATGTTTTGTTAAATGATGAGTTATATAAAAGGGGAATCGATGGAGTATTACTTAGGTGTTTAGGAAATGATGATGCTTACTTAGCAATGGCCGAAATACATAATGGAATATGTGGGGCCCATACGGTAGGTCAGAAAATGAAATGGACATTAACTCGACAAGGTTATTACTGGCCCTCGATTTTAAAAGATTGTATCGAATATGCCAAGTCCTGTGAAGAATGTCAAAAGTTCAGTCCGATACAACAGGTGCCTGCGAGCGAATTACACTCAATCATTAAACCTTGGCCTTTTAGAGGTTGGGCTATAGACTTAATCGGACAGATTTTCCCACAATCATCGAAAGGACATAGGTATATAATTGTGGCTGTCGATTACTTTTCAAAATGGGTAGAAGCAATACCATTAAAGGATGTTGATCAGCAGGATGTAATTGATTTTATTGAAGAATACATCGTTTATCGATTCGGGATCCCACAGTCTATCACTACAGACAGAGGGACAGTGTTTACTGGGAGAAAGATAGTTAAATATGCTGAATCGATAAATATTCAATTACTAACATCAACTCCATATTATGCTCAGGCTAATGGGCAAGTCGAAGCAATTAATAAAGTGATCATCGGGCTAATAAAAAAGCATGTTGGCAATAAACCAAAAACATGGCATGAAACGTTATTACAAATTTTATGGGCTTATCGAAATTCACCTAAAGATTCCTTACAAAATACCCCATACAAGTTGGTATATGGACACGACGCAGTCTTACCCATCGAAATAAATATTGAATCGAATCGAATACAGAGGCAGAATGATTTACCCAGTTGTGATTATTGGAGTTTGATGTATGATGAATTAAACGAACTCGATGAAGTAAGAGTGCAGGCTTTGAATAGTATGATGTTGCAGAAGAATCAAATTGCTCGAGTCTATAATAAAAGAGTTCGAAAGAAAAAGTTTAACGAAGGTGACTTAGTGTGGAAAACAATTTTACCAATGGACAAGAAATGTAAAAATTATGGGAAATGGTCACCGAATTGGGAAGGACCTTTCGAAGTTATTAAAGTGTTATCGAGTAATGCCTATTCAATTATCGATTGGTATAGCAAAGATAAAGTGTTGTCGATAAACGGAAAATACTTAAAGATATACAAGCCTCGAATAAGAGAAATAAACATTCAAAAATTAAATTGAATAATATTCTACAAAGATAAGTATCGAGTCTTAAGTTGATAAAAGTCTATTAACAATTGAGTCCAAGATGAAGAAATCGAGTGCTCTTCGACAGTCAGATCTTGTTTGCACTCTATGCTCTGCCCCAAAGATAATGCGACTTCTTTTGCAGAAGATTTGATCGTATCTATTTCTGAAGCAACAAAATCCTTCTGCAATTTAAGTTGAGCGAGTCTCTTCTCCAGCTGTTCGATCTCGCAATCGATCGAAGTTTGTGCAGACAATGCCTCCGCCAGCTTCAACTTCTGAGTCTTCAAGAAATTTGATTTTTCAGCCTGGAAGGAAGCAATATCAGTGAGCTTGGTCGAAATCGATTGTTTTTTCTTCCTCGCCGCATATGCCTTATTGAACAAATCGGCAGCCGCCGCGACCTCTGCATCGAGACCCCTTGGAAGATCTTCATCAGGACACGTCTCGAGGGCAGTAATAATATCTTGGAACTGTTTCTTCTTGTCGCGCGACTCCACTAAAATTTCAAGGGGCGAGGAATAAAAGAAAGATCGGAAGCGTTGCTTCAGCTGGTATGGTCCTTCAGTAGAAGTCATGGGCGTCTTAGAAGAGCTCGACGGTGTCGCTTCTGTAGATAATAGAATATCGAGGATAGAAAAGGGGTCTTCTTCGATTGCAGCTCGATATTCTAGCGCAGTGCTTGGAGCAGGCACATCTATCTCTGGTAATGACGCCGAGAGCAACTCGATAGGGGGCATCGCAAAAGGAGGAGAATCCTCTTGCTCCACAGAAACAGGGGAAGGAGAGCCTTGGACTTCGATTATTGGAATATTTACTGAAAAGAAAGAAATCAAGAATGTAAATCGAGAGGCTCATAATAGAATGGAATGAAAAAGTGACAATGAAAAGTATAAATACCAGGGGGAGGTAGAGCAAGTGGTGTCGAGGCAGGAGGAAGAATCTGTACAGCCTCAGGTTGCTGTAAATCGAAAATCATTATCAGAACAAGAAATGCACAAAAAGTAACAGCAATCATACAATGATATATAAGATACCTCAGTGAGGGGTGTTAATAGTTGAGATTCGACATTCGTCGATACAGTCTCCGATGGAAGATCCTGAAAATCAAAATTTGAAACCTTGTTACAAATTTTATCGAGACTTAAGAACATAGAATTTGTATACAGAAGGAAACTTACGTGACTTGAACGAGTGGCAGGTGTTGTCGTGGGGATGGTATTAGAGTCAGTCGATAATGGATCGAGAGCAATTGGTCGAACAGATCGAGGACTCTTCGATTTTTGTTTCTGAAAATAGAAGATCGAAAAAAGATAAGTATAAGAATATGGAGTGATCAAACAGAGAAATGAATAAGACAAAACTGAAGTCAAAAGGAACCTTCGATTTTTTCGAAGAAGTAGGAAGGGTGGCCGAGCGTCTGCGTTTTCTGATCAAGGTTGACGGGTCCGACTCACCCGAGGATCCCCAGTCCTCTTGTCCCTTTTCTTGACCCTTCTCGACAGCGGTGACCTTAGTAGATTTCGAAACTGTAAATAAAAGAAGACAAATTAGCTTATAATATACAGAATAAAAAAAGTATAAGAAAGCAGTAAAATCTCACCAAAAGGTGATGGAGTCAAGATCTTGACTCGGTCGATATGTACAAGCCAGGGAGGCAAAAGAGCCTCAGGAAGGTTAAGGTAAGGGAAATAAGATAATTTCGAGACAGAAATATCTTTGTTTTTGGGTTTTGGGCGACGTGTTTCCCTGAGGGTTCTCAATTCTCGAACCCATTTTGGATGAGTTAATGGTTTGGCAAGTCCAAAAGGAGCTGTGGGAAAAGTAGGAAGGCGATTTGGACAATATATTTCAAAAGGGGTTATACCTAAAGGGTTGATTATTTTGTGGTTCGATCGATTAATGTCCGTTTTATTGGATAAAGAGATAACAACATCATAATAGGTCGATTCTAATTTCAGTGGGGTGTAACATATTTGATAAAAGTTCTCGAATCGAGATATTTGAAGACAGTGGAAGTGTGTACCTTTCTTCGATTTTGACTTGTCCTGCAACACAAGAGAAGGTTGAGTAGTCAGTTTCTGTCGAACTTCATCAAAAGTAGCATGACTACTCGAGAACCAACCGGCCCACCATTGAGAAAAACCCACAGTAGATAGATAATTTGACTCGAAAGCATAGGGGTAAAAATGCATCGGGGTTTTTGGTAAAAGCTCAACAAGCTCCCGACTAATTGTGGATTCAGTTAACTTGGACTTTGGGGAGGTATCGAGAGAGAAGAAAGGCAAAGATTGGCTCAACCCAAATTGTCTCGATAAAAGCTGGGGGTAATAGGTGACAAGCTTAAAATCCTTCGACTGAAAACCCGACACCAAAACATCATGGGTCAAATAATTGCTCCATACATCAATCAGTTATGATTGCAACCCAGGAGTCGAGGCAGGAAATTTTGATTTAAACCAAATCGGCCCCCTAAGTTGGCCACTTGTTTGTCCAAGATTTACAGTAAATGGGGCCAAGGTTGAGTCGAAAGTGAATCTGGTTAACAAAAATTGAAGGTATTTACAATAGGTAGTTTCATCAGACTTATGGCGAGGGTGACGAGAGGATAATCGGGCCCCTTCTATATTTACACTCGGGGGGACGAAAGAAATTCGAGGAAGGACACTCTCAAAGATCGAAGTGAGCCACAACTGTACAAACCAAACGGGGCCTGAAAAGTTTCCCGGTGCTTTAGGTGTGTTCAAAATTTCGACAGCCTCGTCGAAAGTAGCATACACATGAGCTAGTAACAACTTAGCCAAACATATCTTAGGCTGGCCTATGTGCAGGACATATGCAAGGTCAAAAAGATGGGGGGAAATTTGGATCGATCGGGAGCAGAAGACGTGGGTGCATAGCCAATACACCAAAAATGCTACATGCTCTTCATCAGTAACAACTATCGAAGGGTCATCAACAAAATGTTTCTCAATGAAATGTCCGTAAGCCTTCGATTCCCAATCAATTTTGGACCTCAAAGAACTACTCGAAAGAAATGCACCTTTAATATACTTTTCCCCTATGGGCTTCAACCCAGTAATAGCCGCAATCTCGAAAAGGGTAGGCGACAGAGGGCCACAAGGCAACTCCAAAGCATGTAGGTCCTTATTCCATAAATGCACTGCAGACAAAAACATCGCCATGTCCAAAAATGATAAATCGCATCGAGACAGATGCAAAAAGTCGAAAATTCCTATATCCCTCCAATGGTTCCCAAACTTGGCTTGTACCCTATCGAACCACCTAATAAATTGAGGCTTTTTGGAAGGAGGGCCCGTTCTATACACTTTAGAGGTAAGATTCAGAAAATCAACCCTAACTTCAGGTTGATGAACCAAAGCCGGACTAGTTGAGAGGTTAAGAGGAGTAAAAGTGTCATCGATAGGACGGAGAGGACCCCCAAAAGCAAAATTTACCCCTTCAACAGTATAAGGAATAAGTACCTCAGCAATCTTGCGAGAAGCCTCCTCCATCAGAGGAACTGGAGCGAACTTCTGGTTGTTGATCTCCAGCAGGTTAGAAGGTAGTGAAGGAAGGGGTGGAGCGGAAAAATCAGAAGATTTTGATGAGCTGGGCATTGTAGTGAGCTTAGGAAGACAGAAAGAGAAGCGTTAATGGATAAGGTAACAGGGACGAAGGCAGGAGCTCAAGGGAGAAGATGAGATTGCAAAGAGGGTGATAGTTCGCGTAAAAACCAGAGTGAAGACTAAGGGAGAGGTTAAGGGGAAAATCGTCTAGGGAGTTGGAAACGACGGAAGGGAAAGGTAATTAATGAAACTTGTACTGAAAGGCAACAGACTGACGAGACGGCGACGTAAAGTGGAAAAGAAACCTAAAACCCTTTGTTAACCCTAGAACCCCAGAAACCCTAAACCCTAAATCCTGTGGGCTTTCAAACACTAAGACGGGAATATTGAAAGAATATAAAACAGAAATCATTTATATTCTTCCAAGGGGGCATTTTGTTAGTGGCAAATCGAGAAAAGCGATCGAAATCGAAGGAAAGAAATGTGACTCGATAAGATAAACAAAAATTCATTCGATGTCTAATTAGAAATACATAGCATATAGCATCGAGAAGCACAATCGAGAATCGAACGAATAATAATCAAATGACTGTTGTCGAATAAAAACTAAGTCATGTAAGACTAGGGTTAAAAAGGAATCGTAAGCAATTCGAAGTTTCCAAAAAATACAGAATTGAGGGTAAGGAAAGTCAATGTGGACATCGAAACTTTGGCCAAATCGTGAAAGGAAGTAAGTCGAATGCACGTATAAAGAGCAGTTTTGAAATCATGGGAAAAAGTCGGAGATCGTGAGAACGTGGGAAACTATAGAAGATAAACTGCCATACGCACGTAGAACGTGGTAGCAGTCGCGTTAACTGCTCTCGGAAGGCTTGAAGGATGCCCTATAAATAGAGCAAAGGAGAAAGGAACTGGGGAGCAGAAATTGGCAGAGAACAGGATCAGTAGTGAAAAGTCTACCGGAGAAACGACGAACACCATGAAGCTTCTGGCAATCTGGATTTCCTTGCTCACTGAGTACATTTACCGCTTTCTATATTTTCCTTGGTAATTTACTTTGATGCAACTTAAATTCAGCAGTTTTATGTTTCTGTATTTCGATTCCTTGTCCATTTCAATTCAATGAAAATTTGAGTTTTTGCATTTAGATTTCCTGTTATTTAACATTATGCAAATCTCAATTTCCTGTCATTTACTTTTCTTGCAATCTCGATTTCTTGTCATTTATATTTGTGTTGTTTTCGATTTCTCGTTATTTACAATTAATGCAAGTTTGGGGTTCTCGCATTTTACATTTCCTCGCAATTTAATATTCTGCTTTTCGATTCGATAGTCTAAATGTTTTCGATACTTTAAATACAAAACACCAAAAACAGCATTTTCGATATCCTGGAGTTTTCGATTCTCATACACGTTTTCGATTGAAAATCAAATTGCTAGCCTAAGTAAAAAGAGCTTACGTGGTAGAATTTTGATTAGGACCAAAACACCCTTAGAATCGAAATCGATCGAAATTTCACCAGAAACACAATCACAAGATTTTGAGAAACAAAGAGAAAAGTTTACAAGTAGAACCATGCTCTCTATGATTTAAAACAAGCTCTTTGGGTTTCATACATTCATATTGAAAAATAGTTTCTTACTCATGGATTTGCTAAATGTGAGCATGAGACAACTTTATTCACTAAGGTATAAGCAAATGGTATTATGGTAATAAGTTGTGTGGATGATTTGATTTTTACAAGGAATAAAGATGAGTTGATGATAGATTTTAAGAAATCCATGCAATCATAATTTTCTATGATTGACATAGAAAAAATTAAGTTCTTTCTTGGACTTCAAGTAACATAAAAGGTTGATGGTATATTTATGTGTCAAAAGAGATACATGATAGATTTTCTAGAAGGATTTGAAAGGAGCAATTCAAAACCTATTTATAATGTGATGGCTCCAAGAAGAAAATTGAGTAAAAATGAAGATGGAAAAGGAGTAGATAAGATATTATACAAGTTAATATATTGTGAACCAAGTGAGTTGGTTTATAGAAAATCTAAAAATGTTTCATTTATTGGAAGTAAAGTGGATTTATGTGTTATCTCAAATGGACTTGTAATTTTGGATTTTTCTATAAGAAAAATTGAAGCAAAAATTTAATTGAATCCAGAGGGAGTGATTATGCTAATGATGTTCAAGATAGAAAAAGGATATTTGGCTATATATTTATGATGAGCACAACAACTATTTTTTGGAATTTAAATAAACAATTAGTAACGAATATTTCAACTATTGAAACAAAGTTTATAGTAGCAACAACAAGTTCTTATCAAAATGTGTGACTTAAATCATTACAAGATGTAAGGTAAAGAAATCGAACATCATATAATTATCTATTATTATAATAGTTTCACCATGAAATTGTTGAGGAATCCAATCATGTATGAAATGAGTAAACACATTCATATATATTTTCACTTGTAAAATATCTTATAAAGAATGAAATCATTGAACAATAGCACTATAATTCACAAGAACAAATAATTGATGTAATAATTAAGTCACTCAAATTAAAAGATTTTATTGTAAACTAAATATTTGAGATGATCTTAGATATTATATGAGATATTTCAATTTAAGGATAGAAATATTAGATATAGTTAAATTTGAATAATTTTTTAACTATTACTAAAAACTAAAGTCTATTAATATTATTAAGTGTGCAAGTTTTATTATAATTTTTTTTTCTTTATTTCTAGTTAAGTAATTGATATATATTAACAACATAATCTTCTAATTACATATAAATTTTCTATATCTCATTATTTAATATATATATATATATATATATTTATATTTATAACATTAAATATATTTCTTAAATTTATTTGTAAATTTATATTTAAAAACTACTAAAGGTGAATAAGTTCTATTTTTATATATGGTTAATTATAACAATGCATTTTCAATTATAATATAAATGTTAATTAAACTTATTAATTTTAATAACTAATTATATCCTAAAATCTATTATTCTATGTAATTTATGATTATTTTATTATTTTTTAAATTAAAACTTATAAAGATTTTTAAGTCTAATAAATAAAATTCTCAAATCTCATGACCAAGATCGATTTGATTTTTTTTTCATCCAAAAATATTTAAAAAGGAGTTAACAAAAACATGAAAACTAGAATTATCGAGCCCAAATAAAGGTTGGTGCTTCTTCCACCCCTATAATTTCTCCCAGTACCCCATAATTATATTAAACCTCATTTTTCCCTTACACTTATTTTTGTTTTTTAAATGCATTATGGATCGACCTTTTTGGAAATATATTCAGTAACATTCAATCCATAATACATTTTCAAAAATATTTTTCTAAAAACACATTTTAGAACACTCATTCTGAAATACGTTTCTAGAGAAATCAATTCGAAAATATATTTTGGATTGACTTTTTCGAATTCAACCTCATTTTTGCGATATTATTTTAGATTGAGTAATTTTGGTCTGTTTGTGCAATTTGAATAAAAAAACAATATAATGTTAATGATTACTTAACTTTAATTGTTGAAAAAGACCTTCAATTAAAGGTGATAATACAAAAAAAAATCAAATAATCAAAGAATGAAAATGCTAAAGAAGGAAAATATAGAAGTTGTATAAAAAAAAAAAGAAAAAAAAAGTTAGGATAAAAAAATAAAATTATGTAAAAAATATTTTAGATATTTTACTTAATATGAAAATACAAGAAAATTTTTTTAGGGGAGTGTAGAAAGCTAGAGTCCCAAATAAATTTGTATCTTGAGTTACTTATTGGAAAAAATAATCTATACCTGTCATGTTATAATAGGATTAACTTAAAAAAGTACTTTACTAAAGTTTTGGTCCACAGAATAATTGAGAACCTTAATCATGAAATTTTTTTCCGCTTGAATTTCCTCCAATTTCATTATTATTTTTATTAGATTTTCTGCAAAAAGTTTAAATCTCATATGTATTTCAGAAATGTTACAAGTTTAACATTATTTTTCTTCGAAATTTTAACAATTCGATTTTTTAAAAATATGAAATGAAATCAGAAAAATATAAATAACAATCATCAATTTAAAAATACGCGAAAGAAGGTTGTAAAAATAAATAAAATCCAAAAATATAAAACCAAACGAAGTTCTATGGTCCCTGTAGCGTTTGAGGAAAATTTAGTTGACTGGTTCCCCGCGTTTAAAAGTCACAAATAAATTCTACGTTCAAATGGAAATATTCTCATTCCCATGAGATGTAGCACGTCATTTACTTTAACCCACGTTCACCAACAACATTTTTAATTATTACCATAATTTAATTTTCTCCTTCCAATATTTAAAATTATTGATTTTAATATTACATTTAATTTAAAGATAAATAATATATATTTTTTATAAATTTATTTTTTCTAGATATCATATATTAACATTATACTGTAATACTAAAATCTAGTTTATATTTTTTTCTTTAACATAAAATAAATAAAAATTACTTATGGTTAACTCTAGAGAAACTAAAATTAAAAAACGTTTACAAAAATTATTTTCTCAAGTAAAAACATATTTTTAAAAAATGTATTCTGTCATAAAATAATTTTATCATTAAACAGAATTTATAATGATCAATTTAACAAATTATCTTCTCAAAGACTAATTCAATATTCAATGAACTTATTTTCAATTAATTATACACCAACAATACAATTATTACACTTTTCATACGTTTACAGACAAAGTAATAATTTTATTTATTTCATGAACTAAATTTTCTATGTTCCATTTTCATCCGTGAAATGTTTGTCCCTTTCTTGACCGCAATGATGATTATGCAGTAGAGAAAATCACTACGTACCCCACACCCAACCTCCCCAATTCAATTCTGAGCAAGCGTCATTGGTTGACTCGTGACATTTCGCAACGACGCTATATCGATTCAACACTTATAAGTCCGAGTGCGCGAGCCACTGGATTCATACACTATTCATTAGATCTCGTTTTCGCAGACCAAAATGGCGATGTTGTTGAAGCACGCGAGGGTGTCGTTGTCGCTGCTGAGGCCACATGTGACCCGCGCGCACCTGCTGTACCGGCCGTTCACCACGACCGAGGGCCACCGTCCCTCCATCGTCCACAAACGCAGCCTCGACATCCTCCATGATCCTTGGTTCAATAAAGTATTTAATCTCGTTTACCATTTTCTTAATTTTTGTGGTATTTTATTTTGATTAATCGATGAGATTGTGATGATTTGGATTGTATAAGCTGTTTTGAATAGAAAATAAGCTAGCTCGCACACACAACTCATATATATATATATATATATATATATATATATATATATATATATATATATATATATATATATTTAATATTAATAGGTGGTCAATAGTTTTGCAATTTGTTTAGGCATTGCTTGGGTGGATAAATTTTAACTAGTGGTAATTTGATGCCCTAGATATTTTCATAACCTTCAAGATTATGAAAATAATTAGGCAAAATAAATTGAGTTTGTGGTGTTTTTATAAGTTAAAACCAAACTTATATACTTTACGTTTATAGAAGTTCTCTGGTTTAATTTGTCCAAAAGGCGAATAACATCGTTAGTTTTAGTTTATAGGAGAAGTTTAATTCACTTTCTTTTTCTCTAAATGCTTATGAAGAAGTATTGAGACTGGATCATGAAAATAAGTTTTAAACAGCTTACATGAGTTTTAGATATTGTTTATAAGTTCATCCAAAATAGTATAAAATGCTTTGCAAGTGTACTATAGAGAAGTTCAAATAAGAGAAAATAAGTAAACTTAATAAGTGTCCTGGTCATGATAATCTAGTTAAGGATTCAGTGTTGCTAAGTTAATCCTTCAAACACCATTTTTCTTTTTCTAAATTTAAGAAGTGGTGACTAATTTTGCAATTTTAATTAGGCATTGTGTGTTGAGTAACTTAAAACAAGTGGTAGTTCAAAGATAAGCTTCATTTTATGGATCATTAAAATAAACTTAAAATGGTTCATATCGTTTCAGATATTGTTTATGAATTTGACTCGTTTGGTTAATTTTTCTGTAACCACTTGTTTGAGAAAAAAAAAAAAAAGGAATATTATTAGAGACCCTACATCGACGAGAGATATAACTAGATTATACCATATAAGTGGTTGCAAACCTCACCTTACAAAGTAGTTTTATATGGTTGAGTTAGGTGTAAATGCACTTTCTTAGATAGTATCAAAGCTTATTCTACCAAGGTGTGTTGGGCCTGTCAGACCACTAATGAATCTCTAGTCTCACACATGAGATGTCCTATCGTCAATGTGAAAAGGTATGTTGAAGATCTCATATTGACCAGAGATATGACCAAATTATAATATATAAGTGGATGTAAACCTCACTTTATAAACCAGTTTTTAAGGATTAAGTTAGGCAACTCCAGTTTCTCATAAATATAAATTAATTAAGTTTCTCTTATGAACTTAGAATAACTTTGCACTAGCTTTTAGAGAAATTAAAGGAAAGATATTTTATAAAAGTTAAGTGCATAAGTTGATTTTAGCTTACGAGAGAAACTCAATTCATTTTATTTTCTTATCTGCTCTTTAAGTGCATATGAGACAATGCTCTGCAAGGGCCTACTATTACATGATTCTAAATAAGGTGAAACTAAGGGTTGCCACCCTTTAGTCATGATAGTTTACTTAAGGCTTCGATGTTTCTATTTTGCTTTCATGTATGCTGTTGCTTACTTTCACAGATGCTGTTTGCTTATTTTGTGTTAGTTTGATCTTAATTTGAATTTTTTTAATTGTTTAATTAATGCTTTGGGAAGGGGCTGTTTCTTGAAGCAAGTTTGAAGTAGTTTTATTTATTTATTGTTAATTTGTTTTGTAATTTTGTTAATATGAAGATGGATATTTTGTGTGCATAGTTTGAAGCATTGTGTATGTTCCTGGTCATGGGTCTTTTTAGGTGGGTTTTCTCTTTGGTATGTTCTCTGATAAATGAGTAGGTTATTTAATGTAAACAAGTTTGAACTGTGCTTGCGGTTGCAGATTTGGTTGGGTTGTGAATAACAAATTTGCAGGAGTTGAGGATGAATGTGGTCGATCCAGCTGCTATTGCATTCGAAGCTAGGCCCAGCCTATTTCTTATAATTTGATTCATATTATTCTTTAGAGCCAGAATCCATAGATTAATTATCCTGTCTTCTGCTTGTTTTACTTGAAGCTAGCAAGTGCCCCTGATATATGTGGACAATTTCCTGCATTCTTATATTTCTGCCTAGTCTGTTTTTTGGTGCCAGATTGAAGATAAATTTCAGTTTTTTTCTATTGAGTTTTTTGCATCGCTTTTCTTCCTTTGGTAGATATTTTTTTAATTTTCCTATAAACTTCTATATGATTTAGTATTATGTTAACTTTCATATTTTAAAATTAGGGAACAGCTTTTTCCATGACAGAACGAGATCGTCTTGATCTACGGGGACTGCTTCCTCCAAATGTTATGTCTCCTGACCTACAGATTGAACGCTTCAGTATGTTTCTTTGTTTTCCCTGGACTCAGGCCCCTTCATTGTTCTTTAGATAATTTTCATTATGGATATATAAAGAGAGGATAGCTTTGTATTTCTGAAACACTGTTGTTTGTTTTTTGTTCTATTTTAAAAGTTTAGCATATGAAATGGTTGAGAACTGTGTTACTGCTTTGGACTGCCTGAAACAATTCAGAAAACTCCTTCAATTACTTTATTTTTCTTTTAACATTTTAAATATTTTATTTTGATATGCCTTTTTTTTAAGAGTCTCTGCCATAAGGGCTCTAGAGGCTGGTGCTGAATGTATTGAATACATTTGCCCATTTACACTGAAATTTATTTGCATCTAACTGAAATATAGATGACAGGCTGATCATGCTTACTCTCATGTTGATACTTTGGCGATGAGAAATAAGGATTCTGATTGTTTTTTTTCTCTTATATAGTTGTATTTATTTATATGTTTTCTATTAGTACTCCACAAAATAATTGTTGCTAAAATTCTTGTGTTGACAGTGGTTGATCTGAAGAGGCTTGAAGTTCAAGCAAGAGATGGACCTTCTGATCCTAATGCATTGGCCAAGTGGCGGATACTTAATCGCTTGCATGACAGGAATGAGACTATGTACTATAAGGTATATTTACATCCGTTGTGTTCTATTGCACTCTTTTGGATTTCATTCTTTTTTGGCATTCATTGATGAATATTCTCGTTGTACTTTGATGTCAACTTATATTCAACCTACATCTGTTAAAAACATTATGAGTGTTTTTTGGGAGCTTTAGGACAAAGTCTTCCATTTGCAGGGTAGTCTGTAATTGCAATTCCTTAAAATTTATGAAAATTTTGTGCAGCATTAGCATAATAACTACATATGATTGAAAGATTGAATAAACTATAACCTTTTTTTATTAGAAGTTATTCGATGGCACAAACTTGATGCAGGATTTTCCACTAGGTGTTGAAGACAGTGCGACTTGATAGAGAACTCCACATGCTGCCGCCAAAGCAGAAAGTTGCAATCATCTAATTTTTAGAAATATTTACAAAGACAGCAAAGGAAGGGAAAGGAGGGGGAGGAATTTCAGCCATAAAGATCTTCAGGCTCTTGATAACATATTCCTATTCTTGAGAGAGAGAGAGAGAGGAGAAAGAAAACGTCTATATCCATTTTACACAGAACTACAGGAGTCTCTTATCTAAAATAAAGAGAAGGGTACAGCTGTTATAAAACCAAAATAACTAAAGTCTTAACAACTAATAGAAAGATGCACTCTTCACACATTGCATGTGAACAGCATATTAGAATTGGGCTGTTCTTCTGTTATATGGGCCAAATTGGGTCGGTCTTCTGTTAAGTAGCTCATGCTATTTCCCATGTTGAAGGGACATGAGACCTATGCATATGCCAAATGTCAGTCAGTAGTTCCAAGCTAGGATGTCAGTGCCAAGGTGGGTAGTAGTGGGTTGTAGATTGGGGCTGACCAGTCAGACTTATGTCATGTTCTGGAACAGAATATTACTGTACGAATGAAATATCAATTAATCAATTATATATAATATTAAAATTGAAATTTGATACTTTTAGGACTGACATTTGTGTCAAAACCAGTATTTTTTGTTGGAACTCACATAACTTATGACAAGTAAGAGTTTTATATTGCATCATACTTTTTTTTTTTGTCTTCATTTGTGTAGTATATTTTCTGAAGTTATGCCATGGAAAATTAAACTTACCCTATTTAGTAATATGCATATTGTAAATAATTGAAGATGTTCTCTTGCATTGTCCAAATCTCTCGCCCCTTCCCCCAAATAATGATGTAAACTTAAATGACATGTCTTGTATTGTCAGGTTTTAATTGCCAAAATAGAGGAATATGCACCAATAGTTTACACTCCAACAGTGGGTCTTGTATGTCAGAACTATAGTGGACTGTTTAGAAGACCAAGAGGAATGTATTTCAGTGCTCAGGATCGTGGTGAAATGATGTCTATGGTATATAACTGGCCAGCTGAGCAGGTTGTTAACTATCCATAATTTCTGTAAAAAATTTAAATGGTACTTTTGTATGAGTAATTTAAATGTCATTGCTTCACCAGTTTGTATTACTGCATTTTAAACATTCATACTGTGTTACAGCTGAGCAGAATTCCCTTTTGACAATTGGTCTGGAATCATAGTTCCCACTAACTTCTATTTCATTCATTGATTTAATAGAGATGTCTTAATATATTTATTTTTTAGTGCTCAAATTGCTTCTTCTGTGAAAATTAAGCTGGAATTAGGCCTGCTCTTATTTTATTGTACTTTCAGTGTGGTTTGGTTAATTCTAAAATGAAGTTTCATTTTATTGAGTAAGATGGAAAGAACAACAAATAGGAGAGAAATCTCTCCTCCAAGGGTTTCCCATTCTTGAAGGTGTTCTCCTTTCACAAAGAGCTAATGCTCAATTTGCAATAACTATAAATGTCAATCTTTTTTATCCTTCTTTCCCTAGTCATATCTAACTAAACGCTCTAACTAACTAACTAACTCATTAATATTCTAACTATCTTAGCTAACTCCTCTATATGCTTATATTCTAACAATACAACCATCTTATATATTGAACGAGAGAGTTATTGAGAGAATTTGTCTAAATGTTTTTGGCTTAGCACATATATTGTTAAAAAGTATAACAAGGCACTGTTGGTTTCTCTTTCATTTGCTGGTGCTGACTGCAATATTTTGACATATAATGGATACATGAAACAATTTATTTTTTAATAATATTTGAATGAGTAAAAATCATCATCAGCACATCAATTTGCTTGAAATTGTGACACTTTCACCTTTCATTTGATATGTTTCCAATTTACGACCTACGTCTCTATAATATTATGATCTATACTAATTTGTTTAAGTGTAAAATTGAGACATTTCATTTGATATTCTTTTCAGGTAGATATGATTGTAGTTACTGATGGGAGCAGAATCCTGGGACTTGGAGATCTTGGAGTTCAAGGGATTGGCATTGCCATTGGGAAGCTTGATCTATATGTTGCTGCTGCTGGAATAAATCCTCAAAGGGTACACTGTTGCTCAATTTTCATTATTTTCCTTTCTCATGTTTCTGACAACGTTGATATCTCTATATTGTTGGTAAGGAAATATGACAGTTTGATAAATGCTGTGATCAGTTATGCTTAAACAGCCTTATTAGGTTACAATAAAACTTTTTTCATCCTCAAATTCTTGTCTTTTGGCTATGCCTTATCCTAACCCACCCATTTATTTGCCACTTTTCCTCTAAGGAAACTGTCAATAATGAAGAACTTTCCTTAATTCTAGTAAATGGTTCTTCCATGTGACTATTATTAATTTGTGCTTGATTTCTAGTAGCTTTTTTTCGCTTCTTATTCTGTCTTGAAACTGTTCCTTTCTAGCTTGGCTGGTTTGTCTTCTAATAACTATGTTTCTATTCCCTTCGGGAGCATTACTATATATTCATTTTTTTTTTCTTATAATAGGTACTTCCTGTGATGATTGATGTTGGTACTAACAATGAGAACTTACTCGAAGATCCCTTATGTAAGTTTCTACATTCATTCAGTGAAAGTGTTGTGCAGCATCTATATAGAAGTGACATCATCGCATTAAAATATTGTCCATCCGATGGGAGTTAAGATCCAACTTAGTTAACAAAGGACCCATTAATGGATTGGAGTTAATTAATTATTAGATTTTGCAACATCTTGTTGTGTAACACAGTGGACCAAAAGAATGTATGCTATGGCATATGCCTCCTGCTGTTTCGTTTATATATATAATCAGCTCTCATCTTAAACTTTCTAAACTAACTGAGTTGAGTTGACTCTGCCAAACATGATTGTTTTTATTTTATTTTATCAGATTTGGGATTGCAGCAACATCGTCTGGATGGTGATGACTATCTGGCTGTTGTTGATGAATTTATGGAGGCTGTCTTTACTCGCTGGCCAAATGTGATTGTGCAGGTATTTACAGGAAAGTTTAAAAATAAAAATAGAAACTTGATTTCTTTCTGCATTTTATTCACAGAGCTCATTTTTTATAAGGCTATTAACTTTCTGTGCCAGCACAGTTTGAAGATTTCCAAAGCAAATGGGCATTTAAGTTATTACAGAGGTATAGAAATACCTACAGAATGTTCAATGATGATGTTCAGGTAGAATTTCTTTTATATGGGATCATATAACGTCAGTTGTTTTTAACAGGAAGCTATTAGTGCTCTTAGGACATATTGTTAATTCTTAATTGTACTAGGGAATTTTGTATATGGTGTTTCTGAATCACTTTCACTTTTAATAAATGAGACTATAAAAGTATTTCATTTTTCATTAATTTATTGAGAATTATGAAAACCATTGATCATATTATCCAAACAAAAGAAAAAGTAAAGAAAAAGCATTTGTCAGCTGCTTTTGGTCATATTATCTAATATTAGATGTATACATATCAGTACGTCAAGTCTCAACTTCAATTTTTATTTGTTTAATGTAGTCTTATATGTGCATAAAAAGGTGGCTTGGACGCATAAAAAGGTCATTGAAATGGAAGCACTAGTGGGAGAGTAGATCTAGGAGGATGTTGTTAACTAGGATCTCATGACAAATAATCTTCAAATATTTTATCTTTAACCAAGTCGAATGACCTTGTGTGATCCATGTTACTGACCTCACCGAGCAAGGTCATTCTTTTGTTGTTGTACATGTATAGGTATTTGTGATATATTATATAGAAATGATAAAATAAATAGAATTTTCAATATTTCACATACTCTAAATCCGAGTTTTCAATGTAACCATTAGTATGTGCTGGGTAAAGCAAAAATGTCTAAAGGCAGCACAATATTACATTAACAAAGTAGCAATTATTTTATTAAGTAGCTAACCAAACAATTTAGTAACAAAACTTTGTTTTACACACTGGCTTATACTTGAGAAATATGCTTGCTGCACTTTGTTTTGGCAAACAAAAATTCTTATGATCCATTTGATTGTAGATGAATTATACCATAATTTGAAATTTTTGTAGAGGATTGTTCTTCAGTATATTTTAAAGTACTATGATGATCTGATATGCAACTTGGGGAACTCTCCCTTAAAAGATGAATGTGAATGGGGGAGAATCAAACACTTAATACTGTACCAAGTATTATATTACTTTATGTGGGACTTAGACACCTCATAATATCAAGTCCCTATCGTGATTGTTTCACTTTCTTAAAGCTGAAAATTTTTCTGTACAGGGAACAGCTGGTGTTGCAATTGCAGGACTTCTAGGTGCTGTAAGGGCGCAAGGAAGACCAATGATTGACTTCCCAAAGCAGAAGATTGTTGTTGCTGGTGCTGGAAGGTTAGTTAGTTTGAGTTGTGAAAGGATGACCAAAAAGCATTTAGGATTTAATCTAGAAGTTTTCTGCTCACCTACTTATTCAGATATGTTTTCAAATGTATATCTAGAAATAATCTCAACATTTATATATTGTGTCACACGAAAATGGAGGAAACATCTGAATATACAAATCATATGAACCAAGCTTGTTACTGATAAAATGAATTGAGAACTTTGAAGAGAGCATAACAGAGTAGCCGACCTTTTCTCACTAGGTGTGATCAACTACATGACTCAAATAATCTCATGATGTTCTGTTGTAAATCATGGATTTAAGGACCTCAAAGATACTATGAAAGGATATTTGCAAGGTGATCGATCATTAGATTTAGCAAAAAAAATTATTGGACTATCTTGTTCATCTGTATATTTTTATCTCTAGTTCTATTAAGTTGTTATTTTGTGCTTATCTGATATCACCTATAACAAAGTGTTGGTTAGAGTTGGATAGAGCTTCGAGACTCCATCCTTTCAGCTACATAAACCTCTGGAAAATTAGATTAAATAAAATATGATTTTATTATTTTAATACAAAGAGATGATATAAGATATATACAGAAGACCTAAGCTATTTTAGGAAATATAATAACTCTATTTTATTCTAGGATCCCTTGATTTATGGGATTGTTCCTAATCATTCAAATATGTACATATTACAAGGAAATATACAAATTTCCTGATTTATTCTTTCCTAAAATACTATTTGATTTCCCACACTCCCCCTCAAGCTGGTGAATAGATGTTTTCCATTCCTAGCTTGGATACAATCTTCTTAAAATTATGACAGCCCATTCCCTTGGTAAGAATGTCTGCAATTTGGTCTTGAGAGGACACATATGGAGTGCATATCAAGCTTTTCTTTGATAAAGTGTCTGTCTACTTCAATATGCTTTGTTCTATCATGCTGCACTGGGTTGTGGGCTATGCTGATTGCTGAGTTATTATCACAATAGAGCTTCATAGGTTCTTCCCACTTTATCCTCAAGTCTTCTAAGATGATTTTAAGCCATAGCAACTCACATATACCTTGTGCCATGGCTCGGAATTTCGCTTCAGCACTGGACCGAGCCACTACACCCTACTTTTTGCTTCTCCAAGTCACAAGATTTCCTCCAAGAAAGGTGCAATATCCTGTAGTTGACCTCCTATCCACAATTGACCCTGCATAATCAACATCAGTATAGGCTTCAAGCTTCACATTACCATTCCTTTTGAATAGAATCCCTATTCTTGGAGTTCCTTTAAGGTACTGTAAAATTCTGTGGGCAAATTGTAAATGGGTATCCTTTGGGCTATGCATAAATTGACTAATTAAACTCACTGCATAGGCAATATCTGGCTAGGTATGCGACAAATATATAAGTCTGCCCACTAATCTTTGGTACATATCTTTTTCAACAACAACATCTTCTGCATTTCCAAGCTTTAGGTTTGGTTCTAATGGGGTACTAGCAGGTTTGCAAGCTGCCTTGCCAATTTCCTTGAGCAAATCAGTGATGTGTTTCTGCTGAGATATAAATATCCCTTTCTTGGAGTGGGCAACTTCAATTCCCAAAAAATATTTTAGTATTTCCAAGGTCTTGATCTCAAACTCCTTGCCTAAGCATTGACTCAATAATTGTTGCTCTTCTTTATTATCTCCAGTTAATATTATGTCATCCACATACACCAATAATATTGTTACTCCCCCTGACTTGGAATGTTTAAAGAACAAAGTATGGTCCCCTTGGCTTTGTTTGTAACCCAGACCTGTCATAACTTTAGTAAACCTGCCAAACCATGAACGGGGGGACTGTTTTAGCCCATATAATGCCTTTTTTAACTTGCAAACAGTGTTGGCAGCAACATCTTTACCATATCCCGGAAGTATCTCCATATAAATTTCTTCTTCAAGGTCTCCATGTAGGAAAACATTCTTAACATCAAATTGTTCCAAGTTCCAACCATAATTGGCAGCAAGGGACAATATCACCCTAATTGTGTTCATTTTGGCAACCGGAGCAAAGGTCTCCAAATAATCAACTCCATAGGTTTGGATGAACCCTTTGGTAACTAGTCTTGCCTTATATCTCTCAATTGATCCATCAGCCTTGTATTTTATTGTATAGAACCACTTACATCCAACTAGCCTCTTTCCTATTGGTAAGGTGACTAACTCCCAGGTGTTGTTCTTTTCCAATGCCTCCATCTCTACATCCATGGCTTGCCTTCATTTTCTGTCAGACAATGCCTCAGATAGGGTATTAGGTAGAAGTTCAGTGTTTAGGTTTACTAGGAAGATTTTATGGGTAGGAGAGAAATTTTTAAAGGACAGGTAATTTAAGAGAGGGTAGAGTGGCTGTTTGGTGCATTTTCTTGTCCCTTTTCTAATGGCAATTGGGAGAGGTCGGGATCATTTTGGGTTTCAATTTTAACCTGCACAGCTGGAGAAAAAATTGTTAACTCTTTTTGTGGAGTCGAGTTGGATTCTTGAACATGGTTTGATCCTGGAATGACCTTTGTCTTCCTTGAGTACACCAGCTTCTTACCAAATTTTTCAGCTTCAACATCTCCTTGATCAGCTTCACAATTAATTTCACTTTCTTGACCAGCTTCCTTTTCTTGACCAATCCCTTGACCTGTTTAACTTGTTACAACTTCAATTTGATCTTGTTTAGGTTCAAATATCAAGTCTGGAAGAATGGGAAAATCAGAATTACTACTTTCCTTATCTTCCCTAAAACTCTCCCCCTGAAGATAAGGTTAATGGAAATAGCCCTCTTGTTCATTGAAGGTAACATCCCTAGACACACACAATTTTTTGGATGGGTGGTGGTAGCATTTATACCCTCTCTGAGTGGATGAGTAACCAATAAAGATACACTTTAAGGCTCTAGGATCAAGTTTCCCCTTGTCTGTACTATGAATATGGACATATGAGATGCACCAAAAAACTCTTGGTTTAAGATTATTTGTAGTGGACAGGTTTGGATAGAAAGACGACAAAACTTCCATAGGGATTTTGGATCCTAAGACTCTAGAGGGTAGTCTATTGATAAGGTGTGTTGCTGTAAGGACAACATCCCCAAAAAATTTTTGGGACACTTTTTTGGAGCAACAATGCTCGAGTTTGATTTAATAGATGTCCATTTTTCCTCTCTGCGACCCCAATCTGCTGTGGTGTTTTGACACAAGAGGACTCATGAATTATACCTTCTTTTTGACAAAAAGAATTAAGGACATGATTGAAGTAATCTTTGACATTATCTGACCTAAACCTCTTAATATTAACACCAAACTGATTTTTTATCAAAGAGTGAAAGTTTAGGAAGACAAAACTGACTTCTGATTTTTGTTTAAGTAGGAAAACCCAAGTGACCCTTGTACAATCATATATAAAGGTGACAAACCATCGAGCACCAGACACATTCGGAACATTAGAAGGTCCCCTTACATCAGTATAAACAAGATAAAAAGGGAAATTGCTAATTTTATTACTTATTGGAAAAGATACACGCTTGTGCTTAGCAAGTTCACACACCTCACAATGAAGACTCTCAACATCTAACTTGGTAAACAGAGAGGGAAACATAATTTTGATCACTCCTAAAGAGGGATGTCCCAACCGACAATGATAAAGCATGATTTTTTCTTTGTTGGTCATCAAGGATTTAGATATAAAGGAGTGAGAGATTCTGTTCTTGCTGGACAGACTTGGATCTTCAAGATCATAAAGGTCATTCCATTCTCTAGCATGTCCAATCATCTTTCTCGAATCCTTGTCCTGAAATACACAATGATCGTTGAAAAAAACAACTTTACATGACAAATCATTTATATGTTTTTGTCTAGAGACTAGGTTGGTGGATAACTTTGGGACATGGAGAACATCTTTTAAGGTTATTAAGGGTATTTGGATATTTTCTTGACTAGCTACAGTTATAAGGATTCCATTTACTGTGACAATTTTCTTGTTGCTGGGACATGGGGAATATGTGGAGAAGTGTTTGGCTAATGGTGTCATGTGGTCTGTGGCTCTAGAGTCCAATATCTAATAATGGTTAAAAGGTGTATTTGAGACATTTAATCTAAAAGAAAGTGGAAACTTACCTGAGTATGCCAAAGAACACACACCTGTGGGTTTCTCCAGCTTACTAAGAAAGGTTCTCACCCTTTCTATCTCCTCTTGATTAAGATGGGCAGCAGCTTCTGGATTATTTCCTTCATTTGTTTTAGCAGCAACATAAACTTGTCCTCCTTTCCTTGAGGAGCCTCCTTTGTGTCCCCCTTCTCGATCTTGATTTAAAGGCTTCCCATGTAACTTCCAACACTTCTCTCGGGTATGACAAGACTTATTGCAGTAGGTACACCAGAGACCATCACCTTTCTTCTCCACATTTGCTGATCCTCCTTTCTTCTGTTCGGTTATCATGGCCAAAGTCTGATCTCCTTTATGGTCAGCCACCATTACTGAGTTCTCTACTGCTGGACTCTCTAACATGAGACCCCTTCTACTTTCTTCACTTCTCACAATAGCCACCACTTCATTGAAGCATGGTACCTTTTGCTTCCCCAATATTTGAATCCTAACTTGATCAAATTCAGGATTCAAACCAACAAGGAAATCATAAACTTTGTCTTGTTTGATATACTCCTTGAGAAGTGCTGAATCTTCAGTACATTTGGCTTTTATGACTCTATAATGGTCTAGCTCTATCTATAATGATTTCAACTGATTGGCATATTCTGTAATAGTCTTGTTCCCTTGTTTTGCTGCCAAAGTTTTCACCTTTACTTCGTATACTTGAGCAACATCTTTGGCTTTAGAGTAGGTTTGCTCTATGGCATCCCAAATCTCTTTTGCCGAATTAAGGAACATGTAGGTGTCGCTAATTTCTGGAATCATTGTATTCCACAGTCACACTATGATCATTGAATCTTGTTCATCCCATGTAGTAAACTTGGGATCCTCCTGTTTAGGTCCAGACTCCATTAGGTGACTCAACTTCCCCTTTTCCTTCAACACTGTACGAACAAGTTGGACCCACTTCAAATAATTTCTTCCATTTAGTCTATATGCAGAATGAATATTCTGCAGCTCTCTAGATTGCTGGGATTGGGTGGGTATTCCCTGGGGTTGGATTCACAACTTCCTCTTCCCTTGACATTATAGCAAGAAGGTGTGATGTAGCAGCAATGTGGGCTGCCGTCTTAGGGTTTATAGCACGCAGACAGAGCTTCCTAGATCGGAAGCTCTGATACCATCTGGAAAATTAGATTAAATGAAATATGATTTTATTATTTTAATACAAAGAGATGATATAAGATATATACAGGAGATCTAAGTTATTTTAAAAAATATAATAACTCTATTTTATTCTAGGATCCCTTGATTTATGGGATTGTTTTTAATTATTCAAATATGTGCAGATTACAAGGAAATATACCAATTTTCTGATTTATTCTTTCCTAAAATACTATTTGATTTCCCACAAAACCTTTTGTAACTCTTGCATAACTGTGTTGAATTTATTTCTATTGAAATTGAGAAATTCTCCCTCTATTCTCTCTCATACACTCAATAAAAATGATGATGTCTTTGGCTTACATGTGACACCATTAAGGCTCAATGGTATCATTTGATGTTGGTGATAAATTCCATCTCGTGGGTTACAGCTTGCTGAAGGTTGTTGTTGTTGACTTGTATTTTATTTAGTTTATTATATGGTTCTGATAGAAGAATAAAATTATGTGGATGACAACTCCTTTTTGATAATATTAGACCACCCACAAATATCTAATCTCATGCACGGGTGTGTTAGAGATCCTTATCAACTAAAGATATGACCAAATTATATACCAAATTATAGTATATAAATGAAGTGCAAACCTCACCTTATAACCAAGTTTTGTAGAATTGGGTTAGGCTCATATCCACTTTCTAGTAATACTGATGAGTTCTCATCTATTCATGTTAATATATTGATAAAATCACTGACCAATGGTTCCTCTATATCTAGATTCTAAGTTTTATTACCAAATATCAATCCATTAAGTATTTAATGAAAGATCTTGCTTTGAGA
Organism: Sphenostylis stenocarpa; assembly: GCA_963425845.1. NCBI lineage: Eukaryota > Viridiplantae > Streptophyta > Magnoliopsida > Fabales > Fabaceae > Sphenostylis > Sphenostylis stenocarpa. The sequence goes on from OY731401.1 coordinate 45,411,486, forward strand.
TTGTCAATGCATAACAACTAATAAATCCTATTTCTAGCAATCAAACTAATTAGGTGATTCAATTCATGTTAAGATATAAAAACTACTTTCTAGTTAGATTCTATATCTAAAAGCAAACCATGATTTTTCAAGCTTAGTAAGCCTTAAACATAGAAATTGAATTACTAACATAGAATAGAGATGGACTGGATATACATATCAATAGATCAAATATAATACATGATAGTTGATTCACATTCAATCCCAATAAGAAAAGTTAGCTACTCATGGTGAAAAGGATCAAAGCAAAGTCTTGAGACATCAAAGACTTGAAGGTTCCTCTTTCCAAACTCCTTGAATGGCTACCCAAGTGGCGATCCTTGATCCTTGCCTATTTTCAAGCTTGTTTCCAAGCTACGGACTCCAAAAGGAAAGTGAAATCCTTTTCTATTTCTCAAAATACTAGACTGGGGATTTTGATTTGGTGGAAATTCGCTAAGTGGAGGACTATGTTACCCAAAATCCTTTTGCTCAGCATATTTTTTGATACCAAGCCATATTCTCTCTACAATTTGTTCAGCGATTTGGATTTGTGTAATGAAAATAAGGCAATGCAATTTTCTTCTTTGGGCTTCAAAAAGTGCTTAACCAAGTCTTTCTTGATTTCTCTTGATCTTCATTTCCAAGCTTCTTCAAAATAGTTCCTACAACACCATAAAAGGGATCAAATCAATTGTAACCAAACATAATTTAAATGTGTTGAGAAACCTAATTTTACTGATAGAGAAAGAGAAAGATAGAGGAATAAAAATATTTTTATTTTACTATCTATCATTATGTACAGTGTCCTTTATATAAAGAAAACACCTAAAATAATAAAATCAAAAATACAATATATAAAATGCTAACAACCCAATCCACGTATCAAAACAGAAAATATGGTAACAATAAAATCTAAAACAGAAGGGATTTTAATTAGAGAAAACAGTATATGCTAACAGTCCCCCGCAAATCCAAAGTTATTGAAGGAGTCAATGACTTTGAATTTGGAACGCAGAAGAGAGAAACGAGCTTGAGAGAGTGGCTTGGTCAAGATATTTGCAATTTGATCCTGGGTTAGAATATGAGTAACAACTAAGGAAGAATTCAGCACTTTTTCACGAACAAAAAATATATCAAGCTCCATGTGCTTGGTTCTCGTGTGTAACACAGGATTGTGACTAAGAGCAATTGTGCTTTGATTGTCACAGTAAATGATAGGTGTAGCACAAGGAATGTGTAATTCCTTAAAAAGGGACTGCAGCCACAAAATTTCAGAAGCGGTAATAGCTAGACTGCGATATTCTGCTTCAGCACTTGAGCGAGCAACTAGAGTTTGCTTCTTTGACCACCAAGAAACCAAATTTTTGCCAAAGAAAATGCAGGCACCAGAGGTGGACCTTCGATCATCAATGTCAGATGCCCAATCTGCATCACAATAGGCAGTAAGAGTGTACTGGACAGAACTGGAAGCAGGATGAAGATGCAAACCATAGGATATGGTACCCTTAAGATAGCGCAATATACGTTTGACTGCCTTCCAATGATCAGTTAGTGGCTGAGACATAAATTGACAGACTTTATTAACGTTGTAGCCAATCTCAGGCCGAGTAATAGTAATATATTGCAGGGCACCAACAATAGACCTATAAAGAGCAGGATCATCAAAATAATCAGACCCAAATCTAGTGAGTTTCAAGCCACCTTGAAGAGGAGTAGAAATTCCCTTGGCCTCATCCATTCCAGCCTTAAGAAGTAAATCTCGAATATATTTTGTTTGAGACAAAATGAGAGAGCTGTCAGGGAGATGTTTGACCTCAATACCCAAGAAATAGTCAAGTTCACCAAGTTGCTTAAGATCAAAAACATGTAATTTAGAGATGATTGATTGGAGAAGAGTGGAGGATGAGCCCGTGAGTATTATATCATCAACATAAATGAGAACATAGAGAGTATCAACAGCAGTGGTAAGAACTAATAGGGAAGGATCACACTTACTCTGCACAAAACCAAAGCTAAGCAAAGTAGAGGTGAGCCTATCATACCAGGCCCTTGGAGCCTGTTTAAGACCATAAATGGAACACTGAAGCTTGCACACAAGAGAAGAATTTGTGGACTCGAAACCAGGGGGTTGAGTCATGTAAACATCTTCATGAAGTGCCATTGAGAAAGGCATTATTAACATCAACTTGTTGAATAGACCAATGTTTGGTGAGAGCCAAGGTAAGAATAATACGGACAGTGACAGGCTTAATAATAGGTGAAAATGTTTCAGAATAGTCACATCCAAACTGATGATGAAACCCCTTGGCCATTAAACGGGCTTTATATTTATTGACAGTACCATCTGGATTCTCTTTAATGCGAAAAACCCAGTTGCAACCAATAGCTGTCCGACCAGGAGGAAGATGAGTGAGCTGCCACGTATGATTAGCTAGTAAAGCATCATACTCAGATTGCATGGCTTGCCGCCAAAGAGGAGAGGAGAGAGTTTGCTTAACAGTAGATGGTTCTGCAACAGTGAAAAGCAAAGTAGGAAAGCGACGAGGCTTAACAATACCTGATTTGGAACGTGTTTGCATAGGATGAGTGGATGGAAGAACTAGGAACAAATGCTAAGGATGGATTAGGGACAAGAACAGGAGGAGGATGGGACTCAGGAGGAGGAGAAGAAACAGAGGGCTGAGAC